>CM076063.1:6867500-7055000 GCA_038088235.1 Zacco platypus
TAAAACTTCTTTCTTTTCAGTTGAGGTATAGATCAAGGCATATGTATCTCTACAAACTTGTGTATACAGATTGAAAAGAAATGATGGGTATAGTTACAAAATGTGCTTAATTAAATTAACATATTAAACCTATGGGAAACATTTAAAATCTAACCAGAAAATAAAAATAGGACACAAACATAGAACCAAACATAAAAACATTATATATCATTTCATATATAATTTGGAAAATGTTCCCTTCCATTCCATTCATTCATCCATTAATTTGATGTTATTTTTCATAGGCTCTCACTCTTTATGGTTACTTGGAACATACATTAAAGGACAAACGCCATTTCCTGAATTTAGCTATGTAGTGATGTTGGATGATGTCAAAGTTCTGTATTACAACGGTGAGACGAAGACTCTCATTCCAAGAGGAAATACAACAGCTGAAGATGTGCTAGATTCCAATGTTCTCCTCACAATAAGTGACAACATTAGATCATCTTTTACTGAAAAATGGGTAGTAGCAACAAAAAATGTAAATAAAACCTACAGTAAGTACAAGTCAAAATTTCTTGACATTTTAATAGAAACATTATATACTATTAAATAATATAAATACAGTCTTTTGGGACTTTGGTTTATGATTTTAAATAAACACTAACTTAAAATATTATCTCTCCATTAAAGGTCCTCTTACCCTTCAGAGGCTGGTTGTTTGTGAGCTGAGAGATGATGGTGAAGCAGGACAAATGATCACACGAGATGCTGTCAGAGGCTCCACCACTGATGAGTTGCTTTATGTTGACAAGAACTTCACATACCAGGGAGATTTAAACGTCTCGGCTCTTGTGCTGAATCTCCATCTTAAAATCAGCATGTGGAATCATGAACATTTATATCAACCCTTCTGCATCAAAACACTCAAGGGTTACCTTAAAAAAAGGAGAAATCAAGTCAGTAGAAAAGGTACGATGACTGACTAACAGTTAAACTAATGTTTTCATTTATATTTAGAATATTTCAGACCAGCATATAATGAAATAATAATATCTTTCTGTTACCTTTTTTCCACAGTGAAACCCAAAGTCAGGCTCCTCAAGAAAGAATTGTCTTCTGGGTTTCGTGTGAGTTGTTTGGCAACAGGGTTTTACCCTCGTCACATCAACCTGACCCTGTTCAGAGATGGACAGCCTGTGTCTGCTCATGAGATCACTGGAGGAGATCTGCTGCCCAATGGTGACGGGACGTACCAGATGAGGAAGAGTCTGGAGATCAGTGCAGACAATCACAAATACACCTGCTCTGCCACACACCTCAGTCTGGACAACAAACTGGACGTCACTTTGGGTAATGAGCTCATACAGAAAACATCATTTAACAATCAAAACCAAAAGAACTCAATCTTTCAGTCTGTGGTTTATGTTTCAGAGTATGATCCTGGGGAACCATTTAATTTGGTGATTCCTTCAGTTCTGATGGTTTTGGCTCTAATGTTGGTGTTTGGAGTGGCAGCTTCGGTAATTGCATGGAAAAGAAAATGTGCAGGTATGACAAGAACTAACATATATATATATATATATATATATATATATATATATATATATATATACTGTTTAGGCTTAGTACTGAACAGTCAATCAACCAATTTTCTTTTTGGATTTTAGATTCCATTAAAGGTGGCTATTATACTGCTTCTGGTACGTAGTTAAGCTAATAAGTTATTTTCTTAATATACAGCACTGAATAAAATGAAATTTTAGTGAGTTTATGTTTTTTTCATTAATTGTACACTCATTAAGCATTCAATTTCATTTTCAGCATCTGAAGAAAGTGTGACACATCAATCTTTGTCAATATCATGATGCAAATCGACACTAATGAGTGGAGAAACATATTTAGAAACATATAACAGCAGGCAATGTATATTCTGGCAAAGTGTCATAAGTGTTTCTTTTGTTTTCTGTTTGCATGAAGCATAAAGCCTCTAATGTAAAGACTACGTCTGCAAAGGGCATTGTAATTTCTTTGATTTGTTGACTTAAAAAGCAAAGTTGTGGAAAAGTTTCAGACAAATGTACATAATTACTACGAACCATAAGTGCACTCACCAACACTTTTAGTCATTTATTCGTTGGTGTTTTTCTTGTGTAATATCTGTGCAATATTATCCTTTAATGTCATACATTTTATTATTGTAATATAAAAATATAAAAAGTTCATGCTTATAAAATAAGTCATGCTTGCCACGGAGATGGTATTAATAAAGTGGATTTGACTTTTCTATATTTTTGACTCTAGTTTAATGATCATGGAAAGCCTGATTTTTATTTATTCATTTTTATTTTGTTATTTTATTAATAAACCAATACATCTTATAAATTCCAGAGGGAAGCCATGATGAATTACCTTTTTGAAATGACTGACAAATTGACATACAGACTGACAACTCTGTTTCTAGTACTGAAAAGAAAATATGATTTTTGTTATTAATTTATGACTAGCTGCTATAAAACTGAAAACATGGAACGTATTTCTCTTAAGATTATTTATGATGTTTTACACTTTGCTATTAAAAATAACTGTGTATTTTTCAGTTACCTTAATGCTTCCTCTACAATTATCCTTCTCTGCTAACTGAGATCTGAGATTTAACTAAAATTGTGATCGCCACCATTTGTACATTACTATGCTTTAAAAGTGAAACAGTGTGTAACCAAACAGTGTGTAACCAATATAACTGACGTAACTCTTATGTTAACCGAGGTGGTTCCAGGAAATGCAACTTTTTTAACTTGTTCCAAGTGTTTCATTTTGATTGGTTTAATTTTACAGTTTTATGCTTGTCATTAACTCACAAGGAATGCAAGATTAAGCGAATGTCTGGTGTTTGAGATAATTATTAAAACACGGCTTTGGCTCTCAATGAGAAGAGCCTACAAATCCATGTTCTGTTTACACACTGCAGAGCTACCAGAGTTCAACTCTCACATCCAATCTGAAACACACAGAGACTTTACTTAATGATGAATACGATATTGAAACATCACATAAGCAAAACGAAGCCATATTATGACATTGTTGACAATGACATATGAACAATTTCCTATCCCAATTTAAAAATAATATTCTTAAATCAATGGAATGACTTAGATCCTATAGCATCACTCTTAGTGTATTCCTTTCATTGTCATTATATTTTTTAGTTTGCTGTTTGAGTATTTATTGCCTTGTAAGGTCTGTTGTAACTGACTGGTGTTTTTTTCATTACATGGATTGTCATAAATGAGTCACATTTATTCATGGAGAAATATAAAGTACAATTTTACAGTGCATTTTGACATGTTTGTTTGCATCAAACAAAAATATCAACATTTTAAGCAAAGAGAAACACTGCCATTTTTTCTATAAACAAATTCTGTAAAGTCACTGCATGCTTAAAATACAAAGTTTAATGAATATGTTTTTCAGGAGACAACTAAATGACACATCAAGTAGAAAGTTTAGTTCACTTCAAAGATTCTCACGTTCAAAGAAGACATAATGATAAATGATGATCAACTGAAATAACAACACCTGTGTTTAAAGTTCATTTGGCAAAAATCGCAAACACTCTGACATAACTCAGATGCTCACTGATCATTTTACAGGAAATATAACTTTTTTAATACAACTACCTGACTCATACTCAATGCTGCTTTAGTGAATTTCATTTTCATAATGGTTGGCTTTTCACTAGTCAGAAAACAAGATGACAGGGTTTTTTTTTCTTCTGTATATGTATGCAGATTCAATCATTTGTTGTAACAGATATGATTTCATAGGATTTGCTTTCAAAGCAGGTGCAGTAAAATATGTTTATATTACAATTCATATACCCACAGATTCTAGTGTCTAGTTTACAACTGTGGAATCCTTGATGGGCAACATGCTACACTAATTATTAACTGTAATTGTAAGAGACAACATGAACTATTATGATGGAATTATTTGACTGCCATTTACTAGAGGTGTTGTTAGTGTTACCTGCTATTGGTTCCCATTATTTTCAAAGAAGAAACTTTTTTCACTTTCATGAATGCCATTGTATTTTCAGTTGGGACTTTTAGTCTGAATGTCAGTAACAAAACTTGCTTTACTACATAGATAAACAGATAGAAAGATAGAAGATAAACAGTTAAACAGAAAGAAGCAAAACAAATCAGCACTGTACAGCTATTCACGGAATGTTGTGAGGGGTATGTTAAAAATTTCACTGTCTAAGTGTTATGAATAATGGTTCGATTAAAAAAAAAAAAGATTAACTTCCCAACAAGTGGGTGGCGACAGAAATTTATAAATGATAACGATCTGGTTATGTCCCCACAGCTACAGTAACACATTCTCAGATTCAGTGTGTGTAATGGCTGTATTAAAGAAACAAGCATGCCATTAAATCATGACAATCATGAGTAGCGGGTTGTGAACACTCACTGTCCTCCTCACTCACAGCAGTTCTTGAAGTTCATCAAATGCTGAGAAATGTTGGACAGTCTGGAGATCAGTGCAGACAATCACAAACACAGTCTCAGTCTGGACATCAAACTGGACATCACTTTGGGTAATGAGTGCAAATGAGACTAGTGCACATAATATATCTGATAAATGAATGTCTTTGTGCCCTTTTTTGTCACACTTCAGAGTATCCAGAGGGAACATGGATTCAGTGCCTTCTTCAGTGCTTGTGGTTTGGGTCCTGGGGTTGCTGTTATTGACAGTGGCTGCCATTATATTTTGTTTGGTTGTATATTCAGAATCATGGGAGAATCGTGATCTCTATTTGAAACCAAAAAATTGTGATTCTCATTTTATCCGGAATCATGCAGCTCTAATTCTTAGCGGAAGCAAGACCAAAGTACAGAGACTTGCTACTGCCAATACATTCACAGACATTGCTGTGAGAATGTATGCCGCTGCTCCTGCACATGTAACATAGATGAAATAACCCTCAGTAGCAGATATATACAGGTGGAGCTGGGGAAGATGGAGAGTTTCTGAAAGCGCGCTGCAGACTACTAAAAGCGACATTACTGGTTTTTGAATATTGAGCCGCAGCTCATTAGCTGCTGATTCAACAACAACCAATCAGCTGCGCTATATAGATAATAATGTAATCTGTACCAATTTGAGTTAAAAAGCCTTCAAATGACCACAAATTACCACTTGTTTTAACATACAATCATTTGTGATGCATCTAATCTTGCATACTACATAGTACAGAAAGTATGAAATGGGATGCAAGCATACTCTTATGTCTCAAATCAAGTTCATTGGAGACTTACTGAAAAATTATCTCATAAGTTAGAATGTAAGCATCACTGTAGACATACAACAGATGATCTCTGGGGTCATAGTTTAGAAACTCAATATTCGTCTGCATCTTCTTAATGTGAATTCTCAAATCGTATCGCTCTTCGTTGGTTTTGGTGTCATAAGAGTAAAAGATCTCTTCAATTTCTTTATCCAGGTAACGAGTAGCATAAACCACACCACACACCATGAAGGTGTTTGTGACGGTCCTTTTGTAAAGAGAAGTGGACCATGTTTGGTTCAAAACAGGAGGGTTACTAGTCTCAACTTTACTGATAATCACATTTCCGAAGTTGCTTGTGGACGCGTATATAACATAGACGCCTGATTCATCTGTGGCGAAATCCATATCCGTATAGGTGTATGTGGTGCCGAGGTGCGCGAACGGAAACTTGTTGTTGTAACCTGCATCACTAGGTAAAGCCACAGTACTGACAGAACGAGTCGTCATGTTGAACTGACAGACGGAGTATGTGTTGTAGCAGTTATAGTAGAGCGCATTGCCGTACATGACCATGTTTGGCCCCTGAATTGTGTTTGTTGTTGGGTTGGAGCTTGATATATATGTATCTGTTGGTCCTATACCTAATAAAAGAGTACTCAAGGTACTGTACTGGCGAATAAAGTTTCCATATACATTACTACTTAGCACCACCAGCCACTACTTTTTCTCATCTGCTGGAGCCGGCTTTGCATCTCGACCCCAAGCACCATAAGGATAGGAGGTGCCATATACCGTGAGGGAATATGTTCTAGGTCCTGCCACACTGACCATACGGCCCAGACCACAGCGATCTAAAAACAGAAGAAAAACTGTGTTATGTACAACTGGAAACTTTATGCAATCAATTGAAAAAAAATTTTTTTTTACCCAACCTAGTGGCTAATAATGAAAAAAGCACACAAAGCTTCACTTACAGTCACCATGGATTCAAAATGGACTATTCCTATTTTTTTTTTTTTTATGGAATATTGCAGTGTTTATTATAAGCATGTGCCCTATTATTTAATCAAATTAGCTGTAGGTTGGGACAACCACTCACATGAAATCACAGCAATAGCAAATCGAATAAAAAATATATAGCAAAAAATATAGAGAGAAGCAACCATCAAATCAGTTCCTGATGGACAAAATAAAGTTCTACCCTACATTTTTACTTGTTCAAGAAGATGTTTCACTTGAATATACAGCATTTCACAACAGGGAAACAGAAAATATTGCAACTTCATGCTGATTTTAAGGGACTATTGGGGTCTAGCGTACCTGAGGAAACTGTTGGAGTTGGTGCCTTGAGCTCTTCTTTGCACTGTTCCAAGTTCTTCTTGATGTGGTTCTCTCTATATTTTTTAATCGTTTGCATCTTATCAAACTTCTCCAACTCCACCATTGTGTCCTTCATAGCTTCAAGCTATGAAAGGGTGAAAAATAAAAAATATTAATATAAGTGGTGTTTGGTGGAATGTTTCCAGGTTTAAGCTAATTTATATAATAATTTATATTAACATATTATTTATTTAAACAAGTCACTTTCTTTTACATTTTTTTCTGACCTGTATTTGAAGACCTACCACATGGTAACACTTTATAATAAGGTTTTGTATGTTAACATTAGTTAACATGAACTAACAATGAACAATACTTCTACAGCATTTATTATTCTTAGTTAATGTTAATATATAGAAATACATTATTAAAATCAAAAGTTGTATTTGTTATCATTAGTTAAGGCACTGTGAATTAACAAACAAACAATGAACAATTATACTTTTTACTATCATTAAGAAAGATGAATAAATGCTTTAAAAATATATTGCTCATTGTTTTTTCATGTTAGCTAATGCATTAAATAATGTTAACAAACCATAGCTTATTGTAAAGTTTTACCTATATTACTTTTATAATATACTTTGAGGTTGTGTTTTATGCTTATGTATATCCACTTGGGATGTATTTCTGTTATTTACATTTATAATTAAAATTACACGACTTTTATTTTCTGTTTGTGAGCAGTGCTTGTTCTTAGAAAGAAAGTACTTTGCATTGTAATGGATTTGCACTTTTTCGTATAGCAAGTCACCTGAGTTGTAGTCCGTACACTGAGATGCTGGTAATCTGTGGTGGTCCTATTGAGTTTGTCGAGGAGGTCCTGAATCTCAGAAATCTCTAACTCAATGATGCGTAGAGACACGGTCTCATATAGATTCCTGTTATCCTCCTTTTCTAGCATGAACACATTGTCTTCTAGTTGCTTGATGCGTTGTTGTAGACCCAGCACAAGTCTGTCTAAGTTTGTCCTCTGCAAATAAGTACACTTAAATTATTAATGTGACTAGATTTACATGATTTAAAATTTAACTGGAGGAAATATAATTAAAGGGAAAAATATGTCATTTAAAAATCTTTTTGTACCTTTTCTAAAGTGATGGTCTCAATGCAATGTAAAGCAGTGGTCTCTACCTTCGTTAGTTCATTCTTAGGAAAAGGAGGATCTAAATTTTTTAGATCACACACGCATTCTTTCTCTCTCATTGACTGTGATGATCAAATGACAGGAAAATTATAAAAGAATAAAAACACTGTGAAACAATATATAAACTCTCTACAATATATTACTTTGAGAAATAAAGCAACAATAATAATTAATTGTAAAGTGACTTTATTTTTCTTACCTGAGAGAAACTTAGATGAACGATAATCATCAAAATGAACACATTAGACTGACACATCTCTCAAAGAAAGGAACCTTAAAACCTCAGAATAAACAACTTAGTGTGGTAGTAGCAGAAATCCAAATCATTATGGTGAAATAATAAAAGTGAGAGAGACGTCTTCATTTCTCTGGGTAAAGCGGGTCATCTGTTGCAACAGAGCTCGCTTTTTTTTTTTTAACTGTCTAAATGAATAATGGTGATGAAGATTTGATAGTGAATTTCTCAATTTCAAATATTACTTAATAGCCACTTAGATCTTTTATAGGTGTACAAAAGATAATGAAATGTGTTTTAGTTTAAAACTAAAGAGAAACATGATAAATGAAGAAATAAAGAGGATGTATTGTCTTATCTCTGAGGACACCTTCAGTAGGTCTATGAGTAGTGTGAAACTAATGATGAATCATGAATTGGCAAAAGTTTTGCCTCACAATCTGAACGCAATGTTGCTTTATACAACGTTTACAACATCGTATTTTGTGCAGGTTTAAAGTAGGACACACACACACACATAGTTTGGAAACTCATGCGCATTTTAGTGAGGAAACATTTAGTTACACCGAATGAGGTATGCAGGTAGTGCAGTATATGATTTTTTTATTATACACGAATCGTTTCCCATCATTAAATTAAACACAATACGATGATAATAATATAAGTTGGTGTTTTAGCAAGGCGCGAGCTGTTAGCTGTTAGCCTACTAATATGCGCGCCATCAATGTGAGGTAAAAAAGAAACGTAATCATAATATTAATGTGATCATATTAAACACACACGAAATAAAATTCGAAATACACGAAATAATGCCCAAATCCAGCTGTTATAATTGTTAAAATAAGTAGCTTAATCGTAGACACCTCGAATTCCTGTCTGAGTATTTAAAAGCTAGTTTGAAATATTTGTGAATCTTTACTCACCGTGACGACCATCTTCACGGGAAAGCTTTTAACAAATAGTTTAACTGAAATGACAGTACTCCATACTAACAACAGAGGGCAGCGTAAGCACTCAATGGGTTATAACCCATATCACTACACATCCATGTATGAATATTTAAATTAAACATAGGCTATGTTCTACAAATGTGTCTGTGTGTAGAGTTTGTTTGTATGCTTTAGTAAACCAGCACTAATATTTTCACTCAAACTTTATTTCAAGAACCAAAATGTCTAATACACATTTAAATCCATTTTTACTTTACAAAACCATGTCAAATATGTAAAATCATTACATTTATTGCTGAATAAAAGACAGTTTACTGGACTTCCTCAAACATGGTTTCATATGTCACAATGTAGGCATCACTGAAGACATACAACAGTTGATCCCTGGGGTTATAATTCATATACTTAATATTAGTCTGCATCTTCTTAATGTGAATTCTCAAATCGTATCGCTCTTCGTTGGTTTTGGTGTCATAAGAGTAAAAGATCTCTTCAATTTCTTTATCCAGGTAACGAGTAGCATAAAGCACACCACACACCATGAAGGTGTTTGTTACGGTCCTTTTGTGAAGAGAAGTGGACCATGTTTGGTTCAAAACAGGAGGGTTACTAGTCTCGATTTTACTGATAATCACATTTCCGAAGTTGCTTGTGGACGCGTATATAACATAGACGCCTGATTCATCTGTGGCGAAATCCATATCCGTATAGCTGTATGTGGTGCCGAGGTGCGCGAACGGAAACTTGTTGTTGTAACCTGCATCATTAGGTAAAGCCACAGTACTGACAGAACGAGTCGTCATGTTGAACTGACAGACGGAGTATGTGTTGTAGCAGTTATAGTAGAGCGCATTGCCGTACATGACCATGTTTGGCCCCTGAATTGTGTTTGTTGTAGGGTTGGAGCTTGATATATATGTATCAGTTGGTCCTATACCTAATATAATATTACTCATACTATGGTACTGGCGGATAAAGTTGCCATGTACATTACTGCTTGACAGCACCACCAGCCAGTACTTGTTCTCGTCTCCTGGAGCAGGATTTGCATCTCGACCCCAAGCACCAAAAGTGTAGGATGTTCCATACACAGTGAGGGAATACGTTCTAGGTCCTGATACATTGACCATGGGGCCCAGACCACAGCGACCTGAAAATAAAGCAAAAATGTAAGTCTAATACATTAACGCAGGGGTGTCCAATCCTGCTTTTGGAGGGCCAACATCTTGCTCAAACACTTGTAAGCTTCTTGTCAATTTGAATACCTTCGCTGCATCTGAAATCGCATACTGTATAGTAGGTACTACATTTGGATTGTGACGGTTAAAAAAGTATGTTCTATATAGCATGAATGTGTGTAGTATGAATGAAATTCGGAAGTACTACATCCGCCATTTTGTTACTGTCATGTGACCTTCCAGTGTCAGTTGCATCGCTTTACTGGCATTTATAAATCCTCTCCGTGGCCTCATGTGATAGTAAAGTGTCTGCCAGAATCTCTGCAAAAGTAGTAGGACATCTGGGTTCTTTTCACCCACGGTTTTTCGAATACTATGTATTCGGATATACTACTCTGTTGGCATACTATTTTTTGCATACTATGTTGTAGGCTTGTCAAAAGTGCCGACTTCGGGACCAAGTCATTACTGAAATTTAAAACTTGTGACGATTCCAGCATTTCTACGGAAGCCCGTTTCCGACACTGAAAAAAAATAAAAAGTAGATTATGTGTGATATAAACTCGCAATTGCGAGTTATAAAGTCAGAATTGTGAGATATAAA
This sequence comes from Zacco platypus, assembly GCA_038088235.1. Classification (NCBI taxonomy): domain Eukaryota; kingdom Metazoa; phylum Chordata; class Actinopteri; order Cypriniformes; family Xenocyprididae; genus Zacco; species Zacco platypus. The sequence goes on from CM076063.1 coordinate 6,878,273, forward strand.
GTCGCCATTGCGAGATATAAAGTCAGAATTGTGAGATATAAAGTCGCCATTGCGAGATATAAAGTCAGAATTGTGAGATATAAAGTCGCCATTGCGAGATATAAAGTCAGAATTGTGAGATATAAAGTCGCCATTGCGAGATATAAAGTCAGAATTGTGAGATATAAAGTCGCCATTGCGAGATATAAAGTCAGAATTGTGAGATATAAAGTCAGAATTGCGAGATATAAAGTCAGAATTGTGAGATATAAAGTCGCCATTGCGAGTTATAAAGTCAGAATTGTGAGATATAAAGTCGCCATTGCGAGATATAAAGTCAGAATTGTGAGATATAAAGTCGCAATTGCAAGATATAAAGTCAGAATTGTGAGATATAAAGTCGCCATTGCGAGATATAAAGTCAGAATTGTGAGATATAAAGTCGCCATTGCGAGATATAAAGTCAGAATTGTGAGATATAAAGTCGCCATTGCGAGATATAAAGTCAGAATTGTGAGATATAAAGTCGCCATTGCGAGTTATAAAGTCAGAATTGTGAGATATAAAGTCAGAATTGTGAGATATAAAGTCAGAATTGCGAGTTATAAAGTCAGAATTGTGAGATATAAAGTCGCCATTGCGAGTTATAAAGTCAGAATTGTGAGATATAAAGTCGCCATTGCGAGATATAAAGTCAGAATTGTGAGATATAAAGTCGCCATTGCGAGATATAAAGTCAGAATTGTGAGATATAAAGTCAGAATTGCGAGTTATAAAGTCAGAATTGTGAGATATAAAGTCGCCATTGCGAGTTATAAAGTCAGAATTGTGAGATATAAAGTCGCCATTGCGAGATATAAAGTCAGAATTGTGAGATATAAAGTCGCCATTGCGAGATATAAAGTCAGAATTGTGAGATATAGTCAGAATTGCGAGTTATAAAGTCAGAATTGTGAGATATAAAGTCGCCATTGCGAGTTATAAAGTCAGAATTGTGAGATATAAAGTCGCCATTGCGAGTTATAAAGTCAGAATTGTGAGATATAAAGTCGCCATTGCGAGTTATAAAGTCAGAATTGTGAGATATAAAGTCAGAATTGCGAGTTATAAAGTCAGAATTGTGAGATATAAAGTCGCAATTGCAAGATATAAAGTCAGAATTGTGAGATATAAAGTCGCCATTGCGAGATATAAAGTCAGAATTGTGAGATATAAAGTCGCCATTGCGAGATATAAAGTCAGAATTGTGAGATATAAAGTCGCCATTGCGAGATATAAAGTCAGAATTGTGAGATATAAAGTCGCCATTGCGAGTTATAAAGTCAGAATTGTGAGATATAAAGTCGCCATTGCGAGTTATAAAGTCAGAATTGTGAGATATAAAGTCGCCATTGCGAGATATAAAGTCAGAATTGTGAGATATAAAGTCGCCATTGCGAGATATAAAGTCAGAATTGTGAGATATAAAGTCAGAATTGCGAGTTATAAAGTCAGAATTGTGAGATATAAAGTCGCCATTGCGAGATATAAAGTCAGAATTGTGAGATATAAAGTCGCCATTGCGAGATATAAAGTCAGAATTGTGAGATATAAAGTCGCCATTGCGAGTTATAAAGTCAGAATTGTGAGATATAAAGTCGCCATTGCGAGATATAAAGTCAGAATTGTGAGATATAAAGTCAGAATTGCGAGTTATAAAGTCAGAATTGTGAGATATAAAGTCGCCATTGCGAGTTATAAAGTCAGAATTGTGAGATATAAAGTCGCCATTGCGAGATATAAAGTCAGAATTGTGAGATATAAAGTCGCCATTGCGAGATATAAAGTCAGAATTGTGAGATATAAAGTCAGAATTGCGAGTTATAAAGTCAGAATTGTGAGATATAAAGTCGCCATTGCGAGTTATAAAGTCAGAATTGTGAGATATAAAGTCGCCATTGCGAGTTATAAAGTCAGAATTGTGAGATATAAAGTCGCCATTGCGAGTTATAAAGTCAGAATTGTGAGATATAAAGTCGCCATTGCGAGTTATAAAGTCAGAATTGTGAGATATAAAGTCGCCATTGCGAGATATAAAGTCAGAATTGTGAGATATAAAGTCAGAATTGCGAGTTATAAAGTCAGAATTGTGAGATATAAAGTCGCCATTGCGAGTTATAAAGTCAGAATTGTGAGATATAAAGTCGCCATTGCGAGTTATAAAGTCAGAATTGTGAGATATAAAGTCGCCATTGCGAGTTATAAAGTCAGAATTGTGAGATATAAAGTCGCCATTGCGAGATATAAAGTCAGAATTGTGAGATATAAAGTCAGAATTGCGAGTTATAAAGTCAGAATTGTGAGATATAAAGTCAGAATTGCGAGTTATAAAGTCAGAATTGTGAGATATAAAGTCGCCATTGCGAGATATAAAGTCAGAATTGTGAGATATAAAGTCGCCATTGCGAGATATAAAGTCAGAATTATGAGATATAAAGTCGCCATTGCGAGTTATAAAGTCAGAATTGTGAGATATAAAGTCGCCATTGCGAGATATAAAGTCAGAATTGTGAGATATAAAGTCGCCATTGCGAGTTATAAAGTCAGAATTGTGAGATATAAAGTCACCATTGCGAGATATAAAGTCAGAATTGTGAGATATAAAGTCAGAATTGTGAGATATAAAGTCAGAATTGTGAGATATAAAGTCACCATTGCGAGTTATAAAGTCAGAATTCTGACTTTTTTATATATCTCGCAATTCTGACTTTATATCTCACAATTCTGAGACAATTTTTTCTTTGACGGAAACGGGCTTCCATACATTTCCCCCTAGCATTTTGAATGCTGTTGAGTGGAATCTTAAACCCCTCTAATTGGTCATTGTGTTCATGCACTCAACAGATATGTCTGTGATTGGCTAAAATGATCAACGCCTCAAAAACACATTGTAAATAGACATCTTTGATACTCTTCACTCAGCGCTTGCACAGATACACACGGGAGCGTTTGAAAGCAGCCGTTTGAAGCAGGCCAATATATATGGATACGCTGATAGACGTCTGCTTTCAAACGCTCCCGTGTGTATCTGTGTAAGCGCTGAGTGAAGACCGTCACAAATGTCTATTTACAACATGTTTTTGAGGTGTTGATCAATCAACAGACATGTGAACACAATAGCCAATCAGAGGATCCTCTCAACAGCACTCAAAATGCTAGGGGGAAATGTAGGTCTCGTCACATTTTTAAATTTCCATTCTGACTTGTTACCGAAGTCTTTAGTTTTGACAACCCTACAACAATTTATAGTAGGGAAGTATTTGATTTCGCAGTGTTTGATTAGCTAGTTCATCTGTGTTTAATTAAAGCTGAAGCTAAACTCTGCAGGATAGTGGCCTGCCAGTAACAGGTTTGGACACTGCTGCTTAAATGCTTTAGCTGTGGCTACATAGTAATAGTTTATACATGCCTGGGGAAAGTGTGGGAGTTTGTGTTTCATTTGATGTATTAATGAGTGTATTGTAACACTGTTCCAGGTCCCTCTGAAGACGCTGGTTCCGATGCTCTCTCTCCATCACCTGTGTGTGGTCAAACTCCTCAAGCTCCATCATCTTTTCCTCCATATCCTGAAGCTGTCGGAATGAAGGTTTAAACAAGAATAAGAAAAGTGCACAAAACATTTACAAAATATCCAAGTGAAATAGTATTAAGAAATTGTGGACCTGAAAGTAAAAAAAAAAAAGCAAAATAATGAAAAAATTACTTAAAAATATCTGTTTAATATGTTTTTGATTAATTAATATTCATATTCATATTTTTCTTGACCTGACATTAATCTGTACATATTGAAAAAGGCTGCAGAAAATAATAAAACAATATATAAAAAGAGGAAATGAAATATCTAAACTTCATTTAAATACACTGCTTTAAATAAACATTTACATTTAATTCAGTTCAATATTTAGTTTAATGTTATACGTTTTTAAAAATTATCATGCTCTACGACACCTAACATATCTATGAAACAATTACATTTTTTATAATTTGATCTTTTTTTCATCTTACAAATGCAAATGTAGTACGTGACTGTTAATTTTACTTTTAGAAATGTAAAAGTGTTGTGGCGTAGATAAATTCACCTCTGCAGAAGCCTTTACACTGAGAAGCTGGTAATTGTTAGTGGTCCTGTTGAGTTTATCCAGAAGGTCTTGAATCTCCGCTAACTCTAACTCAATAATGCGTAGAGACACGGCTGCGTACAGATTTCCATTGTCTTCTTTTTCCAGCATGGACACATTTTCCAGAAGCTGCCAGATACGTTGTTGTAGACCCAACACAAGGCTGTCGATCTCTGTCATCTGCTCACAATTGAAGAGGAAACTTCAGATTGTACAGAATTATACAGAAAACTGTAAAATAAGTTTTTAACTTAACGACTGATTTGCAGTTATAACCGTCACAATATTATGCTTAGATATTTTTCTACCTTTTCTGAAGTGATGTTCCCAGTGCATTGTGAAGCAGTGAACTCAATGTTCTTGAGTTTATCCTCAGGGAAAGGATCAGAACTTTGCAGCTCACACACACAGTCCTTCCCTCTCGCTGACTGTGGAGACAGGACAACATACAAGCAAAATTACACTTTAAAAAAATGATGTATAACTAAATTTTTTTATAAACAGTGTCAATGTAAAAAAAAATAGTAATGTTAAATAAAAGGACAGTTAAATTTTACCTGTGATAAAATTAGAGGAATGACGACCATCAAAATGAACATGTTTGACTGACTCATGTTTGAGAAAGGGATCCTGTAGACTTGACTATAAAAAGCAGGTTTGCGTGACAGAAGCAGAGATTTAAAGCCAAAAACCCAGGATTGGTCAGTGAGCCGACAGTGCTGACATGAGAAAAATTATGAAAAAAGGAAGTCCATCACCTGATCCTGCAAATATTTTGAGATTGCAAAAGGGTTTGCTTTACTGAGATTATTATATTATATTATATTATATTACATTATATTATATTACATTATATTATATTATATAAACAAAATTAGCAGTATAAATGATGTTTATTAATATTCACTTTTATTTAACCATAAAATACTATGACATAAAATACATAACCACTATATAACAATATAACAAATTTTAAACAATCATAAAATAAACACCAATACCAAACTGGATTGTATGTTTTTGTTTTTGCTAACATGAGAATAAAGTTAAAATGGTCCTTTTCATGAATTCCCTTTTTTCTTGAAATCTTCATCTGTAAAATACATGTATTTACATATGTTTGTAATATTGTACTGACATAAGAAAAAAGTAAAAGAAAAAATACTTAAAGACTGTTTCATTAATTTCTCTAATTTCAGTATCATGCAGTACTGAAATCAGTTTGCAGTTTTCATGATATAATAAAAGTGCATATGTTTGCATAAAATTTATGATGAACTGGAGTTAAAAATTTTTTAGGGGGGAACTTGTGGTAGAATTTTCCCTAATTTCTCAACTAAATTTCTTCCTGAGTTGCTGAAATTAGCCAAATGTGCAATTTCACATCCTCTTCAACAGACCCCCAAAACTGCACATTAGCATAACTAAAATTTGCGTGGTGGTTTAAAGCAGATCTTTAGTCTTTCATCCCATTTGGTCAACATGTTCGTCTACCTGCTGCTCCTCACAGTCATCGTAAGTTTTCTCTTTGTGTCTTGAATTAACTTACAGGTTTCTACAATTCTGATATCTAATATTAAGAAAATTTAATCGAACTTGTGTATGTATGACAGTAATCCGATTGTGTTTGTACATAAGGCGACTGTCGAGGCTCAGAGAGTTCCAGGTCTACAGAAGTCTGATTCATGTTTGTGCAAAATAAACAGCTCTATCTGGACTTTCCCCACTGAACGCTTTGTGGAAGTCACAAAACAGGTCCAGATCTGTGAGGATAATCTGTATGAATTTGAGGAAAAGGTATCAGTTAAGCTTCTTTATAACTTAATGGACATTGATTTTTAGATGTTGTTCATTTAAATTGAGAAGAATCTTAGTTTATTAACTATCTGAGGTGACTTCCAGTTGAGGAACACAGATGCAGAACTGCCGTTAATGGGAGCCACTCTTCAGAACATCACAGCCCGTCTGAAAGCATTTAATTACCTTCACACAAGTGGACTGTACAACTCCCTTCACCTGCGACAGCTGGACCAGGAACTCGAGGAAATCCATCAACTTGTCAATGAAGCACACATGAACAACCCCAACAAAGAGACACACAACCTGCTAAGTGAGGTAGACACTGCAAAACACGATCAGTGTTTGACATCATTCTTGAACCATTTAAACAAAATAATAGTGAAAGTGATCACAATTTTTAATGATACCATCTTTGTTGTTCTCAGTTAAATAAGGCAAAAGATGATGTCCAGAGGATGTACAAAGACGATTTCTTCAACCTGGAGACCATGAAGAAGAGGTTACGTGACCTCAACAACCGAGCACAGACTTGCAAGACCGTACCAAACAATTTCAGAAGTAAGTACATTATTATTTGCCTTTTTGTTTTTTTCTGAAGGTAGGATATAGAAACTGACAACGCTTTTGATATGAAACAAGGTTTCAAACTTCAAATATTGTAATTTTTTAAAGAAGTTTAAACAATAAATAGCGTATAGTGTCTCTTTAATGTATCGTGACAGATCGCTGTAGCTCCTTCAAGTGGCTCGTGAACCGATCATCTCTTCATACTTCATTTATAGAATAAATAAAATAAACATGAATGAACATTAGAAGGAATGTTGTTTGAAGCGCGGAAAGACGTGAATACACACTATTTTTCAAGTTCAAGTTCACCAACGTTAATCTACTAACTCCTCTGACTACTTTGTCGGACAAAATAGTGATTTTCGGGGTTATGATTGGTCAGATCGCCTGTCAATCAAACTGCCAGCGAAGGGTCAATTGCTTTCAAATGCCATTTAAGGTCCAAAAAAGAAAGAAAATACTTAAACTGTTGCTACAATTACTTTGCAGGCACTTGTCATCAGCGCATCATGACCAGAATAAGTTCTCCAAGTGTCACCAAGCTCAATTCCATCAGCAAGTCCTATATTTCTGGTGCTTGGGGTCGTGATGCCCTACTAACCAATAAGGAACATTATTGGGAACACTGTCTGGTGAGTGGACACAAGCATGGGAACACAATCAGGGTGTACAACTCACATGAAGACTTCATGGCCAACAAGAACTACAAAGATGAACAGATAGCACCTTCCTACAGTGACAAAAATGCTGTTCAGGGCTCTGGCACTATACTGTACGACAATACCGTATTTTACCAATGCTACAGCACCGCTGAAATCTGCAGCTTCAACATTACGACAAAAGCAACCAAACGTATGAAACTGGAAGGTGCCGGAATCGACAACAAGTTCCCTTTCTGCTACTACAGCTGCCGTGATTGGACAGACATCGACCTGGAGGCTGACCAAGACGCAGTGTGGGTGATATATGCCACAGAGGAGAACCACGGCAACATTGTTGTGAGTCGCTTAGACCCTCTGGAGCTCAATATCACACATACCTGGAAGACACATATCTTTAAGAGGTCCGTCTCCAGCACGTTTATGGTGTGCGGCGTCCTGTATGCTACACGCTTTGTTAGCACATACCAAGAAGAGGTGTTTTATGCTTTCGATACAACCACTGGCCAAGAGATAAACACTCTTTCTTTGCCTTTTGAGAAGGTTTCTGCTGGAATCGCCAATCTCAACTACAATCCTGTTGACGGGAAACTCTACTTGTATAATGATGCCTATCTTTTAGCATATGATACCTTCTTCTGAGGGCGTTTCAAATGCAATTACCCAATAAAAGTGAGTTGTGTTTCAAATTCAAAACTGGTTTTGTTTATTTCCCATAGCTGGTTTACAGATGGTCTGAAACTTTTACTTCTTGCAGCCAAGAGAGCAACTCTAAAAACATTACATTCAAAAACTGATTATGAGACAGAGGTACACATAAACATACAAATAAAAATGTGAGAATTGACATCAAACAATTAACATTTGTCTTTCTGAAGTCTTCAATATAAGGTACAAATGAAAACAATCCAACTTGCATCACCATCAGACATGGCTAAAAATAATGAAAATCAATGCACTGAATAAATATAGTATGTTTTATGATTATAATTATATTACATTGTCCTTCATATATTTGAATGTAGAGCAGTTTTTTCATGAGCCTCCAGCGCCCTCTGGTGTCTGGATGAAAGGTTCTTGGGACTGTGCTATTTCTTGCACTTCTGTTCCTGGTATTGAAAGCTCCTGATCAGTCTGTTTCTGATCATCTGGAAATTAGACAATCCAATATATTAAAAACACTTTGTGTTGCATGTCGTAATTACAACTCAACTTTAACTTTAGCTATGAGACAAAAAGCATTGTATTGGATGAGGCACGTTCAAATCTGTTGTAAAACAGCTGATGTTCACATACTTGTGACCTTGTTGCTTTTCATAAACAACCTACAGTTAAGCTAATGAACTATATTACTTTCTGGAAGACTTGTAATTATTATTGTATGTGTGTGTATATTTTTTTTTATTATTGAATACTGGTCTCTTTTATCATATACTCCACTTCATGTTATGCTTAAAATGTCCTATTTCTTCACTAAATGTCTACTTGTTTTGACTGAAGCGAATTCATACTTGTTAGGTACTCATTATCGTACCTCTTTTCGCTTGCTATTTATAGACAGCATCGATCTTATGTGTTTTTCTTCGTCCTTCACTGTTGAGCCAGTAGAGCTTTATGACTCATTAAAACTCAGCACACTGTTCAATGAGTCACAGGCTAGAAGACAAGCGGCTCTTATAATTGGATGTGCGAGCAAAGGTCAGTCTGAGCTTGTTATTGGTCATGTGCTTCAAAAGGATATCATGGTTGCTTAGTCAATATGACAGGCAGGGATTTTGTGGGTAACCGTTATAACAGCAGATGAGCATTTTAGAGCAACTGTTCAAATCAGCTGAGACTGGAGGGTATCATAGTTCATATGTACTGTTTGCAGCTAAGTAAATGTGAATGACCACTGCTAGATGAAAAAAAGACCACTCACCTGAGTCTGAGTCATTGCTGCTTAACAGTTTTTGTGCATTCCTCAGCCTGTACATCAAGAAACTTTTTTCTACAGAAAATGTCCACAAGAGTAAAATAGATACATTTAGATTGCATTGGCCCTCATCTAACACTTAAAATTAATTTAGGATTATGAAATGAAGTTTGAGAGACTCAAACATGCACATAAAAGTCCCCTAAATCTATTCTAAACATCCTCATATTAAATTGGGAGATAATAACCAATAATTATAAAACAAGATATATTTTTATTAAAATCATCCCCTCATCCCGTTAACTGAAAAAAATGTAAGGATATATTTATTATATATTTATAAGTACATAATAAATTATAATTAAACTCCCTAAATACAAATAAAATACAACTAATGAAAATTTCATACAAATATTATACAATAATTACGATTAAAGCAGAAAATATAAATAAAATAATAAGTAAATAAAAAATTAAGATGAACAAAATAAGCATTAAAAATAGGGAAACAGAAACGATAATGGTAAAGAAATAGATATTAGGGTTAAAAAATAAGGGTTAAGATTAGAAAAAAGAAATTAAGATTATTTAACCCTCAATATTTAAATAATATTAAATGACCAAAATGCTTTTGAGAATTGACTTCAACATACCTGTAGGTGCTGCTTTAAAGGTATCGTTCACCCAAAAATGAAAACGCTGTCATCATTTACTCACACTCATGTTGTTCTAAACCTGTATGAGTTTCTTTCTTCTGTTGAACACAAAAAGATGATATTTTAAATAATGTGGGGAACAAAACAGTTGATGGCACCCAATGACTTCCATAGTATTTTTTTCCCTACTATGGATGTCAATGTCTACCGCCAACTGTCTGGTTACCAACATTCTTTAAACTATCTTCTCTTGTGTTCAACAGAAGAAAGAAACTCATACAGGTTTGGAACCACAGGTTTGAGTGAATAAGTAATGACAAAATTTTCATTTTTGGGTGAACTTTCCCTTTAACCTTCATCATTTAGTAATGCAAAATTGGAAGGCAAATACTGGGGTAAAATGAATTTGCATCTGTACAAACATACCTACATCATGCCTCTTGCGTTTTTCGAGTTCTAGCTTGGAGCTGAGACGGTTCACTTCCTCACGTTGTCGACCTAGCTGAAAAAGCACTCGCCATGGAAGTGCATACACACACACACACAGATACATGAGAAACTTGACTTAGAATAGTCTATCTGTGATTATAATAAATTAACACCTGCCAGTAAGTAAGAGCACCATCAAATATTGTACAAAATGTAAAATCACCTGATCTCGTAAGATCTTGACCTCTTTGAGTAGCCTGGTGACACCCACCATCTGTTCCTGATATGCATGGAGACCCTGTAACCTTCTAAGAAACAGAGACACCACTAATCTTGATCTGATAAGTAACTAATCAGATGTTGTTTAATACATTTTAGGTTATTATTAGTGGTGTTTGCGAAGATTACTGCTCATATTTAAGGATAGCAAGTGCATTGCAAACACTCAGAACAGAAGTCAGTGAAGATTAACTCACGCCATATCCATGTCCATCTCCAACTCTTGTAAACTCAGCGAGAAAACAGGATTTCTCATCTCTAGGTCTAAAGGGAAATGTGTTGAATGAAAACAAGAAGTTGTAATTGTGTGTTCATGAGTGAGTGAGTGTGTGTGTGTGTGTGTGTGTGTGCCTCACCTGTGGTGAAGGGTGGCAGGTAGCTCATGAGAATACTGTTGGTCCAGTCTTCATTCAGCTCTCTGTGCAGCATACCAAAACAAAACTTTCAGAGGATATCGTGTACCATTAAATCAAATTTGAAAAACAAGTTTTTTATATGATTGCTTAATAATGTTGAATTATTTTTGTATTATCAGTGTAATTTCAGTATTATTTATATACTGTTATAGTATTTATTAAGCCTTTGAATTAGCTTTTATTCTTATTTATTTTTTATTTTAATTTTATTTTAAATTTTAGTCATTTTGTCATGAGCTTTTTTTTTTTTTTTTTTTAGTTTATATATATATATATAACTTTAATTTGTATTTATAATTTAGTAATTTTGGTATTTAAACTTAACTTATTTATTTTGGTTATTTTGAAAAGGCAACATTTTTAATTTTCATTTAATTTTAAAATGTGATATTTATATGTTATATTATTTCAGCTTTACTTCAATTACAAAAACTGATTTTTATTTGTTTTGAATTATTGTTGTTTTAAAATGGTTGTTTTAATAAATTATTAAAAGTTCTGTCAAAGCTAATTTTGTACAATGCATGATTAAATACCTAATAAATATTTTTGAATACCTTTTTTTTAATGCACTAAGTGCATTAACTACAGAACTACAGAAACATTTAGAGATTTATTGCAATTAAATATTAAACTAGATTGACAGCCCTAATTATTAATAAAATTAATTTATTGCATTTATAAATTTATACAGTAAGTAATACACCACCTGGCATAAGATGGCACTGTTTGTTTAAACAATAATAAAATAATCAGCAACTCCCGCCTCATATCCGCTGTCAATAAAGACATATTGGTCTCACAGGCGCTGCAAGATTTTTAATAATCAGCATAAAGTCTAGTCCAGTTTTCATCTTATTCTGGCTAAGAATGACCCACTTAGATGGACCATCTGTTCAATTGCCTCGATTTATATGGAGCCAAGAAAATATGATTGCCATTTTGAAAAGTAATTTTTGTGAGATGGTCCATGGGTGGTCTGTGAGCGTGATTTGCATCTAGACATTTATTGTGTGATTTTTAAATTTAGATTTTAATTCCTGCATCTCTCTGACAGCACAACATGTAGTGTGGGGCAGAATTATTGGTACTTGAACTTGTCATTGAGGAGCAGGTCGTCTGTGAACTCGTGACGTTTGAAGAAAACTGTTGCATCCGTGTCAACATGAGCAACAAGTGCATCATATTTTCCCACTATAGACTGAGACTTCAGAAGCTGAAACACAGTCCATAAAACAAGCAAAATAATAATAACAGTCAAACTGAAGTTGAGAGAAACCAAACGTTTACAAAAAACTGCAATACTATATGCAAACAACAGAGGGCAGTGTCTAAGCAAAATACAAACTGTTTATTAACTTGCACCCCAAGTAATTGAGACACAGCAGCACTGATGTACAGAGTCATTCACAACTATTCAAAGCAGAACATGTACAAGAGGTTTGACAAGGTCCAAACAGAAGCAATTTGTTGCGTATGTTTACCTCCATGATGTAGCTGCCAATCCCAAGGAACCGGTAGCGTTTCCTAACAGCCAAAAGAGACAGCTGAATCACTGTGTCTCCTGTAGACCTACAGTTTCACAGACAGAAACAGAAAACTCCAAATCATTGTCTTTATTAGATCAGTATATTTCTTTTTTCTTTCTTTTTTTTTTCTGAGAAACATCCCTTTTAACTTTCCACATTCTAGTAAGGGTGTGTATGGCAGACACATGAGGTTAAACTAAACCACAGGCCATGTGGAAGCCATTGGCACAAATACAGAGTGCAGAAGAGGGAAAGGAGCGAGAGAGGAAGCTATAGTCTCTCATTGACTGGTAATAACACCCCACAGTCAGCAGGGCAGGGCAGGTTTCTCCACTCTTCAGCCCCTCTGGACTGGAAATAGACTCAGGGTGGAGCAACACCATTCAGTGGGATCTCATAATGACAAGGCTTGTTTCAGATTGATGATATAAATAAAGTCTTTTTTAGAAATCCTGGATGGAATCCACTCATAAAGAGCTGAAATGCTGACTGAGGCTACAGGGAAGGACAGTCAGGAGCTTGTTCTTGCAGGCGGACAGAGTTTGATTTAGACTAGTGGATTGTAGGTGGAAGATGATTTTGCACGGAAGGTTTTCTATTACCTTTTCATGCGAAAAGATTGAAAGTTTTGTAAATCAGTCAAATGCAATTAAAATGGGAATATCCCATTTCATTTGTGATCAGGATATATGTATGTATATATTCAAATGATTTGTAGTTTGTATGTTTTTATTTCCCAAGTTTGTATGAAGTTTGGTGTGATTAGCTGAACTTTGGTTTACATTTTATGTAATATCCATATTTTGTCTGTGAAACTTCCTCTTTATTGCAAAAAATGACTATAAAATGCAATTGACAAAGATTTACTGCAATGCCAGATGATGTTATAAGATACTAACAGAAGAAAAGCATCTGACTTTAAACCATTAGTGTTTTATTTCACAAAATAGTATTATATGGCTTTTTCACAGCTGTTTGATTGAATCAGGCACAGTACTTGTACTTTGCTTACAGTAGCTTGACTTCATAGCAAGCAGCAGCCACGATTAGAGATTCAACTCCTACGGCCGATGGCGGGATCTTTCCGTCTTCTCCTTGTACTGCTTTTCTTTCTTTCCTATCCCTCACTCCTTCCACAAACTCCTGTAGGCCTTCACAGAATCGCTCCCAAGACCATCTACAGGGAAACAGAGGTTCATACTAACTTCATCTTAAAAATATTCTGGGTTTTTTTTATTAACAGAACAGTAACAAGAAGATTTGAATCAAACAATCAAACATTAAAATAATGATTTGGATATTCACACATACACCCTTACATTAAGCATTATTAAAATTAAAATTGTATTCCTTTTGTGAATCTGGGGAGCAATTTTGTACAAAACCAACTTTTTGTCATCTTCAACAATATTCTGTCAAACTATGCACTAACATTGTCCCAGTAAGTGACCATAATAGGATACAATTGTCACTGAAACTGTATAACACGGTTGCGTTAACATAGAAACTAACCGGCAGACATGCATGGTGGCATTTGTCATTGTTATTGACCATAATAAGGTCATGATGATCTCTGTTAAATGTATTCCTTCCAAAATGGCATAAATAAATATTCACTCTAGTTCACTTCTTTCCAAATCGGAACCTATAGGAGGATTGATAGAGCTGATACGCAACATTGTGCAGCGTTTACCTCAGTAAGTTGACTGAGTGGATCTCTGAGCTGCCGCGAGTGAGTGGAGGCGGAGCTAATTTGCATATTCATTGATCCATGTATAATTAAATGAGGCAAGGGTGTAGAGTTACATTCAAGCATTTTAAAGCATGAAGAAGGAAAAAAATATGTCATTTTGATGACAAACGATACAGTTATTGACTACAGGGGAACTTTAACAACCATGGAACCTTCACAAAAGGTTCTTTATAGTGAAAAAAGGTTCTTCAGATTACTGAAATGTTCTTCACGCTAAGAAAATAATGTTTTTCTGTTGGTCAATGCAGCGATACCAGTGGGGAAATCTTTCGCCCTCACACAAAATTCACAATTCATGTGGATTCAAATTTTGCACACCTTCAGTTACTTTTTAAAAAAGCTCAACCTGTTACTATTCTCCTCTGCTGACATCTCCTCTGTGGTTTCCTCTGAGCTCTCTTCAGAGTCGCTGTATAGCTCAGAGAGCAGCTTGTGTGTGGAATTAGGTCTGTCTGTTGTTTTACAGGGCACTGGGCTCACATTTTCCCCCTTGTTTCTGGAAGCCCTGCCCCTGTAGTCCTCTAAAACATCTGCAAAGAGAAAGCAGCATAAAATACCCTAAGCCAAACACTCATGCTCACTAGCATAATTTATGCTCTATTGCCAAACCATGGTGAACTACATACCTGCATGGTCCCGTGATAAAATAATAGTACGTGTCCTAGGGTAGTGCACAGTTTCGTGCAGATCTCTGGGGCCGACATCAGGCAAGGATGTGTCCAACAGAGCCACCACAGCCCGAAGAACATCCTCATTCCTTATCTGCAAAATCAAGAGAATCTCTGAGCACACATGCTTGCACAAACATGTATATGTCAACACAGTAAAAAAAATCAAAACATCTGCCTCAGGTTATGTAGAAAAGAGCAGCGGACTCAAGATGTCATGCGGCCAGCAATTCAGTGCAAAAGGACGACTGCAGCATGACGCCCACCCCCCACACCAGTGTTTGCAAAGCTCTAGCTGTGCAGCAGTGGGGAAAAATCCATTCAATTAAGACTGGGAGTTCCTGGACAACACGATGGGAGGCTGAAATGTGACCTATATTCCCGTTCGCGCTGGCTTTATAATTTCATATTTTGTGGAGTGAGAGCTATAAAAGCCCAGATGAAATTTCAAAAACAAGGAGGGAGTTAATACGTGGAAAGGAAGTGGAATACAGCATTCAATAATCAATAAACATCAATGAAGGGAAAGCAAGCAAGATAATAAAAGAGGCTAAGTGGGATCGAAATGAATTAGCGTGTGGGTGGGTGTAAGTGTATGGGCGTGTATGAGGCAATTTTTCACATTTATGTTGTTCCAAATCCAAGTGAGCTGCCTACATAGGAAGCATTTTAAGATACTATGACGCAAAGACTCTTCCAAAAAAAAAAAAAACTTAATTATGTTGCCTACTAATGTACCTTCTTTTGGCCAAAAGCTTATCCTTTGCGGAGAAGGGAATCTCAGAGAGTATTGCAATCTCAGTGAAAAATGAATCCAACAACAAATGAGATTAGAGAGAAGATTATACATTATACTGAAAATATATATTTACACTTAAAAATAAATGTATTTTTCTGACAAAAGCGCATCGGAAGACCTTTATTAAACCCCCGGAGTCGTATGGATTACTTTTATGATGGATGGATGTGCTTTTTTTGGGCTTCAAAATCTCACTCCCATTATAAAAGTTGGAAGAGACAGAATATTTTTTTTACTATAACTCAGATTTTATTTGACTGAAAGAAGAAAGTCATATAGGATGGCTTGAGGGTGAGTAAATTATGGGATAATTTTTATTTTTGGGTGAACTATCCCTTTAATTTACTTTGTTTATCTAATTGATTTGACCAATGTATTTGAATGGGCGCAATTAAAAAAAGTTATCTCAACTTTTAGGAAGTAAGTAAAACTAAAAAACTTCTAATGCAAAAAATTAAATTTTTTAACACATAATTTAATTTATCTTTAATTTTTTATTTTATTTCAGGACAGTGAAAGCAGCAGCCTATCTAGGCAGTAAACAGTGAAGCAGCTCACTAGGTTTTAGAAAAAAGATTTAGGGCACGACAGCTTTTATGCGTTTATGCCCTTCATATTAACGACAACATCATTTTGAGGGCCTGAAAACGCAAATTTTGAAAACAGGATTTGAAGTACAAGTTTTTGAAAACGATACCGTTATCATCTCCATGTAAACTACAAATTTGTGAAAACGGTGGTGTCATGAGCATGCGTATTATATTTTCCGTCTCGTGTCTTTACAAAGTGACATCGCCAACTACTGGCATGGCATGAGTAATACAGAGTTTTTAGTCGCTTTCAGCACTGTATGTGAAAAACACAAAGAAAGTTTTATGTTTTTATTTGAAAATGGTTTGTGTTAACTGCTCTTAAGTGTTCGTAATAAATATATTTTTTGCTGTAATCTGCTGGTGTAGTAAGCATATTTGTGATAATACTGAACTCTTTAGCCTGTCAGATGTGTTATCTTTTAATGTGTTTTGGAGATGAGCCAAAGCACAGAGAAACCTTTCCAAATCCAAAATACTTGAGACCTAACCAACAAAAAGATATGAGAGCAAGAGAAAACAAATGCCTTGTGATTGTCTGGTGGGATGCTTATAGCAATACTTCCCATCTCAGTCAACATTATGATTTATCATTTACAGTTGGGTTTTTAACTACCCAACCAGTTAAATCTAGTTATAAATGACAACCTTTATGGGAAACAACATTTTGGACTTCTAGTGTGACATCAATCTAGTTCTTTAGCAAGAATGTTAATCTAAAATAAGAGAAGGGTATTCTTACCATAGGCAGAATAACAGGAGCATCTCTGGTTTGGAAGAGTTGGTGGAAGTTGATTATGATGGGTTGAGCGCTTAAATCACCCATGAAATTAACACTATGGAGACGGACCACACATCTCTCCATCACTCACCGTAGAACAGCTAAAAAGAGAGGACACAGTTTTATAAACATTCATGAAATTAAACTTTATAACACTTGGCCCTGCTGTGACAATTGGGGCTAGTTGTCACATGTTGAAATATATTCACAGGACAACAGTATTTGTCATAAATGTAAATTTTTTGTACAGTAATTCTGTTAAATTTATTTGGCTTTTGGCCAAAACAATATTCTAAAATGTTAGTATGTTACTTTTGACGTTTGTGTTTTTTATGAACTGTTTTTGTTTTGTTTATGTTTAATTTTTAACTTAAAATAAACTATAAAACCTTTAAATACGGTGGAAATGAAATATTCGATAACTTTTTGTAGTCAAGACGTCGAGTTACACACAAACGTTGACGTTGAAAAATGAAAACAATGGGGAATGTTAACTGGAATGTGCGACATTCCCGTAAATCAGTATGTTTATTCCTTTTTAAACAGTGCGTAATATATATTCATATGTGAAGCTGTAATTGTACTTTTCAGCTAAATACCTCTAATGTCTGCTTCAGAAACGTTGATAGTTTAGCCACCTTCCTTCGCAAACTTGGCAGTGTTGTGCTGCAAGGCATTTGGACAGCGAGTGTAACTATGGCAACGGTGGAGCTGGAAATCAATCGCAGTGTCTCCTGGGATTTGGAGTCCCCAATAACGAACATGCGATGACCAAGAATGACGGTTTCTTTTCAACTTGGTGGTTCTTAAAGGGATAGTTCACCCAAAATGAAAATATGTAATAATTTACATAAAATAAAAGCTAGAACGACTTATTATGTTGTGTTGAACACAAAATTGGTGTTAGATATAATAGCCTCAGTCATGCGTTCAATTACATGGTAGCCTATTAGAAAAAAGTCAATGGTCAATTGTTTTGTTTCGTGTTCTACCGAAGAAGTAGAGGCGTTTCGTTCGTTAACGAATCTTTTAAGTGAATGAATCATATCAACCGACTCAGATCAGACTCTCTTTATTATTTGAGGGCTGAGTCGCTGCATGAGTCTGAACAAACTGAGGAAACTTGGGCTACAACTGAAATCCCATACTTCCCTATATAGTAGGCGAAAAACAGTACTTCACAAAAGAAGTATACATGTCCAAATCGACAGCAGGATGACCTACTTCCGCCGAGATTCTGAAGTGTGTATAGGATGGACACTTTCCTATCCCATGAGGCCTCTGGGGAGGATTTATGAATGGCAGCGAAGCGATGCAACTTAAAATGAAAAGGGCAATTTGGCGAATGTATTACATTCTTACTACACACATTCATACTCTATAGAACATACTTTTTTATCGGTTGAAAAGTAATTACATAAGGCTATTTAAAATAAGTACCTACTCTATGCAATTTTCGGACAGAGCCTTGTTCAAACTAGCCACCTTGTTCATGAAAGAAATGAGCGAACTCTGATAACTACAATTAAGGAA
The DNA here is from genome assembly GCA_038088235.1 of Zacco platypus. Classification (NCBI taxonomy): domain Eukaryota; kingdom Metazoa; phylum Chordata; class Actinopteri; order Cypriniformes; family Xenocyprididae; genus Zacco; species Zacco platypus. Next base: position 6,896,783 of record CM076063.1, read on the forward strand.
TAGCAAAACTAAACGAGAATGCTATCTTAAATTATAATAGCGAGAATAAGCTAATATGATTTCAGTCATTGGGTTGTTCAGGCCTAAGGTAAACAGACCTAGACTACTAGACCCAAATGGAATTGACCCTTCGCAAACAGTTTGATTGACAGGCGATCTAACCAATGATAACGCAGAATCCGCCATCTTATCCGACAAAGCCGTGAGGGAGTAGCCTATAGAAGATTAACGTTGGTGAACTTGAAGTATTGTGTGTACTCACCTCTTTCCACGGTTGAAACAACATTCCTTCTGATGTTCATGTTTATTTGATGCTATAAATGAACTAGTATGAAGAGATGATCGGTTCACGAGCCGTTTGAAGGATCCGTCACGACACATTAAGCAGCCACTGCACGGTATTTAGTGTTTAAACTGCTTTAAAAAATTACAGTATTTTAAATATGAAACTGTTTCATATGTTCTCAGTGTCCTCTTTGCTCCGCGATGTATTTTTCACTTCATGAGAACATGATGTGTGGCGTGAGAGAGCATAGCAACAGGGGACGGGTTTTGCGAAGGGTCAATTATACATATTCCAGAAGTTAAGGAGGCCTTCAATCTGCATATCAGTGAGAAATCGTAGATGAAACGTACGAAATGTTCAAGCTTTTTTATCTTTCGCTGACAATAGTGGTCATTGTTTATGCGAACAGGCCTAAAAAAGGGGACAATTTCTAAAACCACAATGACTATAAATTTTGCATCGCTGTTGCCAATAGAAAAACAACAATAATAAAGATTACAATATCAACAATATGTAATGTAATGTATGTAAATGTATGTAAATATAAATGTAATATGTCAAAAACGAAGTTGGCCCCCATGCTATTCCAAATTCAGTCACCAAACGAATCGTTTTAGTGAACTGATTCAAAAGATTCGAATCACGAGGATGAATCAACCTCTAGTGTCTGTTGGGTGGGGTCTCCGGCTCAGCGGATTGAAAGGCGTGGCGTCGATTGGTTTCGCGGGGAGTGACGTCAGCGGAGCTGTTCAAAGCGCGCTGGTGCTGGAAAGAAACTCAGCGTCGTCGTCAGCAGTTGCAACGCGGGGCGGAGAGGCGGAACACGGCGAGGGAAATCAGATATCTGGAAACTCGGAATGAAATAGCGCTAAAGGAGGCACTCACCTGTTAGACTACTGAATTGTGAGTACAGAAATGAATGGTTTGCAAGGAAAAGTTACGGAGAAAGCTGAAACGGGAAGAAGGGTTTGCCTGTGAGTGTATCAGCATCACCTACCACGCTTCTTTGTGCGGCTGGAAGGGGTTTGCTCTATTTAAATGTTAGTCTGTTAATTGTTTCGCAGATATGCACTGCCTCTGGCTTTAAAGCTTTGATTTCGCAGCACTATCGAGAGATTTGAATAATATTTGCATGTGCATGAGGCTGTGTGTTAGACTCGTATGGTTGATCACTTTATCCAGAGAGCTTCCTTCTCACAAATGCAGTTGCCACCAACAGCCATCAGTTTGAGGCAAGGCATGCATTTAGAGTCAGGTACGCCTTACAGCATCTGTTTTGATGGGAATATGTCATATTTTTACTGTTTCTTAATTAAAAATGTAAGGTGCATTTTCAGTTGCAGCGTTGTGAAGTTAATTTGTATCTTAAATCCATTACTATTTTCAGATAAGATTGCATAGGATTCAGAATTGTAGTGTGATGGAGTGATTTAGCGTGCAATTTAAGCCACAGATCAAGGTGTGGCAGCTAAAGCGTCTGTGTTTCTTTAACCCTATTTGTTGTTCTCCATACAACCAGGTGAATGTTACACAGCCTACAAAAGGTACAGTATTTTCTGTGACAAGGGACTGGTAGTGTAGTGTTAAACAACATCCTCTGTAAAAAAAAAAAAAGTTGGTGTGGTCCTGTGAGATTCTGACCGAGCTTCTGCTTTCACACGCCGTAATGACCTAAAAATGCATGATAATGCTACCATTGAAATCATGATCGTTCCTTAAACCAATGATTTCACCCTGAAATAAAAATTTTGGTATTATTTACTCACCCTCATGTGGTTCCAAACCTGTTGGATTTTTCCTTCCATGGAGCACCAAAGGAGAAAATGATGAAGAATGTATGATTTTTCCCATGCAAATGCAGCTAAAAATCACCCGAAAGCATCATAAAAATGCTCTATATTGCAAGCCGTTTGTAAGATTAAAAAGTCCAACAACATTTGGGTGAATTTCTTTTTTGCCAAACTTGAAAGCTGTGCTTCTCACTAATAGACTTCGTGACTACTTCCTCACCTGCGTGATGTTAAGCATCATTATTGGAAGATAGATTTTGCTCAGCCATTAAACCTCCCGTGTTGTTTCCAGATTTATAGGTCCATTTTTCGTCTGGTCTTTAGAGAGCCTCTCAAGATAGGCATTAGGCCAAGTCACGACAGTGAGCGAGGAAAATGTGGTCGCTGTATTGAAATAAGTGATGACGCAGTGCTAATCCGACACAGCGGGTCATTTGCTCACTGGATTTGCTGAAGTTTCTTCATTAGAGCACATTATCTGAATGTGAGACAAGCACAGGACATCAGACAACACCGGTTCATGTCAAATACTCGGGTCAGTGTGCCAGAGCGGCCATCAGGAAGTGTTCACGTGGGGTTCTCAGGCAGATAGCCATAGCCTCAGTAATTATGCCGAAACCATTAGAGGAACAGCTGAGAGGAGCTTGTGTCATCCTAATATGCTTCTTAAGAGCTGAAAAGCATGATACATTTAATCTGCCTTAGCTGGATGTGCTTCAGTGGAAGCCACAAAATAAATAGATACTCTGAAAGAATGACATAATGTCATTTGTAAGTTCAGTGCTCTTGTTGTTTCATTTTGTTTCTTTTGATATTGATGTAAAACTCTCCTTTTTTCATTCCTCTGTTTAGCAATTACTCATTATTATCCTCATGTAAGCCAAATGTGGGTGATTCTTCAGTTAGTTTTGACTACTTGGAAAAAATTAATTTAAAAATGCACTTGCAAAATGTAACTAATTTTAGCACACTTTATACATTTATTATACAATCACAACATTACAAAAGACAAAATTAGGCCTACAACTTAATGGCTTTAATGAGGTAGAGAACTAAAATACCAAAAAGATTTGCGAATGACGTCGATTGAGGAATACAAATCTATTGATTTCAAGATATTGATAAAATATTTGTAGAAACAATATATTTTATGCACACACATATATATATATATATATATATATATATATATATATATATATATATATATATATATTTGAGTTTGAGAGCATTTGGAGACTGCAGAATCATGGGTAATGTAGTTTTTCAGCTGAAATTATTTGGTTCAATGTGATTTAAAAAATAAGTTGAAATAATGCGGGCTGGCGACTTCAACAAAAGCATTTATGTCATGAATGTGTTTGGCATGGTGATTGATATAACAATGTTGATATGTTTGGTCTTAGCTGAACAGATCTGTTACGCTGCTGCAACTCTGTTATTGCTGCTGCTTGCTACTGCCGACACTGCTGCGAGTAAGACATTCTGCTGCTGTACAATATAGTATACATGAATTACCCATAGCAGATCTATACGGGTGGAGCTGGGGAAGGAGAAGGGTTTCTGAAAGCGTACTGCAACTGCTACAACAAATGCTGACCAAGTATTTGACGGTTGAGCAGTGAGCTCACTGGCTACTGATACAGCAGGAACCAATCAGCTGTGCCCTATAGATAAAGATGTGATTGCAAGCAGATTGAGTTAATCAGCCTGCGCCATCTAGAGTTTCGTGACAGAACTTTGTATATGTATTTACTATTAACAACCTCATTGCTCACAGTAGACTTTAATGGTTTATAAGTTATTGTTAAAAAACAATTCCCTTTTGGAGAAAACAAACAGGATTTTTTACTTCAGGAACAGGACAGTTTCAATCTTTCAACCTTTAAAACTAAAATGATTGTCCTAAAATTGTCCTAGGGAACGGAGAAGTTTCTCTATTTGAATAATCCTCCATATATAGATGATCTCCATCTGCTTTTCTGTTACTCTCTTATTTTGTGTTTTAGATTGATAATTAATGTAAAGTGTGACTACTGTCACTCTGGCGTCTCTGGAGTTGTTATGATTCAGCGAAACTGGCTGGATTTGCTCAGATCTTGTGTCAGATGGCTTGTGTTCGAGAACAACTAGGCGCTGAATTTGCCAAAGTTTACACGGATCATGCAGCATAATCTTTCAATTGTATTCAAGAGATTCATTTTGAGACCATTTGTGCTACTTTGTATGAAGAAGAACAATACAAAAAAAACCCTGAACATTTCATGTTATTTTATAAAAGCATCTTCTTGTTTCTTAACAAAAACTGATTTATTCTTGTTTCCAAAAAGACAACAGAAACAAACAAAAAGACAAGATATAAAAACCACATGCTTGCACAGCTGATCACAAAGGAAGTTATGATTTAAATACATCCTCTAAACATCCTATTCTCTTAAAGAGACACCATGTTAAATACCAAACATATTGTCCAGAAACATTACGCAGAAAACGAAAATGATAAAATAAACACAGAAAAATACTATTATTAGACATGAAGTATGCTCAAATACGAATAACATTATGGCCTACACCATTAATGGGAATACGGAGTACATCAACAACAATTCTGTGTAGCAGCAGGGTGGATTGTGATAGTGACGTGGCAGTCTATTTTTAGGACAGGTCTTTAGTTTTGCTACAGGTCAACAGACGCTACACTAGGGGAGCACTGGGCCAGAAATAGGGCAGGTATAGCACAAGGGTACGTGTGTGTGTGTGTGTGTGTGTGTGTGTGTGAACGTGTGAGTTTTGGGCACAGCTTGTTCAGCCTCATTCAAACACTGTGCTGAATTTCAAGGATGCTTTTGAGTGCTGAATGACGCGACAGGCACAGTGAATCCATTCTATGTGAGGTTTGCTCATGTTTTCTCATGCTGTGAGGGACTAAAGCAATGTTTGCACATGGAAATTCAGTGGTTAAATATATTCAAAAATACATGCTTACAATCCTAGATTGAGAAACAAGATTTTAAAGGGACAGTTCATGCAGAAATTAAAATTGTGTCATCATTTACTCACCCTCATGCTTTCTTTTCTGAGCCATTGAGGCTTTCAAGCTTCACATAGGATGCAAACACACATCATAAATGTACAATTAAACTTGATATAATTCCCAAAACATTCTGATGCCATGCAATAGTGCTGTGTGTGAAACACACACACAAAAAAACGAACGAATTATCAAGCAAAATCACCTAATTGGTCATTCGAGTCAGCTGATTTTAGGGGATAATGACCCTAGTGGCTGATGCTGATGCTTATTCATGCATTTCTGTTTCATAGATATCATTAAGGTATCATAACCATAGTCTGTGGAACTACTGAGCAATAATCCATAGCCATACTAGTGATGTGTGCTTTCGAAACACTGCTTCATGAAGCTTTGAAACCTTTACGAATCTTTTGTTTCGAATCATTGGTTCAGAGCGAGTTTCAAACTGCCACGTGATTTTAGTAAACGAGGCTTTGCTACGTCTTAACTGTTTCGAAACGTTTCAAAATGTCAATGGTTCACAGCTGGGGGTAATCTCTGTGAACCCATGAATCATGCGGATTTACTAGGAATCGCCCCCAGCGGTTAACGCTTGAACAAGTGTCTGTACCTGATCTCTGATCAGATTTATGCACGTTTTAATGAGACTTTTGTATAATTAAAAGGAACAATAGTAGTTATGACCGACAGGCATCTCCAGCCTTTAGTGTTTTGAACGCTTCAAAACAGTGAATCATTTGTCGAAGCAAAAAGCTTTGTTTCTCCCATCACTAAGCCATACTATATCGCTGCGCAATGAAGACACCAAAATTAAAAGTTATTCACATATGAATCAAGCAGCATCTGAATTGATTCACAAAAACAATCTGACTGATTCATTGCACCGATTCAGTTCTTGAGATCAACTCACTAGATACTGTACGTTGACATACTACAACCCTATAATCTGACTGAAAATCCTTCATCAAACAATCCTGTTGAGCTCAATTCAAATTAAATTTTGATCTGATTCACAGGGGTGGTGTAGATCTTAAATAGATTTTATCCATGTAAACTTTTCAATCTGACTGCCATGTCAACTGGATTAAAAAATAAATAACTTGTGTGTGTGATACATCTTACATTTATGAATGTGCGTATGTCTATTTATATTTATATTTGTGACATACTTGCTGGGATATGTACCAGTGCTTTTGCAAACTTTTTGAATCTTCAGCATCTGTTCATTTTAATAGCATGTAAAAGTGAACAAATTTGTGCTGTACAGTAGAAAGCTACGCAGGTTTGGGGCGACATCAGGGTGAGAAAATGATGGCAGAATTTAATTCTAGATGAACTATCCCTTTAAATCTGTCTAAAGAACAATATTTACCTTACCATTTCCGAACCAGACTTCTCTCCTGTGTGTATGTGTGTGCTGGCTGATGTTGGCAGTGCTCTGTGAACAGACTGCATTAACATGAAGAGATTAGATGTCCTCCTCTGGTACACAGGGAAATATGAATGCAACGAGAGAGAAGGATTTGGTTTTTGTTCAGTTAATCTGCCAGAGCAGCACAATACGATTGTGTGTGTGTGTGTGTGTGTGTGTCCTTGTAGGTCATTTATAGAACATCGGCTGTGTGCTCAGCTCTGGTTTTAACACTACCTAACCATCCATCCATTAATGGATTGACAGGCATTTGGTGAAGTGATATGTTATTTTGATATAGGATCGCTTTAGCTGCGTGATAATGATAATCATAATAATTGTTGTAAGCTCTTGTATAGATGGAGATAGCTGTGTTTGACATGATTGGAGCTGTAGTGTGTGATTAGGACCCATGCTTTGCATTTGCTCTTTCTAACTCTAGCTCCGTCCCTATTTTAGGGCTGTGGTCATGGGAGAACCTCCAGTTAAGAGTCTCAGCCCGGCTGAGAGGCGCTGGTTGTGGGTGTATGCGCTCAAGGCCATGGCTGCTGGTAGATTACAGAGGGTGCTTCGGTTCAGAACCACCCTATGGCACCCCTGCTCTTTAGGGGCCGGTCGGCACAGGGATGAGGTCTGTCATTACCTGCAGGATATGAGCTGACCTCAAAACAGCTTTCCTGGTGAAGAGATGTGTGTGTGTGCAGGTTGGGGTTGGAAATGTGTGCTAGTGTGTGAAGACATTTGATTATTTCTGGGGGGTCAGCTTTTTTGGAGGGGGTGACACCCCTAGTGACTGATGCTGGTACCTATTCATTTTATTTTTTCCACATTATGTAATAAACAGTTTCACAGAATTTTAACATCTATTAACAGTGAGGCAAGTTTTAGTATTAAAGGGGTAGTTCACCCACCAATGAAAATTCTGTCATCATTTACTCACCCTCATGTTGTTCCAAACCTGTATGAATGCTGAACACAAAAGATGTTATTTTGAAGACTGTCAGTGACCAAAACGTCGATTGGGGCCCCATTGACTTCCATAGTATTTTTGGAATTTTATTTTATTTTTAAGTTTGAGCTGAAATTGAAGAAACTAAATCTAAATATATACATAAATAAAAGGGAATTTCTTAATGCTTGGTGTTATTGTAAATAATTAATTACTTTGTTATTCTAATAATAATAATAATAATAGCCGCTCACATTGAATTCAAGGCACTGAAGTTTGCCTACAACACAACCTCTGGCCCTGCACCAAAGTACCTAAATTCAGACTTATGCGTCCTCCAGTAGCTTGCGTTGCACAAGTGAACAATGCCTCGTGGTATCATAAATAAATAAATAAAATAAAAAACTTTTGGTAAGTGTACTGTGCTAGAATAAATGAGACGTGTTGTTAAAGAACTTGTATGCCCTCTTGTCGGTCTGAGGGTTAGAAGTAGTTCTTCTTTGAATAAAAGCATCTGTTAAATGATTAAATGTAAATGTAATACGTATTATTATTATTATTACTACTATTACATATCTCACTGTAAAAATTGATTCATCACAACATTTTTTCTTTCGTCAAATCAACTTCAATAATTAATGTGGTGCAGATAACATAATATTTTGAGTTTGTGTTGATTAAATCAATCGCCTTCATCTTTCAGTAAACTCAAAATTTTAAGGCAACCAGGTAACTTTTTTCAGCTCAACCAACAATTCTTTTTTTTGCTGTGTATTTAGCCATTGTTTTTAGCAAACTCACATTCATTTATTTATTTTTAATTAATTCCAGATGCATAAATTTAAATCCTATAATACTTTTTTTCTTCTCACTCTCTATCCTCTTTTGTTTTGTCAGTTTGCATAAGTTAAATGGGTTGCAAACCAAAATTTGCATTGATTTTAATTAGAAGGGCTGTTTTTCTTTTAAAGAAATGGCATTTGGTTTGATATTTTGTAATCTAATGTGATTATTTATGCGTTTTTAGACAAAAGATGGCCTGTAAATACTTTTTGGGCCACTGTATGTGAATGGCAAATGTGTGTGTGTGTGTGTGTGTGTGTGTGTGTGTCTGTGTGTAATTAAGCTTGATGGTCCCCTGCCATTATAAACAAGTAGCAGCTCTACACATCAGAGACGTATGGATGTTAATGTGGGCTGCTGCGGCGCCAGGCAGCAGGAGAGGGTGTCGTAGGTGCTGATATGCTGTCACAGAACTTGTTATGATCAGCAGGAGAACCAAAAGAACATGTGCACCGTCTCTGTTCTGCCGGGACACCCTCTCTCTCTTTTTCCGTCACATATGACCCACCGCTCACCTCGGTTTCCTTTGCTGAGAGGTGGCGTTTGGTTTTTAGGGTGGTTTCCCTGGCAACTCTGTTCTCGTATGCTTGAGTTCGCACTGACAATGCCGCCCCCTTTCCACCCCTCCCGTCCTCTGCTGGAGCTCTGGGCTGCGCCTGTCTCGTTCTGTTCATCTGCTCTGGCTGTGATGTAATAAGACATGAAGGATCAGGTGCTCTCAACTAGACACATCAACTCTGACTGTCTCAAACCGCATGATGGACTCGCTGAGACACAGAGGAACCACAAAGTAGTTATAGGCCAATATATTTCAGTCCAGGCAGATTAGATTCAGGCTATTTTGAGATTATTGTCTTGGCCGATTAACAGCCTGATATCTGTTCCGAAATTTACCAGCAGTCTCGTCAATGGATAGTTGTTATGTGGTGTTTTAAATTCCGATATTTTGTGTACACTGTTTAAATTGTATCAGAATTAAGCTTCTCAGATATCATTACTGGTATTCCATGTTTTTTATTGTATTTTATTACATGTACCAAAGCAGTTTTATATGTAATTTGGCAGTAGCATTGTATAAATACCACAGTACATGAATATTGATATGGTAAAAACTGATATAATCATTAAACTATGGTACTACCACAGACAGCCAAATATATTTTATATAATGCAGGCTGATAAACCAGAATCTGAATAGATAGTAATGATGCATATTGGTGCTCTTTCTCTTTAAATTTTAATTATTGGTGTGATTTGGCGGGTATTGCGGAAGCCAAAAATGGGCTTTTTTATGACAGGTTACAAAAGCACTATATTTTCTCAATCTTTGTCTATTGTTTAGATGTATTACTTGAAGCATATAGCATTTAAACTTGAGATTTAACAGGCCGAACAAAACACATAATTGTTATCAAACTGGTTTTGGCTATTGGTATCGGTCAAAGTATTATGTCTGTGCCATACCTTCCTGTTTTGTGGAAAAAATATTGGAAGAATAAAGGAATCAAATGACTCATTTGCATCAGAACATTTGGATGACATGTTTGATTGTGGCTTGTTTTCCCTTGCTATGCATGTTTGGATGATAATGTGCTGACTGTACACTATTTTCAATCTGTCTTCATAATGCCTTTGACCACATTAAATCTACTGGAAAAACTGATATAGAGAGAAACACATGTTTATGTGTGAGCAGTGCAGAGCAAATCAAACCTCAACACAGATCTACAGTATATTTGTTCCTCGAGAGAGCATGGATTTAAAATTGGGATGCGTTATGTTGTGTGTGTGTGTGAGTGTGTGTGTGTGCGTTTGTACATGTGTTTTATTTTCATTTGCGTACTTGTGTGCTTTCGAAGGCAGGTCAGGGTTTATTGATTTGCAAGTTGTCTTTGTGTTCAGCCACAAGTCTAAAAGCAATTTGTATTTTTGTGGATCACTTAGGGTCACGAGTACAGATGGAAAAAGCGAACGAGACGGAGAGAGATGTGAGACGGGGGAGGGGGGAAGAGGAGAGCCAGGTTAAATGACCACAGAGAAAATATCATAGAGGAATTGTTCCTCTAGTAGTCACAGTGTGATACGTATAGTAGTGGAAAGCGTGTGCTTGCGTGTGTAGCAGAGTATTGATCCAGCATGATCTAGATTTGAGAGTATATTTAGAGCAAACACGCTGTAGAGATGGGGGGGCCCATATGGGCCGCTGCCCTGGAGCATGATGGGTAATACTGAATCATCATCATAATCCTCTGCTGTCATTCCACAAACCGAAGGAGCTTTAATTCATTCAAAGACGAACACAGTACAATAGGCTCTGCATGAGACCACTAGAAAAAAATGTTTTCTAATTTGATATTTCATCATTTTTTATAAATAAATATTAAATAAATATTAATGTAATGGATTGATGTATATTTGTAATATTTAATTAAAAAAATTGATTGAAAGTAGAAATTATTAAATAGGTTTTTTTTTTACATTTTTTTTTAATTTTTTATTTTATATATGGATTTTGCAAATGCATTTTAATTTGTTTTTCAAAACCTGATGATCCATATTATCCAGCATGATTGTAGAATGTTTAAGAGCAGCTGCTTGACCTTTTGTACAAAGGACTTAACATAGTCAAAGTCACAAATCTGCTTACATTTTGATTTGTGAGCTAGAAATAGTGTTTAATCATAAATATTTCTTGTTCATTTTAGATCGACTTTCTTTTGTTTTTTGTTGTTGTCGTGATTCTCTCATTTTGTTTATTTTCAAAGTAAAAATGCCATATTTTCAACGTGGTCAACGTGTTGATCCCCACTGTACAGTGTGTTCATACACACATCACAAGAAATGAACAGTGGGAAAAATCTAGCGCAGCCATATCTAAAAGCACCTTGCCTCTCCTCTGCCATCCTACGCACTTCTTCACTCAAACACTCTCTGTCTGTCTTGCCCCTGGATGCCACTCAATCTCACAAGCGCCCACACAGTAAAAGCACTCATCACCTTGTGTAACCAGGTGTCAGGGAGTCTGGGTGAGTAATGGTAGCTCCCGCTGAATGGAAGTTGTGGCACAATCAGACTTGAGTTATCTGCTGCTCTTTGGACGACAGATAATCACAATGATCATTCCTCTAATGGCAGTAATTCAGTTCATTAAACCAGTTCCCTTCATTAAACTGCATTAAAATTCAGGGATAGTTGAGGGTTAAACTCATGAAAGGGGTGTCTTGTCTCTACAAAAGTCATTCTGTAGGTAGAAATGGCGTTTTAAGGTAGCAATTGCATGATTGCTTTTTTCAATTTTTTATTTAATTTTTAATTTTAACATTTTTGTTTTATTTTATGTTTTTTATTTTATCAAGTTATATATTTAAAATATTATATATATATATATATATATATATGGAATGGTACGCAAACATGAAGGTTCAGCACATAAGTCACGGTTCAGTACGGATTCGGTAAAGCGGGGGGAGAAAACTAAACTTAAAATTGCTTCTTTTAACGACTTTTCAGCAATATCTAGTGATGGCCGATTTCAAAACACTGCTTCGAAGCTTTACGAATCGTTTGTTTCGAATCAGTGGTTCGGAGCGCCAAAGTCACGTGATTTCAGTAAACGAGGCTTCGTTACATCATAAGTGTTTCGCAATTTCAATAGTTCAAGTGATTTTGGCAGTTTGATACGCAAACCAAATCACTGATGTATTTCAACATATATTAAATAATTAAAACATTACTAACAGGTAAAGTAAATATAATGAATATATAAGCTAATAAAGTTTAGTGAAATGTTCCCCTCTAGAGTTCAATTCTCTAGTGAACTAACATGCTGCGGACAATGAATGACTTGCCTGAGGTAAATGTAACGCTAAGTGAGATATTATTCTCAAGTTGTTTTATTGATGTCTTTCCGTGGTTGAAACACTGCACACGTAAACATATCTATACATAGATAATATAATTATAATTAGTATATAATTGTGGTTTTATTAATATTAAATAAATAAATTGATTGTCAACCACCCAGAATGCCATAGAAACCACATAACAATGTGCTGAAATCAGTCAAAACACCTATGACGCACCTCTCAGTTTTTCTCTTTAATAGTTCAAATTTAGAATCACAATAAAACAAGGAGGTTTGTTGTTAAAACAGCCCTCAGTTGCCAGATTGATAAGGATTACACCTGCATTGATTAATGATGGATTATTGAGGGTCTGACGGTCATAATCCCTCCACAAAGGTGTCACATTGATTAACATCTGAAATGAGCTTTATCTACCATGCAGCAGAAATGCCATTTGATCTGGTGGATTAAATTATATCACAAACATTCTTCCACTGCAATTAGTCTAGATTTGAGTGTGAGAATACTCAAGAGAGGCAATGCTTCGGCTGGAATTTCCTCGTCTCATTTAAATTGTGCAATGTGTATGACTTAAATGAGTGCGATACCCAGCTTCATTAACACCTTACACACAGCAAGTGTTGTCATCATGGGATTTGAAGACACTTGTCTGGTGATTGCTGTCCCTTGCCAATCCTATGCAATTTTTTATAAAATTATATTAAGTGTAGGCCAGAAAGCCATTTGCAAACTACACGTTGATTACAGTTTAGCATCTACTGCGATAGTAAACATACATTACCAATTTTTTCGAACAACATTCACCTGTTTTTACAATGTTTATTGCCTGGATATTATTGAACGATGCTCTTTTTAAGATGTTTATTGTGTTTGCGTATAAAAATTGCTGTTAAAATAGATCTTGATGTGCTTCTTATGAGACATTCATATGCTGTATTTTTACAGTGAAAAACCCTGTTAAATATATAAATCTATAGTTTTTATGTTTTATAATATTTGTTTATATTATACTCGTACATAAATCTTAATAAAAGTGTTCAATTTATTTAGAGAAATTAATTTGCTTTGCAAATTGGAGGGTTCTCTTTGATGGAAGGATAAACAACATTCATTTTGCAGCTTAATTCATTATAATTAATGATAATTAATTATTACATAATTAATGAGGTTTATTTTTTATTTGCACAATCTTAGTTTGATGTGGCAGCTTCTCCTTGTAAAGTACTATTTTGTTTTATTTTTATTTTTTTCTTGAAGACATTACCTTTAGTCGGTTTAGACTACTAAGGTGCAGCTGAAGTACAGATAAGTGTAGATTAAATAATATTTTTGTGTTTGTATGTGGGTGTGTGTCATACTAAAGGGGCATTGACCAGACTGATAGACAACAGCAATACTGTTCATGAGTGAGTGCAGTGTCGCCATGGCAACAAACTCCCCTGAGTGTGCTCAGTGCAGTGTCAGTCGCTCGCTCTGGTGCACACACACACACACACACACACACACACACACACCACACACACACACGCATACACATTAGTCAAGAATAAGCAATGGCCAAGTTCCACAGGAAATTAAAAGATGAGATAAATGAACCTGACATAATAGTGATAGGAGCACCTCAGGGCTTGTGCGTATTTTGCAATATGTTTCATTTAGCTATCCTTGTTGATTCTATGTAAGTACGAAGTAAATTATCTGTATGGATCATGTTTCTGGCCTTTACAGTTAATGCTGTCTCTTTCTTCCTTTATGGCTATCGCTCTCTCTTCCTGTGGTCCATTAATAATGAACCAATAGGAAAGTGGCACAGAGCTGCTGATGAGTGTGCATTGATCTCTAAAGTTACCAGATACAAAATCAGCACCTCACACACACACACACACACACAAATTAATCAGTGTTGAGTTCACAGGAAGGCCAACATTTAAACATGCACATTCGTACAGCAGTTTTCAAATGCATTCTTAAAGAAATAACTCATAATTTCAACCCTGATTCCAGAATAGTTGGGACACTTTGTAAAATGTAATAAAATCAAGAATTTGTGATTTGTTAACTCACTTTAACCTTTATTTAACTGACAAAAGTACATCGAAAAAAAATGGCTCAAAGCTCACCCACCTTGCCCTACGCTGACTGAGATTTCTCTGGATTCCCTGAATCTTTTCACACTGTATGCTAGATGCTGAAAGACCGAAATACTTTGCAGTCTTGCATTAAAAAATTAGATTTTTGAATGGTTTGAGAATTCTCTCATGAAATTTGGCGAGCCATGACCCATCTTTGTGGTACCCCAAACACGATACCTTCACTTTTTTACCAATTCACCTGCTAATTGTCCTCTGTCCCAACTTTTTTGGAGTGTTTTGCAGCCATCAAAAAAAAAAAAAAAAAAAAAAAAAAAAAAAAAAAAATATATATATATATATATATATACATATTATTTTTCTTATTATATATTTTTAATATTATATTTATTTTAATAACTTTAATCCTTAAAGTTGCTGAAAGTTTTTTTTATGGAATGACACAGAAAATATTGTATTACATATGACTAAATTAGAGGTGTCAGATTGTTTGTTTTGGAATTTTCTGTCATTATTTTCACAGGACTGCCCATATATGGGAAGCAAGAAGTTTGTTGTTGAAACAGAAAAAAGAAGCAATTTCTTGTTTTGCAGCCATCAAAATCAAAAATTGTTCAAAAATACAATTAAGTTGGCCAGTGAAAACATTGAAAATCTTTTATGTCTTTCTGAAATTGGGGTTTTACATAGTTCTATATTTATTTTATTTGAATATTTTCTATTTATTTTATTGTTTTGTGTTTATTTATAAATTCCTTTTTAATATGATTTTTTTCTGTTGATTTTTAATTTTATTTTTTATGTTTGATTTAGTGCATGAAAAATTCTCTTGAAGAGACAGTGACCATATTACATTTATTTTCTAAATTGTCATAATTGCATAAACCTTAACCCTTTTGCGCGTATAAGTTTAAAATATTCTGGCTGAGCCCAGCGTTAGTAAACTTTAAAGTTACTTACACAATATTTATCTGATATGAATAAAACATGTCGTCTAATTATTATAAGGATTGTTATTGCCGCTTCCATAGTCATCAGTGTGTACTTTACAAACTCTAAATGTATTGTTTTGTTCATACTTTGGTGCATTTAAATGTCTGAAACCTAAAATAAACATTATGTGGTTGAAAACACTGCATATTTGTGTTATATTGAAAGTGCTGAGTGCGTCTGTCGCTGGCTCAGCGCCAGCCAAGCTCATTTGAATTTGGCAGTTGATCACATGATGCACTGAACGTTCTAATCACACCGTGTGACCAGTCAAGGGTTAAGGAGGACGTCTCTAAACTAATTTCTTATTTTAATTTCACACTTTTAGTTAGTTTAATATAGTTTTTTCATTTGATTTTGGGGCAAACCTATGTATTCTTCATAGCTTTTGTGAGATTCACCTGTAGAAAATAAACGTAATACTTATGCTCGAGTTGTACAGAATAGATTCTTTGTTTATACATTTATATTCGCTGGTAAACAGTCACAGTCATCGACGTGACATTTCTCAGAGCCTCTCTCTTTCCTCGTGGAGAAAGTTGTGATCAGTATTGATTAGAAGGTGAAGGATTCGAGTTTAAACGGATCTATAGCTGAGGCTTTCTAAACAAAGTGTTAGGTAACAGACTTTCTGTTGGTGTTCACATTCATTGAGTTTATTGCCTTGATTATCAGGCTTCTGGTCTGTTCTGGAGCAATATTGACTCTTGAAGACAAGTTATTGAAGGCACACAAAACCTTTAAGTGCATACACTTAATGTAAACACACGGAGCAGAGGCTGGGTTGATGAAAACAACTGAAATCTCCCAAACACAATGAGAGTTGTTTCAACACTACACAAAGAGAAAATAAAATAAAATGAGATCTCTGTGATATCTCGATTGTTTCTCCTAGACATCAGTTCATTAGCTGGAGAGCAAAGAGAGACTTACATATTATTATTTATAGTGTCTCCCTTATGGGTCAGATGTGAAAATGAACCAGTGGTGTTGTTAACTAAAACTAAAATCATTAAAAATCATATTTTCAGTAATTTAAATAAAGCTGGGAAAAACTAAAAATACTAAAAAAAAAAAAATGGACTAAAACTGAAATAAAAATTAAAGCTAAATGGAAATATTAAAAAAAAAGAAGCAATCTAATTACTAAAACTAAAATTAAAAAAGCAAACCGATAATATGAAAATAAAAGCTAATTCAAAATACCACAGTAGTATGTAAATAGTATTAAAATGAAAGTTAAAGCTAAATATAAATATTTTAAAAAGTAAAAACTAATAAAAATGACAAAGCACATAAAATTACTGAAAACTAAACACATAAAAATATTTATAAATACAAAAATAGTATGGAAATAATGTTAAAATACGACTGACATGAACATTTCTCATCAAATTCTACAAAATACCAAAAATTAAATGAGCTATGCTATCCGCGTCAATTTAATCCTTAAAGTTTCTGAAAGTATTTTTGTTATGGAATGACACAGAAAATATTCATATTGTATTACATATGACTAAATTAGAGGTGTCAGATTCTTTGTTTTGGAATTTTCTGTCATTATTTTCACAGGACTGCCCATATATGGGAAGCAGGAAGTTTGTTGTTCAAGTAGGCGGGGTTTTGGAAAGAGGGGGCATGTCTAACAGTCCCAGAGTGGCTAAAATCACTTACTGCACCTTTAAATGAAGCATCAAAGGGATATAATGTTTCCTGAACTATAATCTTTAAGCAATAAAATGTTCCTCTGGGCTGGCTCAGATCACCTTACTGGGGATTGATAAGTGTACATCTCTTTATCTGTCAGTTTCAGTATAGATTTGAGTGTTTATTTGTGGTTAAGTGTGTGTGTGCCTTCTACAGAACCATATGGCAGCACTGTTAAGGGGCAAAATAACAGCAGGACCTTCTCTGGAAGTGTTTGAAGAGTTAAGGACATTGTTTTTGCACCAGATTCCCTTTGTAAGCTTTGTGTGTGTGTGTGTGTGTGTGTGTGTGTGTGTGTGTGTGTGTGTGACCTGAAAGCTGCTCAGCTTAACCTAAAGACACGGTCGCTTAACCTCCCTCACACGTGTGTGTGTGTGTGTTTGTGTGGTAGTACGCATGTACACAGCATGCACAGCTGCAAAGTACCACACGTTCATTTGCTACACTCTTCCTTTTCCTGTTCTCGAGCACCGACGGCCCTGTCTGTCACTCTCCGAGTCATATGGCTCAAACTCTCTCCTGTGCTCTCTGCGGGCTGTCAAAATCACAACGGTGCAGGGCAGATTAGGCTGCTGTGATGGATAAAACCCTCGATATTATTATTCCACAGATTGGGTGTGTGTGCAGATGAGGTGAGTGTGGATGCAAGGGGATTATTTGTACATGATGCTCTGTGTTATGGGAAACTGCTGTATGCTTATGGAGTAAAAAATACATGTGGGACATTAATCTGTGCTTTAGCTTTAGTAGTATTTTTAGAGAACTTTGTGGGAGAAAGGTCATTTTTATGTATAGCCTCAATGTAGATCAGTAAAGACACCACTTGCACATCAAACGGTGTTCACATCCCATATCGTTTGATTTTAGCTATTGAGAATTGATTAATATTACAGGTAAATATGTTAATTCTCAACTGGATGATTTGTGAAAGTGTCTTTCCATTTTGTTTCGTTATATCAGTGGCTGTCCGCATAAATATAAACCCATACCAGTAACATAATTTCCTGGATGTGTCAAAGATTGACCTACCCACTTTGATCTGCGTTGAATCGTTTGAACATTTAGGTCAGGGTTTCAGGAGCATCTGCCACAAAAAAGGCAACCTGCAACTTAAAGTAAAAAGGCAGTTTTAAAAGCACAATGGCTGATTTTAAAACATAGCTTAATTTATCTATTAGTTTATGTCATTATCTCATATATTTTTGAATTACTGTAATAATTAGGCCTAATTATAATAATTAAGCTATAGCAGGGGGTTGGCACGTCTGGTTTGGTTTTGTGTCATGTTCTCAGTTCATGTTTTCATGTCTTTTATTTGGGAATTGGTTTGTATTGTGTGTTTTCATGCCCCCCTCATGTGTTTCTCGCTTGTTCTTGTGTCATGTCATCATTGTTTAATTTTCTTTTCTTGTTATCAGTTCTGTTCTCTTATGTTTATTAACCCTATTCAGCCAGTAATTGTTTCTCATGGGGACATAAGGTATTTTATATACTTATTTATTACTTATTTATATACTTTTATACACTTTATATACTTAGATATTTATTATATCGGCAAGAATAATGAAACAGGGGTTGCAATATGATATATTGTGAGACTGTAAGAAAGGCGATATATTGTGATATTTCTTGTTTTTTTGTTGTTTTTTTTAAGTTTTTTTTGCAGTTCTGTTTGTAATTGGTTGTTGGTGTCATGTGACTACCCATTTTCTTGTATTTAATCCCCCATGTTTACCATGTTTCCTTGTCGCATATTAAAGTTTGTTACGCTGTTCCATGTTCCACATGCCAGTTTATTGTCAAGCTCATGGTTTATGTTTTGTTTTAAGTCTTTCATTTAGTTCATGGTTTACGGTTTTGGATACTACCACTCTAAATAAACTGCACTTGGGTTCTCTACACCATCGATTTCATCTGCTCCATGCCAGCTAATGTTATTGAAGTAAAAGACCCTTTTCTGTTTCAGATACTTTCCTAAACATCTGTTTGTGCACTACAAAAAGATCCATGATTTCACTGCATGTTATAATGAGAAAAGAGATAATTAACCATTTAATACATTTTAAGATTTATGTATTTAATGAGATTTATTTTTAATTAATGACAGATACATTTTGAGATAAAAGACTTGTGATTTTCAGCTTTGTTGAAGGTGATTAAATATCAAATAAGTGGAGGCATAGTATTTGGGGAACAAATGCCCCTGGTTGAAAGAGTTAAAAAAAAACATATATTAAAATTTGTCCTTATGTTTTTATAGCTCCATTGCACTCTGTGTTTAATTATATTTATTTTAATTAAATTTAACAATTATAAATCATACTGAATAAAGGGCTTAAAACATCCTGCAACACCTCACTGAGTTCATTGTTCAAGAACAAGGCAAATTTAATTGCAACAAAGACAGAATATTTTTCTATATCATCTTTTATCTCTGTAATTGTCTCTCTGCAAGACTGAAATCTAATCTTCCTCATCATCTACTTCATTTGTTTTTATGTGTCGGTTTCTGCCTGTTTATTTCATGAGCAACTGCCACAAAATCACCATCACTCTACAAAGGGACTTAGTTATCATATTTTACAGTGACACCTGTGCAGTGGGAGCTTTTTAAATGGTAATTATCTTAATTTCTCCTTTGTTAAAATCAGTAGGTCATTCGGGATAATCAGCTACATCTGGCAGTCCTCTTTGTTTTGTTTTTGTTTTTGTGTTTTTTAAAAAATCCCACTGTGGTTGCTGTTTGAATAATGAGCATGCACTGTATAAGGTCAGTTGTATTACATATGAGTTTTTATTTTATTTACAAACAATAAGCAATATTTTATATTTTATCAAACCCAATTTGAAACACAGATGCAAGTGAAGTACTTTTAGCAGCAAAGAAAAAGGGGGAAAAAGGCAACATTCTTAAATTGAAGGCTACATTTGGTGACCTGACACTCTGCATTCTATGAAAAGCTATTATTATTTATTCTTCATAATGATTTTGAAAACGTTTGAAATTTTACTGGGATCCAATTTGTTGATTGCACATTATCCTGTACTTTCATCTGATTGCCTGTGTATTCTGTTCCCCCCTCCCTTTGGTTGTCTGCAGGCTCTGCACTGACGAGGCCTCCCCTTCCCGTGCCTGGAATATTCTGGATCCCAGGAGGGTTTAACTATGAACAGATTCTTTAGGAGACTCTAGCATCGCAGACCCCCACCAGGAGGGAAGAGGCTGGGCACGGAGCCCCTTATATCCCATATTTAAAGTTGGACATAGCAAAGAACCCAAGAACCATGTAGTGTAACTCTTGCCACCACAGGGGGGCGGGTTAACTTTGTAGTTCTTTTTTGTACTGTTTTTTTTTGGGGAGTTGGTCTACAAGGTGAGCCAGAAATGGTCTTGCACACCTCTCCCTACCCCAGTGCCTTCCTCAGCTTTCTGAGCCGTCTGTCTTGGGCCTTTGTTTTCCCTTGCTACTGGCTGTTGGACCGGTTGTTGGCCTCCTGTGTAGCAACATCACTGGAGAAACGTAGACGCTCCCAGGATCCCTGCTCTTTTCTGGCACTTGGCGTCCTGATCTCTACACCGCTCTACCTGGTGCTGTTACTGGCGTCCTTACCCTTCGCCTTAATTGGCTTCCTCTTGTGGGCCCCATTGCAGACTATCAGGAACCCCTACATCTACTCTCACCAGAAACCAGACAAGCATGGTGTCGAGCAGGGAGCATCACCTGGAACCGAGGCGGCACTTGCTGAGTGGCGTCCACAAGGTCGCAGCTTTTGCTTTGGCAGTGCCAATGTTTGCCTGCTACCAGACTCGCTTGCGCGCTTCAACAACCTTGCGGACACTCAACGCCGAGCTCGGGAAGTGGGCAAGCGGATCCGTAATGGTGCCAGCAGACCCCAGATAAAGATATATATTGATTCTCCCACCAATACTTCAATTAGTGCAGCATCCTTCTGCAGCTTGGCCACTCAGGGCTTCCGCCGCACCTCTTCTTTGGACCAACGTCCTGAGCCTGTAGTCACCACTGAAACTGAGACTGAGGCCTTAACCGATTGTCCTGTCCACCCCTCAGGAGGTACAAGCTCGGATTGCCCCATCCACATCACTGGTGCCCAGAATTCCTCTGACTGTCCTCTCCACTCCAATGCAGAAGAGCATGCTCCAGATTGCGCTGTCCACCAGTTTGCAGATCCACAGTCCTCTGGTGAGTGTCCAGTACATAGCAACATCATCCAGAACTCAGAAGACTGTCCTCTCAATCCGGCTGGAGTGCAAATCAGCATCACCTCTCCTGATTCTGAGCCAGTCGAGGATGAAAAAGGAAACCATCAGACCGGGGATGGGGACACGGCTAGCCTAGACAGCCGCACAGCCTCTCGGGAATCCCTGGTTCGCTTTCACGCAGCTGATGGAGGCATATCCCCCAACAACACCCTTTCACAACACCGCACCTCAGTCTTCAAAAGACCGATTGGGCGCAAGCGCCGTCACGGCGATGACAGCTTTGACCATGAGATCTCTGCCTTTTTCCCAGCCAACCTGGACTTCCTTTGTCTGCAGGAAGTCTTCGACAGGCGGGCTGCAGACAGGCTCAGGAGGCAGCTGCACCGCTATTTCCCCTTTGTGCTGAGCGATGTGGGACGCTATGGCTGGAAAGGCTGTTGCTCACGGTTCAAGTTCTTGAACAGCGGACTTCTGTTGGCCAGTCGCTACCCTATATTGGATGCCCATTATGAGTGCTTCCCCAATGGCCGTAGCGAGGATGCTCTGGCTGCTAAAGGAGTTCTTTTTGCCAAGGTGAGCCTTCTTCTTTTTAACTTCTGTTAGTTTATGCTACATTGATATAAATTGCATGTGAACCAATGAAGCTTTCAACTTGATTAACTGCATCCCGAGACCTGCATTGTAATGGGATCTTTAAAAGTTATAATTTTGCCAGTTCATTTTGATTGTCAATTTTTATACCTGCAGTAAAACATTTGATGCATGTGATTGATATCAAAACGAGACATTAGGGCTTGTTCCAGCTCTTGAACGTTTCATGGCATGTGTCTGGAGTTGAAGTTGGATTCGTGGTTTGAGCGTACACAAACAACCTGAATAATTTAAAACTGGCCCTTTGTAGCCCAGAGGGCTTGTTTGAAACACTCATCTGTCATGCTTTCAGAAATGCAGGCTTCTTTGTTAAACCATAGCTGGACGTACAGCTCTGTTGCATTATATATGTCTTAATGGGGCTGTGCACTTATGCTGAGTAGATATTACAATTCAAGAAGTAGTTTCACTGTGAAACAATATTGAATGCTCATTTTAGTCTGGATATTGTAAAGACAGGGTCATTGGTCTTGCAGCTGCTGTTGCTAGCATTCTACATTAAGTTTATATAAGAAGCTGTGAATGTGTGCTCTAGTAACTGATGGATTATGAATAAAGGTGGCATTTAATTACAGTGATGAAACTCTAGGCCAGTGGTCCTATAGATCTTTATGTACTCTAGAACAATATGGGTATGCCTGAACATCAAATTTTTCTGAAATAAATTGAACCATTGAATACAAGTAGCGCCATGCTAATTTTCAGTTTCAATTACAAGAAGTTCGTTTGTTTATGCTAGCACATGGACTGTCAATTAGCAAAAAAGAATGTTTTTTCGCTTTGCACTAATGTTTTAGTGCTCTGGATTTTGTGTATAATGACTTGAAATGTTAATTGCACTAATTGCTAACATTTGCATGTAGTGTTGTTGCATGCTTAGCATGTGTGAACTTGTGCCTGTAGTTGTGCATGATATTAGCTTATGTTTTTGTTTGCGTAGCCTTCATTTAGGGTGATGATGAGCACAGGCTTTTAGGGTTGAGATATCATTACTCTCTCAGCACTGTATCTGATTCTGGCCAGATTCCAGACCTGATCTCATTTTCTGTCCAAAAGGGCAAGAGGCCAGCCGCCATTATATGTCAGACAGAGCTGCTAAACACTAAGTTTGAATGTGTGTGTGTGTGAGAGAGAGAGAGAGCAGCCTGTTAAATATTGAGAACCGTACACTGAGAAACAGAATGTTTTCCCTGTACATGTACTTGCACTAAAGAGATAATTACTTGAATTGACGTTCAATCTTTCACGGGGATGTAAGTTTAAGCAAAGGCTTCTAGAAGTTATTGATGCACTTTGGAGACTCTTACAAGGTCTGCGAACTGAAAATTTCACAGAACCACTGTCATGCTACTGAAAAATGTAATCAGTAATGTTGGTACTTTTAGGTTATTGCTCCCCAACGCTGCTTTTCACCCCTGGGCATTATGAGAAATATAAGGTCAGCTTTTGATAAATAAAGACAGACGAACATCCGTCAAACAATTTGTAGAGGGGGGAGGGGTGTAAATTGAACAGGGGGAGAGAAGAGGGAGGGATGTGTGTGGAGTGGAGATATTAATTAAAAATGCTTCCCGTAGGAATGAGCAGCCCTTTAATTAGGACCTTTCAGCATGTATGTTCAGCCCTCTTATTATTATTCAAGAGCTCTCTGCACTCTTAACATCAAGAGTAGAACGCTCATTTAGGGTTTGCATGATCGTTAGCAAATTGGTGACGTGTGTGTCCATACATTCCATGCCAGTTATATGTATGGGAAAGTTTAAGTGTTTGTTTATTTGTTGGGAATTTTTATAGTGTCCTAATCAACGCACCAACACACTACCATTCAAAAGTTAGATTTTTTTAAAACTTTTATTCAGCATTAAATGAATCAAAATATACAGTGAATTTCAAGTAGGTAAATGCTTTTCTTTTGAACTTTCTATACATCCTGGAAAAAAAATGTATCACTTTAAGCTGCACAACTGTTTTCAACATTGATAATAATTAGAAATGGCTTATTGAGCGCAAAATCAGCATATTAGAATGATGTTTTAAGGTCATGTGACACAGAAGACTCGAGTAATGGCTGGTGAAAATTCATCTTTGCCATTACAGGAATAAATTACATTTTACTAATATATTAAAATATAAATGTTATTTTAAATTGTAATAATATTTCACAAAATTACTGTATTCTTGATTAAATATATGCAGCCTTCAGCATCTTAAAAATTAATCTGTGAAATCTCATCGGTCAAACATCTTGCTCTGTTTGGACAGACACATTTCAGGACTTTCATTGCTCTTTTGAAATGAATAGTTCATGGAGCAGCATTCAAAACTATCCATTCCGTCCAACCAGACCAATTAATGTTCAGACTGCTCATAATGTTTTTTTTTTGCCCATATGTACTCAGGTCTGTTTTTGTCATGACAGTGTGAACAGCACAAACCACAAGGAATCTGATCCTTTCGATTCTGATTTGGGCCACTTCCATGTGTGGTCCTAAATCCGATACAGGTCAAATGTTTTGCAATGCGACCCCAGTCTGAACAGTCAAAATGGAATTCATACTACATTTACGTCACTCTAGAGCAGCATTCATCACAATTCTGCACTCATGGGCGTCATTTCAAAAATTTTACGTACCCAAAGTTATCAAGACAGTTGTGAAAGGCAGTCAGTGAAGGACTGTGATGTGTCAGAACTCACAAGTATCGTAGAGACAGCTCTACATTTACATTTAGTCATTTAGCAGACGCTTTTGTCCAAAGCGACTTACAAGTAAGGAATACAAACAAGCGATTCTTCATGAATTGGCAAATAGTACAGGAAGTGCTCACAATACAAGTTTCATACATTGCTCAGTACCATAAGCTAGAGTAGGAAGGGAAAAGGGAAGGAAAGGGTTTTTTTTTTATTTATTTTTTTTATGAGGGGATTAAGTGTTCACGGAAGAGATGAGTTTTCAGCTGTCTTTTGAATATTGCCAGGGATTCTGTGTTCCTGATGAAAGTAGGGAGATCATTCCACCAGCAGGGAGCAGTGAAGGAGAATGTTCTGGAGAGTGATTGTGTGCCTCTCTGTGACGGTACCACAAGCCTTCATTCCTTTATATACTCTATATACAAGCAAAACATCATAAATGTTTAAAAACTCTGCTCTCTTGATCTGTTCGCACTGGAATCTGAAACTGGCTACATTTAGAACAGAATCAGAATTGAACATTAAGGCTTGCTGTGTGAATGTCGCCTAAGTTGCAAGATAAATTATAACAGAGGTCGTTCATATAAAGAAGTGTTAAAGGTACAGAATCAAAAACAGCTTGTTTAAATCTAAAGTTCAAGTAACAACAGCAGAAGAAATCTCCAGTAATAGTGTATCAAACCATTATTACACAAGTTGTTGTGTTCTGTTCAATGGGACAATTCCAGTATGTATGAATGGATTTATGAGTGACATACTCATCAATTTGTTCTGCTTGTGTTTCATGAATGAGATCCAGAGAGGGTGTAAAATGGTTGTATAATACTTAATTACTGTTTATATTGCAAGAAAATTTGACTGCTATTATTCACAGTGCTCAGGAGGAGAAATTAAAATGCTGAAAGATTGCAAAATTGTCCCCTTAAAACTTGGAGATTGTACAGCAATCAGTGCCGCCTTTCAGCGGTAAAAGACCGTGACCCACTGCTCCTGCTGTGGTCAGCTCTATTTGCAATGCTTTGTTAGTGTAAAGTACTTGCCGTCTTCAGATTTAGTCATGTCTTTGCTGTGTGTGTTATCAGCTCAGCATTCAAGCTGCCAGTACGAGTGGATTAGAAGAACAGGAGGAAGTTCATTAGACTGCCAGCCTCTGTGTGTTTGTGTGTGTGTGTGTGTGCGTGTGTGTGTGTGCGTTTGTGCGTGTGCTGGACTTACTTAGCCAGCCGACTGTTTCTCCTTTGGGCAAATAATCTTTAACCTTATAAGAGATCCCACAAGTGGCAGACACATTCCAATTAGCATACTGCTCATTAGCACTTATTTGCATGTATGCACACACAATCAAAAAACACAACCTTATATGGACTTTAGCTCAGATAATACATTGTGCAAGGTCACACAATACCCTTGCACACACACAAGACATTGTCACAATAGCAACATTTCAGTCTCCAAAACCAATTTCACATTTTTCAATATCAATTTTGATACCACAGAAAAGCAAATAAGCTGTCAACTCATTCCTTTATTTTAATTATTTAATATGGTTAATTATTGCATTCAATATATTCATGCAAATTATCTTTTTTTTTTTTTCACAATGCTGTTTGATTAATATTTACATAATAAACCATGGCAAGTCTGATTCTAATGTACAGACTGTTTTTGACACATACATTTTTTTACATTTACTTAACTGTGTATTATGCCAATGAAGAGCATGTGTGCATATACATATGAGCATTCAAGAGCAGTTGGCTGCATTAAACATTAAATTTAGGCCTTATATATATATATATGAATTGCATATAAAATTTCCATCCATTTAGATTACACAGTTAACATAAACTAATAATCTTAATGTGATGTATGTTTGTCAGTCATAAGTCAAAGAGACGGGTATAATTTCTGCACTCAAAAAAATCATAGAATAGTTTTAAAGTATTTGCATCTATTTAATTTTATTTAAATATTCATTTGTTTAAATTAAAATTGCTTAGAACTAACATAAATCTATTCATTGTGATTCACCATTCAAACGATTATATTTAAAACATGGCTAGCCGTGGAACAAGCAATTTTCAATTAGTTAAAATGTATAAGAAACAAATTAAATTGATGATAAATATATAAACTTTTTTTTGTTAATTTAAAACATATTCAGTTTACTACAGTTTCATTTATGCATCACATAAAAACATATGTCACATAAAGTTTATTAGTTTATGTTAAAACTGTGTGATTACCAGAAGTGTAACTGTAAGATATATAAACTTAAAATTAGGCAAAAAAGATATTTTTTTTTAGTCAGGCATTATCATTGAATTGTTTGTGCTACTGATACTGTGGAAATATTTCCTATAGACACCAAACATTTTCAGCCCTTTGAGTTTACAGCCTCCTCTAAACTGTCACTGCAAACACACACACACACTTAGTCAAGCATGGATAAACATTTGAAATATTCATACGCTAGGACCCAGAAAGAGAACCATGAAGCCATGGAAGAGAGGAAGACAATGAAGCTGAGTGAGGAAAAAGCGAGCAAAGAAATGAAAGAGTAGCAACCCCGTTTGATCCAATGCAATGAGCTCATGGTACAGACCACATGGTCAGACTGTCATTAGTGTAATTAAATCTACAAATCACCTCTAAAAAACAATGACATTTATTATCACCCACTGCTGAAGTGTAAAACTTGCACTCTGTGGATGGCCTCAGTATTTGGAAGGGGCTTGAAAACTTTGTCCAGCCTTACTGTAGCTCTCAGCACTTTGAATAGGAGTCTTTGCTGGGAATGAGCCAGTGCAAGTCATTGAATGAGTTACACTGAATGGGCCATCTGGATGAAAAAATGATGGCAGAAACTGAATAACTTTCCTTATTTTACGTTTGCTGCATTTAATGCTCACCTACAGTTAACATGCGCTCACACACACACAAGCTTATGTGCCCAAAATGGTGACATTGCAGAATTTTAGGTGTTAAATGTGCTCTTACTTGTCAATATTCAGTATTTTAATGCCCTGATATTATTTATGAACTGGAAATAAAAACAGGGATTGGTGCGGCTGGATAAAATGATGATATGAGCAGGTGCATGCTCTGACTGTTACCTCTTCACATGGTCCCCAGACATCTAAG
Source organism: Zacco platypus (assembly GCA_038088235.1). Taxonomy (NCBI): domain Eukaryota; kingdom Metazoa; phylum Chordata; class Actinopteri; order Cypriniformes; family Xenocyprididae; genus Zacco; species Zacco platypus. The sequence continues at coordinate 6,924,455 of CM076063.1, forward strand.
AGAGTTATGACAGAAGAAGCTGACAGAGAGAGAGTGTAACAGTGCTCAGGGGTGTTTGACAGCACTTCATAACTGATTTTGCATTTCAGTAACACGTTTGATGTGGCAAAGTTCTCACTCTTCAATCTCTTTTGTCCTGCTGCTCTATTCTCTCAGGTGCAGGTTGGATGCTCTGCTCAGGAACAACGGGTTGTTGGATACATCACTTGTACTCATCTGCATGCTATTGAAGGTAGGTGTCTACACACACATAGAAAGTAGACAGGGGGATTCAAGTCATATCAGAGAGACTTAAAGGTGCAGTAAACGATTTCTGAGAAAAACTGTTGAAATCAACCCAAACAAACACACATTGCTCCGCCCCCAAAATGCTTGAAACAAGAGTGAATTTCTCTTTATAATAGCTGAAGTGCCTATATATATGGCTATATATATATATATATATATATATATATATATATATATATAGGCAAACATATTCGATGATATATTATATAGGCTACGTGTACGTGATTGTCAGATTACATGTAGTAAGTTGCGCCTGTGTCGATAGAGCATCAGCTCTGCTTATTCACGATCCAACGCTAATTTGTGCTGCTCTTGTTAGGTTGCGTTGGTCAATAGTTGAATGTGTCTGTGTTGTTTAATTTGTGCGTCAGCAGTAGATCACTCGCAAAACTTGCCCGTCCCATCTGTGCATTTGTGGAATTACGCTCTCATGCTAATTTGCCCCGTTTAGTAAATCTGGCCCTTAGTGTTTATACCCAAAGTGCGCACACATAAAGTCGCCTCGCACATCTTTTTCACTGCTTATTGTGCTTAAAGTAAGATACACTCAAAATAATGTCAAAATGCCGGTTTTGGCGAGTAACTATAATGGTCTTAAAGTGACTGCAACCTAATATTCTCTCTGTCAAATTATGAAGTAATATTAAAATTAAAATTATCTATATCTCAGATTTTCCCCATGGTATCAATGTCAAAATGGTTTGGCCAGTGAAAATGCTGAGAGGCTAGTAACTTTGGAAAACCACTAACCACAGTGGCTGTAAATAATAAAGTATTATATTACATCTATATTATCTATAATATTGAATTGTTAAATCTGTAATTATTAGCCATTATTACTATTAATATTTTTTATTATGTACATTTTTATAAATGATTTCACCTCAAATCAAGTTTTCAAGTCAAGTTGGATAAAAGCGTCTGCCAAATGAATAAATGTAAACGTAAATGTAAGTTCTTAAATGAAGCAAATTATCATTTTAAAAAGTTGTTAATTAGTGTCGTTATGAAGCTGTTTTTTGTAGTCAGAACCACAAGGTTCCCACAAAGTGGGTTTTCCAGGTTTTAGACACTCAGAAGCCCCAGTGGAGTTGCGGTACTCTATCTAGAGCTCTGATGCTGAGTGATCCTGACAGGTCTGTCCCGACCCTACAGCTCATTCGCCGCACATCTGAGTAGATTTCCACATAGAGCAGGGAAACCGTTATGTGTGTGCGCGCGTTTTTGTGCGAACCATAAAAAAACGAGTCTTCTCTGCTTTATCTCAGTAGCTTATGTCATGCACACACACCTGAATCGGCACTTCACATGCAGGGCCTGTGACATCACTGCATGTTGACCCCTTGTTCTCTGCTCCGATTAATCAACGTATCCCGCTCGCCCACAGGGTCCCGGTTCCCATGACGACGGGCTCTCGCCGTTCCTGGCGTCAGCCCTATTTAAAGCTCACGGTCTCTAGCGCTCATTTTTTAAGAAGACACTCGTGCTATTCCGGGATCCACCTACACCTCCGTGTGTCTGCCACCCATTCTAAATATAGAGCAGGGGCTATTTTAGGAGGATAAATGAAACATGAGGGAATGAGGCAAGAAACGGGAAGAAGGCAAGAGAAACCTGATTATGCTGGAGATGATGCTGGACAGGGACTTTCAGGGACAAGTGTGGCTCAGTTAATAGAGGAGGCAGCGCGTCTCTGGATATTCTCAGTCGATTGTTTCCCCTGTCACACACTGTGTGTGTTGTGTGTGTTATAGACTTTAACAGTGCAGAGGCGGATTTAAGTTATTCTCCTGATGTACACACATGTATGTGAGGTTACTTGCCTTAGAAATAGTGAAATTCGGTTTCTTATGCAGTTTAAGGAGCATAGAAGGATTTTTTATGGCTCATTGGCTGCTCTTTTATGTTTAATGGAGTACTAAATTGTTTAATGTCTCACATTTTTTACATTTTCACACATTTTCATCACACAAAATAAAACCTGACACAAAGCTATTATGAGAAATATTTCAAATAAATGCTGTTCTTTTGAACTTTCTATTTATCAAAATGTATTACGGTTTTCACACAAATATGTAGCAGCTCAACTGTTTTCTTGAGCAGCAAATCGGCATATTAGAATGATTTCTGAAGGATCATGTGACACTGAAGTAATGATTAAAATATATTAAAATAGTATTAAATTGTACTAATATTTCATAATATTACAGATTTTACAGCATTTTTCATCTAATAAATGCAGCTTTGGTAAGATTTCTTTCACAACATAAAAAAAACTTTTAAGTGGTAGCGCACATTGCAAGTGAACAAAACAATACACTCTATGACATAAGATGACTACAGAATGCCACGATTGGCCAATCAGAATCAAGTAAACAGTAATTGATTTTACAATTCCATTTGGCAACACTTGTGGTGCATAAATTACACACTACACCTTTAAGAGATTTTTTTTAAATGTTATTTTTTAGCACCAGCAGCACACACACTTCCAACTTCAGCAACTGTTTGAGGTTTGCAATTAATTTGCTGTTCTTTCTCTCTTGTAAAGCGGCCACTGGCAGCTCCACCAATGCAAAGGGGAGATGTTACAGAGCATCTCTTTTTCAATGCTTCACTGCTCTCTCGCACTCTTCCTGTCTCTGTTTTCCCACCCTGGCCTCATTAAATCGCTACATCTGCCATTACTGCCTCAGAACGAGTCGGGAAAATGTGATAAACTGGACGCACCTCAGTGCGACGCTATTTCATTATATTACGGCGAAATCAAATGAGTTGTTTTGCACAATGCGATCCGTGCTCTTTTTATTGAATAAAACCCTCCGTAAAATGAAATTCGTGCTTTTATTAGATTTTAGTTCTTGGTTGGAATTGTTTGCGTAAATCTTTCTTCCTCTTTCAGGTGATTCATCGGTGCGCTGCGAGCAGTTGGACATGCTGCTGGAGTGGGGCGCTGAGTTCAGGAGGACCACCTTGGGTCCCACAGACGAGGAGAAGGTTCTGGAAGATCAGGTGGCCTTCGACGTCATCCTCGGAGACCTCAACTTTGACAACTGCTCCTCGGGTACCAGCATTTTCTTCCTTAAAAATATATCCGGGGGTTTTAATACTGCAGGCCATGTGGAATCTGCAGATTTATGATATAAAGAAATGCCAGTTGTTTATTTATTTGTTTATTTTAGGGGGGTTATACCTTTATCTACTTATATTAAATATAACAGCTGGGTTTAACATATTTTAATATGTTTATATTACTATTTTAGCATGTTTAAATACTGATATTTTCTCTTAAAAATGTCCTTGTCTTAAAACATTGCTATAAAAACAATCACAATTTGACTTAGTTGGTCAATTTTATTTTTGTAAAACTCATGAGAAAAGACACTAATATTCAAAAAATTATATTATTATTTGTATTATTAATAATTACTATTAGTTGATCATTACTACTAGTAGAATTAATAATAATTTATATTAATAATACTTGCTATTGTTTTTATTATTGTTGTTAGTATTATTATTTAAAAATATTATTATTTTATAATATTATATAAATTAAAACATGTGAAAGAAACTTAGCAGAAGAATTTTGTTTTATTATTATTATTGCAAAATTCTTCCAAGTTTTTCACCATTTTGTAATACTTTTAAAAATAATAATAATAATTAATAGTAATAATAATAACAATAGTTTTTATTGTTGTTATAATATTTAAAAAATTACAAATTACAAACGTGAAAGAAACTTGGCAGAATTATTATTATTGTAAAAAAGTTCTGTTTTTCACTATTACATTTTTTTAACTTTTATTAATAATAATAATAATAATAATAAGAAGAAGAAGAAGAACTATAACAAAATAAGATTTTAATCTTTCAATTTTTTGTTTTTTTAAAGCTTGAAATATGCACTTTATAATAATAATAAATTGTAGTAATAATAATAATAATATAATGTTTATAATAATAATAATAATATAAGAATAATTTAGCTTATTTAACTTTTATAACATAAAATTGCTTTGAATTTTAAATATTATTTTACTTAAAATAATGGAAGGAGGTGACAAACACTGAACTATCTTGTTGTGAATGACCAGAAGGAGGCAATGTAACCCTTTCTGAAACTATTTCTGTCTCACCATGTTTCTGTCATTCAGAGGACAAGCTGGAGCAACAGCATTCCCTCTTCACTCATTATAAAGACCCCTGTCGTCTCGGTCCTGGAGAGGACAAACCATGGGCCTTAGGTGAGTTCAAAAAAAAAAAAAAAAAAAATATTACAGGCAATGTCATAAAAGCTTGGGAGCTGTGGGTTAGTGGGTAGAGATATGCACTTGTGGTTGACCAATGTGGTTTTTTTCAAGAACTGCATGGAAATGCCCTATCTAGAAATGAGAGTTAATACTTATATGTTATTATAAGTTTTGTTTTGTTATTAAATAATTAATTTTAATATTTTTATAAATGTTTTAATAAATAAAAAAAAAGCTTTTTTTAACCTTTTCCAGACTCACAAATAAATCATCACTTTTAGTATGGTAATAGGATATTTTTTCCACAAGTGTCTCAATTTGTGTGAGATTTTAAAGTTGCCTCCATGTCCATGAGCTAAATTAGATGTCACACGCCTGTGCTCACCGCGGACGCACGCAGATGGTGCACTAGATGAGCTGGCAGGAGACCACAGTTGAGAAGTTCTTGCCCAGCCCCACTTCTGAAATAGATCTAACGGAGTGCAGGCCTTTAATGATTTTAGTGGCCGCCATTTGTGGGCGAGATCCACTTTTCTTTATAGCACACCCTGTTTTTTCTCTCCTCTGAGGTTCAAGGCCTGGTGTGGGTATGAAGATTGACACTATCTGTAAGAATGTAATGGAAAGACAACAATTTTGTTTCTAAACTCAAGAAAAGAGGTTCTCAGCCTTATTATGTCCACAACCCATTTGTTTTGGTTCCAGAATTCTCGCATCCCACACAGTTCACTATATATATATAATATGGAAGATATTATACCAAAGTGTGTTTGTGTGTGTATGTGTGTATGTATATATATATACATATATATATGTTTATATACTTACATATATATATGTATATATATGTATATATATACCATATATATATGTGTATATATATGTATATATACATATATATACATATATGTATATATATGTATATATACATATATATATATATATATATATATACATATATATATGTATATATATATATATATATATATATATATATATATATATATATATACCCTGGACAACAAAACCAGTAACATGTCGCACGAGTATATTTGTAGCAACAGCCAACCCATTTGACCCATTGTATGGGTCAAAATTATCGATTTTTCTTTCATGCCAAAAATCATTTGGATATTAAGTAAAGATCATGTTCCATGAAGATATTTTGTAAATTTCCTACCATAAATATATCCAAAAATGTATTGTGAGTGGAGGACTTCACTTCGACAACTTTAAAGGCGATTTTCTCAATATTTTGAGTTTTTTGCACCCTCAGATTCCAGATTTTCAAATAGTTGTATCTTCATAATCAAAAAATTGTGACTTTATTATGACTGGTTTTGTGGTCCAGGGTCATATATATATATATATATATATATATATATATATATATACACACACACACAGGTACACATTTTGCTATTTGATATTACTGTGTTGTATTTTTTATGCCCTGTCTGAATATATGATAGATATGGTTTTAAAAACTTCACAAACATTTATTATTCGGAGAGTTCATAAGAAGAAAGCAATGCTTATTTGAATGCATGCAAAGTAGGATAGGTTACACTTAAATTATAGTTCTGTATCATTTCAATAGGCTTCACGAATCTGGTACTCCCATTTTGAATTCTCAAAACATTGAAAGAAGTTTCTAGAAATGCATTGGAATTCAGAAGTAAAAAAACAGTGGTCACAAAGAGCACCTTCATGGAAAGTACTGGAACTATCAATCTGGCTATGCTAGAATTAGAGGAAATGCTTGGGTGAAGATGGCCAATTAGAATCATGTATATATGCATATCAGAACCACAGTCGTGACTCATACAGATTTCCCTAGTGTTAATTTTAGTGCTGGTGTTACTCAGGTCTTACCCTTAAGAGACCTTGAGTGCACATAGATGTCAAATATCTACTACTTGAACAACTTAAGGGTCTTTTCAGTAGTCATGCTCACAGGATATAAATATATTAAAACTCTATGGGCCAGATTTACTAAACTGGGCAACTTGGCGTGAGAGCGCAATTCCCAAATGGTGCCGATGGGAGTGGAAAGTTCTGCGGGTGATCTACTGAAGACACGCAAATCAGTCTGATCATTTACATAATAAAAAACACAATCTACCAAGAGCAGCACAAATTAGTATCTAGTTTAAGACATACTTTTCTGGGATTGTAAATAATGATGGAAATACCAGTAAATTGACTAGCACAAACCTTAGTAAATCACCTTGCATGATTCATTTAAATTCTAAATTTGTGTCTAAAAGGGAAACTTTTACAATTGAATATGGTCAGCTGCAAAAATAACTGGCTCCGTACCTTTCCAGTGATAAATTTTCACTTCGCGTCTTTACTAAGTCCTGACAGTAGTTTTATAATGCCAAAAGAGGGTTTGCGCTGGTGCAGTACGTAAATATATTTATAACCTGTATGTGTTACGTGTTTGCTTACATATGCATATTGTACAGGTACATTGCTGGACACGAGTGGGCTATATGACGAAGAAGTCAGCTCAGCAGAGAGCCTACAAAAGTAAGCTGAACACAAATACGTTTGTATATAAAGATTATGCATTCACGGTAAACATTTAGTCATTTAGCATTTCTCTGACAGAGTGATGGAGAATGAAGAGGGGAGAAAAGAGTACTTGGTGTTCCCCGCAAGCAAGAACCATTGTCCCAGCCAGAAGGGGCGCAAAATCCCCCTGAAGGGCAACGGCAGGAGAATCGATTACATCCTTTATAAAGAGGAAGGCCTCCAACCGGACTGGAAAGTGGTAAGTTATGATTAATACAACCTACTTCCCTTTTCAAATGCATTATGCAAATAATGACAACATTAACTGAAACTAAAAATTGCATTGAATGCAAAAACACGGGACTGCACATGGGAAGTCAGTAAAAATAAATTGCCTTCTTGTTGAGTAGCATGCCCATGGTGGTGTACTGTACATATTCAGTGTACTTTGCATTATTTTTTTCTTGATTGATAGAATAACCAGAATGCATTTGCTAAAATGTGTACTAAACAATAGAACTTACTGCTTTGGGTATCATATCCCACAATGCAATACACTAGGGGTGTAACAGTTCACAGTAAAAAAAAAATCGAACCATACCGTTTTCCACCCACGTTCCGCAGGAACTTGCACCGTGGTTAATCTCGAATCAAATACATGAATATTAATATATTAAACAATTTGTTACAGTGCAACTGTTATTGCTTTAGTTTATCACACTTACGTTATTACACGGATACGTTATTTCACATAGTGTGCTTTGTATAGCTCCTGCACATTTCGGTAAACCTACCCTCACAGATATTATGCATGCATAAAATTTGTCCTACTGTGCACAGTATATACACTATAGTGTTACTTAGCTTCACTGGTGCGTAACTGCTCTACAGTATTCAGTATCCAATATGTTTAGTTATACTTAACTCTGTGGTGCCATCCCATGGAGCAAAGTTGGAATATCATCCAAAAAGATAAATAGTATCTGACACATCACTTTCAATTCAAATTTTCACAGGCATATGATATATTTTTGCTGTTATTTTAATAGTTATTAAGGACTTGATCTATCACCCTGTACAGGATATAGAGGAGTTCAGCTTCATCACTCAACTTGCTGGATTGACTGACCACCTCTCAGTGGCTGCAAGATTGGTTGTGTCAACTGGAGAAGAGGAGACTTAGGACCCGGCCATAATTCAAAAAAAAAAAAATCAATGCCAGAGAGAGAGAGAGAGGGGAGAGGCAAAGAGAGACCGAGAGAAGTGAGTGAAAGGAAAAACAGCAGGAGGAGGCATTCGTCAAGCTTCCTGACAGATGAGGGCAGGGTGATTGAGAGGGTTGGTAAGTCGTAAAAAACGATGGATGACATAGATGGAGAGCATAGATGAGAGAGGGGGGTGGAGGAAAGGAGAAAACCACCAATCAGCTGAAAGCAGCGTGTAGGTGTGTGATTTTCTGGACCATGGTTCTCCATCCACCCCTGGACTCTCCATGTTTACATCTGAACTGAAGAACAAAATTAAAGATAACTCACCTTTGCACTTCTGAAGCTTCTCTGGGGCCCTTAAAGGGGCGGAGGCCATTTTCTGGTGCCATGACCCGGATATTCGAATCAAGGCTGTTGCATGGGAGAATGCGTACATTGACTGTTCCGGTCGTCCTATGACACAGTATGGACAAGGACATGTACGTCTGCGTGTTTAAAGTTAGTCCAACGCAAGATCTATCCCTCAGCGTTCTTCAAAAGACCTCAGCAAGTGTCTTTCTTTTCTAATGTCTTTCTAAGATTTCTATGGCCTCATGCCATCTTTTTAGGGAGTTTATATACTGATATACAATACTGATCAAGGTTGCATTGTATGGCCTCATCTAACACTAAGTAAAACGATTAAGAACATGTTTCGTTGACCGCTGGGATATAGTGACCAAACCCGAAGTGTGGCAGTGGCACCATCACTGCAAACTATGGGAAAACTGAGCAATTGTTGGGGATTTAACCCCGAACTCTCCGTAGATGCATGTTTCTCAGTGCACTGCCATGATTGTCATGGCCTGCATGTTTGACGTGAACCCCCAGACGCAATTAACACAGGCTATTTTTCACAAAAACTCACACGTCGCACCCCTAACACTTTTCCTTCTTGCAGTATTGCTGTGGCTCCATCACAGGAGAATGGTGTTGTAAAAGGCATCACAGTGTTCACTGTTTACATATTTGAGCCAAGATTGTCGTCCCCTGCAAATGTTTACACACTTATCAGGCAACGGTACCCCAAGAACTACCCCAGGTAGACCCACCGAAGCTCGCTCTTCATGTGTTAACACAATTGCTTTTATACTCTTTAAAATTCTCTTGTTATAAGTTGTTATTATTGCTATTATTGTTGTTATTATTATCATTATTCTTATGATTACTATGGTTCGTAGATTTGACAATATGTGCTTTTTACAAATGACTTCATCCCCCATGATGCATTTATCTGCTTTTGCCGTGTTAGAGGTTTACAGCACCCTAGTGTAGAGCTTCACCCTGTTTTGACTGACAGACTAATTGGCCAATCAGTATGCCTGTAAACATCTTTTGCATTACCATAACTAATGCTGTGTTCCATTCAATTCTGAAAGTGCAAGAAAACTCCACCGAAATGCAAACATTATGGGAATGTTTCAGAATTCAGAAGGAAAGTAAGAGTGAAAGTGACATGTAAAGGCCAAGTATGGTAACCCATACTCGGAATTTGTTCTCTGCATTTAACCCATCCAGTAAGTGCACACACATTAGGAGTATTGAGTAGTGAAAACACACACTGCAAACTGTGGACACACAAACACTTAGAGCAGAGCAGCGGGCAGACATTTTTGCTGTGGCACCCGGGGAGTGATTGGGGGTTGGGTGCCTTGCTCAAGGGAACCTCAGTTTTTTCCTGCCCGTATTGAGAATCAAACGCTTAACATTATAAACAAAACATTATGAATATCCAACTAATGCATTTCAGGAAAAAAATGTTCCATGAACGATATTTTGAGAACATTACTAAATACAAGATAACTTTGAAAGAATGTTTTTTTACTGGAAGAACACTCGTTCATATTTTTGAGAGAACCTTCCTAGAAAGTTCAGAGAATCCTCCCTGTTGGGTAGGATACAGCATGACCATGCAAGTCCAATTCACGAAATCGTACACAAAGCAAGCAGTGGTGCTTTTCCCAAATGCATCATTAGCCAACTATGGTCGCAAGATCCATTGATCACTTTTGGTAATGACGGAACTTGCGATCATAGTTGCTTTTGGGAAACTAAGTCTAAATCTCAAATGAATGACTCTTTTGAGTCGATTCTTTTTGGTGAATCAAAAGCATACAGCTCGGCCAGGGAATTTCAATTCTCAATTGAATGACTCTTTTGAGTCAGTTCTTTTTGGTAAATCAAAAACATACAGTGCAATCAGGGAAGTCTAATTCCTGAATGAATTACTTTTTTTGAGTCAATTCTTTTAGGTGAACCAAAAACATACAGCTCAACCAGGGAAGTTCAATTCCCAAATGAATGACTCTTTTGAGTCAATTCTTTTAGGTGAATCAAAAACATTCAGTTCAACCAGGGAAGTTCAATTCCAAAATGAGTTACTTTTTTTGAGTCAATTCTTTTAGGTGAACTAAAAACATATAGCTCAACCAGGGAAGTTCAATTCCCAAATGAATGACTCTTTTGAGTCAATTCTTATAGGTGAACCAAAAACATACAGCTCAACCAGGGAAGTTCAATTCCCAAATGAATAACTCTTTTGAGTCGATTCTTTTAGGTGAGTCAAAAACAGTTTTACGATAACGTTGAAAAAGATACATGTTTATGAGTTTTGTCAGTAGTTTTTATAACGAATGAAAGATAACTCTTTTTTTAAGCATTTTTAATTAAAGGCTAATATTTGTATTGCATATATGCCACCTCTAAGAAAACTGTGAAAAGTCTTTAAAAAGTGTAAACACAATTTTTGAAGAATTATCAAATGAAACTTATTTATTATACAAATTATTCCATCAGTTATCTAATGGAATTGCTTGTTTCCCTCCCAAAAAGTGCTTGTGGAAGCCAGCGATAGGAACATCCCAAATCAAACTTTGAATGGAACGCAGCATTAATCTAGTCCCAGTGTACCCACCCGCCACTTATTTTAACCTTGCGTGTCATTCTTTAATCAGGTGTGCCATAATAATTAACCCTTTACAGATCCACCAGTACTAATGCTTATAAGGGAGCACAAGGTGCAAAATAGGTTTACTCATGATAGTGGAACCCGTGACATTTAATCTGAGGTGAAACTCTTCCTATCGTATCTATACTGACATCATTTTCCGTGGTCAGTGTTGAAGGGTCAGACAGGGAGAGCTGTAGAGATGCATGCAGTGAAATAATGAAGCTTCACAATTTCTCACTCTCATCGCTGTCCATTAAGATTTTACTGTTCTCTATATATTGTTTTTGAGACTATATACTTTTTGTTGTTTTTTTTTTTGTTTGTTTTTTTAATTCGAGGAATGCGGCTTACAGGCTTTCAGCTCGTCAGGCTCTCAAGGGGAAAATGGAAAGGGAAAAGCTTTCTCAGTGTCAGCTCTTTATTACTGCATTTTGGTTCTGCTTTTTATTAAAAAAATCCCTCTTTGATTCAAAGTGTGTGTGTGTTTGATTATTCATTAAAAATGCAATTCCAGGAGTTTTGTTTCACGTTTTCCCAGTGGAATTACCATGAATTACCACGCTCGGTTTTTGAGGTTTCTAAGAGTTGTAATGTTTTTGAAAGAAGTCTCTTCTATTCACCCGGGCTGCATTTAATACAGTAAAAACTAATATTGTTAAATGTTACAATTTAAAATAAATGTTTTCTATATAATATATTTTAAAATGTATTTAATTGTTGTGATGCTACGCTGATTTGCTGCTCAAGAAGCATATTATTATTAATGTTGAAAACAGTTAGACTGCTTAATATTTTTTGAGGAATCCGTGATGTTTTTTTTTGTTTGTTTGTTTGTTTTTTTAGGATTTTTCGATTAATAAAACCCAAGTGCCTGTAAAATGACTTCATAAAAGGCAAACATGTGCTTTGAGAAAGCTTAGATTTTAATGACAATAAAAAATGGTTTTCCATGAAAGACTTGTGATCCCGCACTATGGTGTACTGTCCAAAACTTTCACTCTACTCTATTTGTAGATCTAGAAAAATTCCACAGGAAGCAGTTTGAGATTACAGGGTGAGTGCAACATCCTTTCAGGAAGAACCCGATGTACTAAATTCAATGATTGGCTTTCCGATGTTTGGGTGTGCAATTATGCAGGTTTACATACAATAAAGAGAGGGCCATTTATGATTCAAATGTATATGAAAATAAATTTAAAGAACATACCCTTATAAAAAAGAAGTATATTTCAAGTTTATGAAGCATACTTAAATAATGGTCAAATATATTTTAAGTATACTTCTATGTAGTATGTATACTAGTATCAATGTAGAAGTGGTAAACTTGTAAGTGTACTATTTCAGTACTGGTTGGGATTAAATTGGCCCAATTGATGTATACCTTTAAATGTACTATAAGTGTAAACTTTAAGTGCACAAATAATTCACAGCTACGTTTCAAATGTGTACTGCCTCTGTACTAAAAGTGAACTTATAAGTATACTAGTAGTTTACTATTTTAATACTAATAGTACATTTTTTTAGTATGTGAAAGTAAACTTTTAAGTATACTTTCAGTAAACTACTAGTATATTTGTTGCAAGTTTTCTTTAAGTGAACATAATATCACACTTATAGTTTATTATTTTTGCACTATAAGTATACTACTATGTTCCTATTTAGGTATTTTTTATACTTGAAATATACCTTTAACTTTATTTTAACTCTTTCCATTTTTAAAATATATTTTAGCTTCATGAATACTTTTTATCAACACTTAAATGTGGTTAAAAAAAAGGCAACATTTTAAACAAAAAGCTGACAAAATGTTATTTTTGTCAAAGAGTACGTACAGATTCTTCTCCTGTGTTTTGATCCTGAGATTCCGTACTCCTTCAGAAGATGTGTCATAGCGCCCCCTACCTTATAACAGTGAAAACACTGATAGCCTGAAAATTCACTCAATGGCGGGAAAAAAAACGTTTAGATAAATTCCTATGTACACTACAAGTGGACTAGCCTACACAAAACTACAGATATTCAGAATAAGAAACATATCTGTTGCTTTATAAATCAATGTTTTCAAACCATGCAAGTTTATAGGACAGTATGTACAACTATGTGAAAAAAAGTATTTAATTGGCTATTCAATCAAAAGATTAAACTACAAGCCATACACTTAGAATACTTAATTATACTTTTAAGTATATCTCAATCAAAAGATTGAGTACAAGTACAGTATAGGCCAAATATAATTAAACTTTTCTGTCAGTATAAGTCAAGTATACTTAAGTGCAATTTTAAGTATATTTTTGAGAAGTACATAAAGTTTATTTCTGTAAAATAAACTTACTGAAAGTATACTTTCTTATTTTTAGTTTAAAAGAAGTATACTAATAGCACACTTCTTTTTCGTAAGGCTAGCCTACTGTTAATTTACCTCATCCTCAATCCAGGGCTTATTATTTTCTTCTTTAAAAAGATGAAACCAATAACAAACCTCCAAACACGTTTTACACAGTTAGTTTAGTCTTGTAAGTGCTTTGCGTTTAGTCAGGGCAAGTACTCTTTTACTGACTGATCTCATTTGCCTCAGTCAGTATGGTAGACCGAAAGAGGATGTGATACTAGCTACGGCCTTTTCTTTCTTAAAGGGCAAATGATCTAATTTGGCGGTTTTCAAACTGTGGGCTACTTTTTATTAGAGTGAATAAAAATTGCATTAACATGACTTATTTACTGAACTGTTCAATATGCCAATGAAAGTGTAACTAATTACTTGCACTTAATCTAAATTAATGAGTTATCCAAGAGGATTTTTTTTTACCTGATGTAACATTGACGTAATACGCGACAGCTTAACATGGTTTCACATGGAAGTAGCCTGATTCATTTTAATTAACCTTCATGCTAACAGACGATTGTCACATGTATGTCCTGTTTAGTTTAGTCTAGTCTTGCCTTGTCTAATTCAGTCCTTCATGTCAGCACGTGTCATCGTTAGATTAATTAGTTTAGTGTTATCACCTGTTCTCATTTAGTCTTCGTCATCTGTGTGTATTTAAGTTCCTGCCTGTGTTTCCTTCGGTTGTCTGTTATTGTTTGTGCTATGCACACTGTTGCGCCTGTTCCTGTGATCTTGTTGATTTGAATAAACCTGTCTATGGTTTTTTGAAACCCTCGTCTCCCGTCAGTCTGTACCCACATTACAATGATGCAGCTAGAAAATTTAACTTATATTTTAGATTGACGCAGCATGCACAATATTCATTTTAACAATTTCATGTTTGTGTTGCCTGAGGTGTCAGAGTTAGACATTTCCTCTCTCACTGAATTTTTTTTAAGTATTTCTGTTTCGCTGTTGTAATATTTTCCTTTCCGGCGCACGCACAGCACCAAGAAATCAAAATAGAACTCTAAAAGGACAAACGTTTAAAGGAACTAAAACTAATATTCGTGTTGGTTTCTCTGTGTCTGCAAATCTGATTAAATCAATCTACTGAATGAGTAAAGTAACTCATCACAAAGGCCTACAACTATTGTCTTACAATCACAATACTTGGCTTGTTGCCACACAAAGTGTCTATTACAGTTACATTAACATTTAATCATTTAGCAGATGCTTTTATCCAAAGCGACTTACAAATGAGAACAATAAGTAATCAAATCACCAATAGGGCAACAATGCAAGTGCTGTGACTAGTCCCAAGGTGTTAGTATTAATGTAAGTATTAGTATTAACACAGCCGCTCTCCTTAACCGACCCACAGCCGCGTCCAGTCAAAATAATGTCGAACCACATTCGGTAATTGGCTAGGTACATACGCCAATGGCTTTTACAGACAAACACCAATCAATGACGTTAAATTGCCCACCGCACCCATTCAACTCAGGAAATAATGCCTGTCTTTCCTGTCATACTTGCTATTGGCAACCAGTGCAAATTGATGAAGAGAGGTGTGACATGCGCTCTTTGGCTCATTAAAGACCACTCTCAGTTGCAAAGGTTTGACAGTAAATGCTGGAAGGGCTGCCAAGAGAGCATTACAATAGTCCCACAAGAACGAGAGCTTGAACAAGTTGTGTAGCATGCTTCGATGGGAAAGGCCTGATCATACTAATGTGTATTAATGTATAAGGCAAACCGGGCAGTGCTAGCAATATGTTCTGTGAAGTTTTAACTGATCATTAATCACAACTCCAAGGTTCCTGGCTGTCCTGGAAGCAGTTATGGTTGACAAACCTTACCGAATGAAGTTGTGATGAAGTATTGGGTTGGCCGAGACCACAAACAGCTCTGTCTTTGCAGAAATGTCTGAAATGCGAGCAGCTGCTGTCAGATCATCTGGCTGGAATGAGAGATAAAGTTGTGTGTCATCAGCACAGCAGTGATAGAAAAAAACATACTTCTGAATGACAGATCTTAGTGATGACATGTATATGGAGAAAAGAAGTGGTCCAAGCACTGAGCCCTGAGGCACTCCAGTAGCTAGATGTTGTGACTTAGATACCTCACCCCTCCAAGATACCCTGAAGGAACTACCTGAGAGGTAAAACCCTGGAGTGCAGTTCCTGAGATGCCCTTCGTCATGAGTGTTGACAGGAGGATCTGGATCAAAAACATCAGATCCAGCAATGATGAGTACTGTTGATTTGGAAGCTGCTCTTGCCAGTCTCAGAGCTTCAAATAACTCTCAGTTGAGTATTTGAATAGCTAGTGATTTTTGTATTTGTGAATCCAGTAGGTATTGCTCTTTCATGACGACATCTGTAACTTCTCATTTGATTTAAATAGAGATATTCAGGTTAAATTATGTAATGTAAATGATCTATCATAATTATATAGTATTTTAGTATTCTAAATATTTAGGAGCTAGTGGTTTGCTTCCAAAATCCTGACCTAAATCTACCGTGTCATAATTTCTGTCAAATAATGAGGAAAGCTACTGTCATTCTTCAAACTGTTAATAAAAGCTACTATCTATTATGTTCACTTTTTGTATTAACGAGAACATATATTTGTGTACAGCAGGTCATATAAATATAATGTTGGATAATAACGTGTTGCAACATAATATGACAAACAAACTTGGAATGTTATTGTAAAATTCTGCTTAAATTATTTGTTTTCTGTATATTTTCATATTTAACCTATTTTAATTCTCTCTCAGATAAAGTAGTTTTTTCAAAATCAGATTATTTTAGGTTTGTTAATGATAGTACTATATCAAATCCAGTACTATAAAAATAGAGATTGATTTTTATTAAAAAAAATTTTTTATCAATAACGGTTATTAACGGTTCCTTTGAAACAATGGGATACCTTTGTTAGATTAGATAATCTTAAAAAAAAAAAAAAAAACTCCATTGGGATTTGTTGGGATAAAATGAGTAATGGATGATAATTTCTCATGAAGTTCTTTCCCTTTTCTTCTTAAATCAAATGGACTGTCACATCAGCTGATAGTTCTCGAGAATAAACACTGATATGTGAATCATAAGGAATGTACCGTAACACATTTACATTAGTTCTAACACACTGATGGACCTTAATATACAGTGCCCGCCCAAAGAAATGTCACTGTTTGGATTTTAATAGGCAAAAACTTGTCTATTAGTCTATGACTGGATCACTATTACAGTGATTACAGAAAAAATGGAGTCTGTAGCTTCTCATGTCTTAAACAACCATCATTCTGGATGATGAGTTTTAAAAATCCAAACAGCGATATCTTTTTTTGCCAGTGTATTTGAGCTCTGTATGTGTCTTTAAAATAATCCCATGATAGAAAACAGAAAGTTACTAAAGTGCGCCTTCAGATTCTTTATGACACAATGTAAATGTGTATGTAAATATATGAGTCAGATTATCAAAGATTATCATTATAACTCATCAACATCTGTCCATCAACTCTTCAACAGGTGTTTGGGAGATTTGCTGGATGCTGAACAGTGTCTTTTAATTGTTGGCAAGTTTTTAAATAGACAAGTATTTCTCAGGATTGCTTGGCGGGGGGCGTCCACGTGTGTATGAAAATGTCAGTTCACGCTCTCAATGTGGCTGATGACATTTGTCATGCATTAGTACCCCTTTTCAAAAGAGGATGTGATACTTGATAGGGTATTTGTGCCTTGACCGTGGCATTAACGTTTTTTTTTTTTTTTTTTAAATGTTCATTTCATTTAACAATAACTTTTAGCAATTCATAGGTTTTAGCCAAGTATTTTTCATTCAGAATCAAAATGAGATGCTAACTGTTTTTTATGTTACATATACAGTCGATCACATTTAAAAAAGTATTTATTCTACCAGTAACAATAATACAAAAATATGGTTAAAATAATAATAATTATTATTTTTATTATTTTGGCTCGAGCACTTCTTGATGACTCTACAAGATAAGCTAGCGTTAGATGCAAAGATTATTATTTTTATTATTATTCTATGGGGACATGATGATGGAAAATGGGAGAAAAAAATATATTCCAATGCTTTTGTGTTCTCTTGAATTTCTCCAGAAATTCTGCTTCGCTCACAAAAAACTTTGAACGCAAAAGTATTGACATCATTTTTCCACCATCTCATAATTTTTTCCATCGCCATATTCATTTAGGGGCTCTGTATTCCTTTATTTTATAAATATTATAAATAATAATAATAATCTCAAATTTTTACTTGGAAGGTATAGTTCACCCAAAAATTTAAAATCTGTCCACGTCCCAACCAGTCCCAGCCAAATATCTTTGGCAAAAGTGTGCATTCCTCAAAATTCAAGTTGCATATAATTTCCTTCTAGCATAATGGCACATTGTGTTCAGTACTTCAATGTTTTATTTTTCAAGCCACTGAGGCAAAAGAGGAAGTGAAAGGTTTGCTGTTAGGACTGTCCCTTGTATAGCCAGACAGTACTGTTTAACCCAAGGCCTAAATACGACTTGTGAATCACGTGCGGGTGACAACAGATACTGTTGTACTTTCTGTGTGGGTGAATTTTAAATCAAAATCCCCCTCCTCAAAAATCTACCCATGAAGGGATGTCCCCACCACAGAACAATGTGTATAAAAGCGGACTGCATGTGTCACACAACATCAAGTCCAGCTTGAGTGCTTCAACAGACTCTCTGTTCACCCAGTGATCTAGTTCAACAGAACGGCCAGTATGACTGCTTCTCGCTTCGTCGTCATCTCCGCAGTGGCGGTGCTTCTGTGCGCAGTTAGCCTCAGTGAAGGTAAGATGGAGGAGACGGATAGATTAGACGTTTTTAGTACAAAACATGTAAAACATTTAACTATTAATGCGCAGTCTAGTTGTATATTGAACTTTTTGTTTGTCAAAAATGTTAACAAAATTTTGAGTTTTATGTTAAAACAAAGAATTCTTGCTTGTGTTTTCTATAATCTAGGAATGCGTGTTTCACCACAAAGATGCTGTTTCTCCTTTACGGACCGTCCTCTGCCAATCAAACTAGTGGCCGGTTACAGCATGACAAGCCAGCAGTGCCCCAATGAAGCCGTGCTGTAAGTGTAACAACAATATCTGGGCTTTTTCAATGTCGGGGACCTCAGTGAGGAAAACTGCACTGTTGTTGTTATTATCATTATCATTAATATTACTGTTATAATAATAATATACATATTACATATTTTTTTATTTATTATATCTATTATTTTTTATATCATTTAATTTTGTTTGATTATTATCATTATGTTTATTATATAAATAATGTATGTTATTAATTTTATAATAATATTGTTTATAATAACAATAATAATAATAATAATAATATTATAATTATTAATTATATCCATTATTTTTGTGTTATTATTTTTGTTATTATTATTATTATTATGTTTATTATAGTAATAATATTAATTACTTATTTTCTTAATTTTATATTAATATTGTTTATAATAACAATAATAATAATATTATTATAATTATTTTTATATTTTTATTCATTATATCCATTATTTTTGTGTTATTACTTTTGTTATTATTATGTTTATTATAGTAATAATATTAATTACTTATTTTATTAATTTGATATTAATATTGTTTATAATGATATTAACTATTATTATTATTATATTTATTTATTATATCCATTGTTGTTGTTTTATTATTTTTTATTACTGTATTATTATTATTATTATGTTTATTGTATTGTATTATTTATTTATATTTATAAATTTTGATATTGTTAATATTGTTTATAATAATCATAATAGTAATTATCTTTATTGTTATTTTATTTTTATTTATTATATACATTTTTTAAAATTAATTTTGGTATTATTATTATTATTATGTTTATTACATTAATAATAACACTTTATTTTATTAATATTGGTATTATTAATATAGTTATTTATAATTACATATAGTTAGTTGTTATAATAATATAGTTAGTTGATAACAATTAAAATAACAACAATTATTATTATAGAATAATATTAATATTATGTTTATTATATTAATTATTAGTATGATGTTTAAATATTTGAATTATTTTGGATTTTAACTAATTTGACCAATAGAGCAAGTTCATGTGTGTTTGATGGTTCTGAAATTCTCTTTACAGGTTCAGGACCATAAAGGGCCGTAAGGTGTGTGCCAGACCCACTGACTCATGGGTAGAGGAGCACATCAAGACCATTGACAGCAGGCTCGGAGGCCAGGGGGCCTTGTAAACATGTTGGCCTGCGTCTTTCAACTTCTCAACTTCTGTTTTGGAAGCAGAGGACAAGTGTGGAGTCTGAGCAAAACTGAAAAAAAAGAAAAAAATCCTATTATTGTACTCACCGACAAATGCATTGTCACTAACTGATCAGCATATTGAAGCTATGGGGTTAAACAATCCAGAATGTACGTTCCATGGATTTATCTTTTTTGACTCGTCTGTAATTTGTTTTTACGGTAGCACTTTATTTTACAGTCCTTTACTGTTCCTCATGTATGCACTATGTACTTATTATAGTAACTGCAATAACTGGGTAATAACTATGTACTAACTCTGAACCTAAACCTAACCTTAACCCATGTAGTTACTTTATATTACCCAGCACTTTCTTAGGTAAGTACACTGTAAGTACATGTAAGTGCATGTACTGTAAAATAAAGTGCAACCGTTTTTATTTCTAATGAGAGTGTTTTGTGCTGAAAGATTTAGTACTGCAGATTATTAGCCTATAGCTCAAAGTATAGCTCAAAGTTTATAATAGAAAATTTAAAGTTATTTGTATTGTGTCATTAGAGATATAACGACGAAGATCTCTCTTTATGTATGTTTTTGCTAACTTAACCTCCTCACAATAAAGACTTTCTGGGTCTCAATTTGGCTTTTTCACTCTTTTTCATGTGTGTTATAAAATAACCTTTTGCCATGATTCACGCAGTTCACAGTTACGGTTGTCCAGTTTTGAGATTTCTGTGCAGTTGAAAAATCTTTAACATTTGTATTTGCATATTTAAGAGTCCATTAACAAATTTATATTGCTCCCTGAAAGTTTTTAAATAAATTAGCTATCACCAAAATACATTTACTTCAGAATATTTACTTGAGTAATTTTTTCGGAAATTTGTACTTTTAAGAGTTCATTTCAAATTGGGTACTTTACTTTAAACTTTATTTTATTTCAAGTGCACTGTCTCTTTTTTCTGGTGCACGAGGGATTCCCCATTCACAAATGAATCACTCTTTTGAGACAATTCTAATCAAAAACTTAGTTTCAGCTAAAAATACCTCACATATTATTTATTATACCATGTTATAAATACCCATTTTTACATGCATGCCAAAACATGCTGTTTTCGTGCATGTGTCTTTAAATGCAAATGAGCTGCTGCTCTCTGCCCCCTTACCAGGAAAGCACTTCCTTCATTCACAGCTCCTGCCAGTGTTGCCAAATCCGCAGTTTTTCCGTGGAATTGGGCTACTTTAACACTGTTGGGTTGTTTTTCATGTCCGCAGGTAATCATATTTCGCCCCAGGAATGTGAATTTTACCAGGGAAACTGGTAAAAAAGCAGATTTTACCGCACAGAACGAGATTGGGCTAATTTTGAGTTGTAATTGGGAGGATGAAGACCTGGCAACCCTGGCGACTGCCTGCAGTGGATACTCTGCCAAATACTAACAAAACATCTGCTTGTTTTGATTTTCATCTATATCGCGATCACGCTCACGGACATTGCAGTTCTTCTTCATCAAGAAAGTTTATTATCTACTTGTGTTTTAAAGCGTTATCAGTTTAAACTTCTAATTTACATTTTCTGAGCGGACACATCTGAAGCACATGCACAGAAAGCTGGCTGTCAGACGGCACGTCCGGTGAGTATTAAACTAACTTCTTTTTCATGTCTCATTGTGTCAAATACACACAAAGTTATGTCAAAAACACATAAAGTTCACAAACACATGTCCTTTAAGGTAAACGGCAGAAATCGCATGTGTGTATATTAGACCTGTGGCGCATTCCCTTCAAAAACAATGCTAATCCACTACGTCACAAAACACATCAATCGCATACAAGACATTCTTGTCGCTACAGTTGCTCCCGCGTCGAGAAAATGGCGAACTGTGTACATTACAATTCGCTCAGGGTGGAAACTATGATAATACAGCAGAGTCTCTCAGCTGACGTCAGCATAACTGATTTCATTGCTGCTAAACAACTCGACATTCTGGCACGAGATACACGTGTACCACTGATGTCATTGCTTTGTACTTGTGCGCACCTGGTGGAAAGTTTATGACCCTATGAGTCTGACGTACAGTGAGTGTTGGTTTTCAACCACAGTGGTAAGGTCATGTGTTGTCACTGCTGAATTTGAGAAGATGCATCTTCAAATATAACCAGACTCAGTTCTCTTTTCTCTCCGCAAACAAACGTCATGTTGGTAATAGGAAGTAACGCTGTTCATTTTAGTTCCATTACTGTGTGTGTGGGTGTGTATAGACGTGTATGATTTGACCATGTACAGTAGAGGCGTTGGCCTCTAAAAGAACTAAGACTAAAACTAGGATTTAGGATTGAGTCACTGAGAAACAACAGAGGTTTCAGAGACTTTTTTTGATGGCTTAGTCATGATCATACTGTTTATTCCTCTCTTAACAATATAGGCACATCATGCACAGGGTTGCCAGGTTTTCTCAACAAAATCCACCCAATTGCTACTCAAAACTAGCCCAATCACATTTGGGGGGGGGGGGGAATCCGCCTTTCTGGCGGGGTTCTCCTGCATTCCAGAGGCTAAATATCATGTTATTTGGAGTCGCTTCAATCCGTGGACATGAAAAACAACCCGCGGCGACAGAGTTAAAGTAGCCCAATTGACCCTTTGCAGGCAGTTTGATTGACAGGCGATTTGACCAATCATAACTCCGAATGCGCCATTTTGTCTGACAAAGTTAACGTAGTAGATTGAACTTGAAAAATTGTGTGTACTCACGTCTTTCCACGCTTGAAACAACATTCCTTCTGATGTTCATTCATGTTTATTTGATGCTATAAATGAACTAGTATGAAGAGATGATCGGTTCACGAGCCAATTGAAGGAGATACAGCGATCTGTCACGACACATTAAAGAGACACTATACGCTATTTATTGTTTAAATATCTTTAAAAATTTGAATATTTGAAACTTTGTTTCATATCAAAAGTAACCTGCTCTGTCTTGTCTGTCGAAGCGTTGTCAGTGTGCTCTTTGCTCGGGATGTATTTTTCACTGCGAGAACATGATGTGTGGCGTGAGAGCGGCATGGCTTGTAAAACGGGCGGGTCTTTGCGAAGTTTCAATTCCACGGGAAAACACAGCGGACTTGGCAACACTGATCATGCACATCATTTGGCCTAACACCACTTTTGTCAAACTTTTTCAATCTAAGGACCCTTGAGAGTTGAGAGCTGGTCACTCACTTATAGTATCATATAACATGTAATGCATGTACAGACATATTTTACATGCATATTTTATATTGTTTCCATTGTAAGGGCATGAAAATCAATACAGTGGTACAGAGTCATTACTGTAAGCTACTTGTGCATATCACTTTATGTGCATTTTAATGCATTTTTAATCGTGCAAGTGTAACGGAGGCCAGCTAGTAGTTGCTGTGCGAGTAAACCTCACTCTTCACTCCTCACTCCTCACTCTGGGTACGAGGCCCAGAGGGACAAGTAGGACCCAGGTAGAGGGGTTGCATTGGTGCCGTGACCCGGATGGGAGTGAGGTTTAGGGGGGTGAGTGTAACGGAGGCCAGCTAGTAGTTGCTGTGCAAGTAAACCTCACTCCTCTGACC
The DNA here is from genome assembly GCA_038088235.1 of Zacco platypus. Lineage (NCBI taxonomy): Eukaryota > Metazoa > Chordata > Actinopteri > Cypriniformes > Xenocyprididae > Zacco > Zacco platypus. Next base: position 6,947,998 of record CM076063.1, read on the forward strand.
TCAAGAGATGCTATTGAGGTCAGATGTTAGCCTATTGAGGTCAGATGTTAGCCTATTGAGGTCAGATGCTATGACAGATGTCATCCTTTAGCCTCCTTGTTAGAGTGTCCAACTCCCATGCCGGAAGACCCAGGTACGAGGCCCACTCGGAGCGGGTCGAGTAGGACCCGGATAGTGGGGTTACACAGGAACAAATAAATACTAAAACGAACATTATGCAAATGGGTTTAATAAATTAAAACACATTTATAATGCATACTATCATCTGGTTTTTTTTTCACAAAATGTATCAAACTATATAGATAACCTGTCATAGCATCATGAAATGCTGATGAAATACCTGAATTACAGTTTGTATGCAAATAAATTGTCTTCCCAAATGGATTTCAGCTTTTTTCAATCGGGAAGTAAGATAAATGAGTGGATATATATGTATGTGTGCATGGTTCTGGGAAGTACGATGGCTGAGAGAAGCAACTTTCCTTCAAACTGGCAGATCATAAAAAGAGGAGTTCTCTGCTGCCACCTGGTGGTGGATTGTATTTATGTTTTTAAATATCTGATGTCTGGATTGATCTTGACAAGCAGACCAGAGTTTTTTCCTATTATTACTAACTAGCTGCCCCTTTCTTTACTTTAAATTTGTAGATTTTATTTCAGGTGTTTAACTGGCTGAATTATTCAAGCTTCTTTATTATAAGTGGTTGAGTTTTCTTAGAGCATAAGTTTTAGGTAACAATTCAGATATGATCATGAAGATCTTCTGATTTATTACATTTAGTGATGAGGTCTGAAAATGAAGAAGCCTTGTGTTGATTTCCTGAAGCACATTTTCAATTTAAAAGAAAAGTACCTTCCACATTCTCACATGAACGACAAAGGAGAAAAAGAATGAGGTAAATGAACAGCAAAAAAAATCTACAATCTTCACACTCACATAAGAATGTCTAATGAAGAAAAGTATAAGCTTATATCCCGTATGTAGGACTAATAAAGTGTTCAGATGTTATTGGGAACAGTGGGATATGTAGGCTACACAACTGTGGAAACTGTTCCTGGCTCAGTTACCAGAATTAACGGGATTTATGTTCTCAATAAAGTGTGGAGTTGTGAAACGCTGACTGTGACTTTTGTGTGACAAGAGTAGTTTATTTTGGCATGTTCATACCGGATGAATTCTGGGAGATCTCAAACTCATGACATCAGAGGACGCGATTCCTGCTTCTTCATTTTCCCTCTTCTTAAAGGTGAAATACGATTAATTTAAAAAGAAACTGTTTGAAATAGAATGATACTTTGACTATTGCAATTGATTGTGAATATAAACCGTGACGGTGGTGAGATAATCATCTGTAGCGTTTTCTAGAGGTAGCTTATAACGGTCGAGTTTTCTAGAATGACCAAAGTAATTATTGGGATGCCTCAGCGATTAATGTTAATGTATTGTTGTAATTCCAGTTGATAGAAGGGATATTTGTTCATGCTAAAGTTGTTTAAGAGTTAAATAATTCCTAAAACGGAAACTGACAAACTGTTGTGTTCGGGGATGTGGGAGTGGCTAAGATTAGGGGGTGGAGTTGGGCGTGTCAAGCTCCACCCACTTGGCTCTGCTGCTAGCGTTAGATGTTTTACTAATCAGGGAAGCCTACATGTTTAAAGTCGACATGAAATCAGAATTGACCTTTTTTATGGGATATTGCAGTATTATGTTTTCCCAGAGCATAGAATTATTATTTTTTTGATTCATGTGCTCTCGTAGCCCTATGTGGGGGAAAAAAAAGGAAAGTATCACACAGATTTAGTTAATTTAATCATTAAATACAAGTTGTGTAACATATTATTTACGTTTCATGTTCAATGGTGGTCATTTTTGATCGTGAATAATATAGGGGGAGACCAGGTTACAAATCAGCTGATTCTCTTCACACATGCTTGGTTTAGGGAAAGTAGAGATCTGTGGCTCAGCAGATTTTAGAGGAGAAAAACTAACTTTGTAGTTTAACTCATCAAAGTTAAATTATGTTTATTGTGTGTCTGTGTAGATATTTTTCATGCGAGCTATTAGTGCTGATGTTTTGTCTGTTCGCTGTAAGGCGAGCTAGTTCACGGCTACAAGACTCTTGGTTAGTTGTAACATCAATGAAGTATGTTACACCCAGGGTTGGGTAGGTTACTTTTAAAATGTATTTCACTACAGATTACAAAATACATGCTTTAAAAAGTCATTTGTAACGTATTTCGTTACATTACTCAAGTTTAGTAACTTAATCTAAATACTTTAGAATACTTTGGAATACTAATGAGTGTGGAATAAACACAAAAAGGTAATTGCAAGTTTTCTGACTTTTTCCCTCAGAATTGCGTGATATAAAGTTGCAACTGCGAGTTATAAAGTCAGAATTATGAGATATAAACTCGCAATATTGAGAAAAGTCAAAAATATGAGATATAAACTCACAATATTCAGAAAAGTCAGAATTATGACAAAAATTCACAATTTCAAGAAAAAAAGTCAGTATTGCAAGTTTATATCTCCCAATTCTGACTTTAGAACTTGCAATTGTGAGTTTAAATCTTGCAATTCTGAGAAAAAGAAGTCAGAATTGTGAAATGCAAACTCACAATTGTGAGGGGAAAAAACTAATTGTGAGAAAATGATGCAGTGACCTTTTTTACAATTATAAAATGACTCACAAACAACTATCACAAAACATGAAAACAGTCGAAAACATGAAACTTAACTCCTCTTTTTCAGACTGTCAGAGTCAGAGAATCACCAATTGCTGTTTAAATGACATTAAAATTCAAAGTAATCACTTTGGTAATCTAAAATACTTTTCAGATGTAACTGTAATCTGATTACCTCCCATTTAAAATGTAACTGTCATGAAATACAGTTACTCAAATTTTGTATTTTAAATACGTAACTAAGTTACTTGTATTTCGTTACTCCCCAACCCTGGTTACACCCCAAATACATTTTTAGTTATATTTAGGCTTTTTTTTATTATTATTAATTTCAGTATGCCTAGGTCAGGAGTCTCCAAACTCGGTCCTGGAGAGCCACTGTCCTGCAAAGCTCCAACTTGCATCAACACACCTGACTGGAAGTTTCTAGTATGTCTAGTAGACCTTGATTAGCGGGTTCAGGTGTGTTTAGTTGGGGTTTTTGCAGGATGGTGGCCGTCCAGGAGAAGGATTGGACACCCCTGGCATAAGTCTTGGAAGAGAAAGACAAATTGAGGGATGTAAAATGAGCATTTGCTCATTTTATTCATTTTTGTTACACACATGGACACACACCAATTATGTAAAGAAGTCTGAGTTGAATAAAAAGCTTTCAAAACTGATTTTTTCTTACAATCCTTTTTTCATATTGTTGCATTTCACTCCAGTGTCTGTTACAATTAACCATGGGGTGAATTGTAACATTTCACTCTCCGTGTTTAAAACTAAACCACGTATTTTCTGTTTGTGCTGCAAAGACAACAGCTATGCCATTTAATAGCTGACAGCAGTAACTAGTTTTAATCACGTGTTTAACGCAGTGGCTTAAAAGAGCTCCAAGATACAGACAGAAATGTCAAAAATGTCACAAGCATCCCCCGTCTCCCCATGAGTGAGACACTTTTTTTTGTGACCATTTAGCCTTTTTAAAGACGCATTACTCCATTTGGCACACTTTCTTGTCACATGTTAAACCAGGATGACATGTATTGAATGTAAGTCTTTTGTAAATCCACTCTTATGGAAAAAATTGTGAGTTGATTATAACATAGAGGTGTATAAGTGATTATTTTTTTATATTGATGATTCTAAATTGAACTGTTTGGAAAAAGGAACACTGAGATAAATTAAGATTGTTAAATATGCTTTTGAGAAATGACAGAAACCCACTGAATGTTGTAAAGAAGCATACCATCAGAGGAGCTACGACAGAGCAGATGTGTCCTGCTTCTTCATTTTCTGCTCGTCTTACGAGGTAAATTCTCATGTGTTTGATGAACAGGACCATCAGATCTGAGATCTTCAAGCTCCACAGATTCTTTCTGTCATTGTGAAGAAACACCTTGAAGAATGAGAAGCCTGATGTTTCTGCTGGTCCTGGTGCTCTTCTGCTCTGTGCAGATGACTTCAAGCTGTGAGGACTCTTTGATTTAATTAACATAAAATGTATTTTCAGGTTTTTTGTAGAAGGTTTAGTTTCATTTGTTGCATTAGTTAGTTGTAAAAATATAGATATATCAGCTTAGGATCTAATTGAAAACTTTTGTCTTATTTTTTTCATGAGCATGGTATAGATTTGTGATAGACCTTTTTGTCTCTATATTTCAGCTCCAATATCACTTAATGGGGAAAAATGCTGTATGGAGTTCAGTAAAAAGAAGATTCCTCTGAAACGGGTGATGTCTTACTACCACACCAGCAGCTCCTGTCCCAGACCAGCCATTGTGTGAGTGTCATGTTAAACATTTCATTTTCAAACTCTAAAGTCAATCTGAATGAGACTCTCCAATAAAGAAACACTTTAATCTGAATCTTATTTTTGTCCTTTTCTCCTCAGGTATCAGGAGTTTTCAGGGAAACAGATCTGTGTAGATCCAAAGAACACCTTCGTGAAAGACCAGATTGCTAAATTGGACAAGAGAACAAAAGTCTAAAAGAAGCTACAATGTTTCTGTTTGAACTCTGTGTTTCATATTGTACATTGTGCTGATGTGTATATAAAACTATTTTATTTACAGAATAATTTATGGAATTGGGTTCAGTTGTTTTAATAATAAAATACAATATAATAAAATTTTTATCGTTATGCAATTTTATTTCTCTGAAACAAATCTGATTAAACACATTTCCCTTCTTGTGTAAGAACTAAAATACTATATTCTTGATATTAATGGAATGAACAAAATGAAATATCTACAGTCACCGTGTCCTTCCTGCTGCTGTTCTTCAGTCTTTTACTGCCATTTAATGAAGGTTTTAGTCTGATCAATGAGAAAGATGAACTAGGCCATTAAATACTATGCAAAGTTTTCTCAGAATATAATAAATAATAAAACCATACTAAAACTCTTGTCAACTGTTGCTGACACTGAAATCTGAATCTGTAAGATTACAAATTGAAATCAAGTGTTTGCTATATAATTGTGTCCTAAAACAAAAAGCAGGAAAGAAAGAAAATGTTCAGTAAGTTTCGGAGGAACACAAGTTGTCTTGTGAATTCTTTCAAGCGTCCCGTGGATCTCCTAATGGATCTTCAGAAATTTCCAGAGACTCTCCTCCTTCCTTCTTTTAGTTGGAAAAGATAAATTAATCTTTTACTCTGAATAAAAATAACATTTTAAAGTGAGTTTTTAACACAAGTAAATCACACTTTTTTTTCTTCTTACTGTCATCACAAGCTTCTCTTTTCTTGTCATTCGCATTATTTCAGTTCTGAAGCAGTTTAACTAATGCTTCTCTATTACAGTCAACTAAACAGCAAGTTTAGTGCTACTGTGAGTTTAACAATAGTGGATTTAGTAGTTTAATCAAACACACCTGAACCAGTTCATCAGGGACTTTGGGTTTAATACCTAATATTTAGTGATAGCAAAATTCAAATTTGATCATAAAATCTTCAGATTTAGTTCAGTTAAAGGAGTAATGACATTTAATATGTTCCTGAGGTTCACTTATAATGTTATTAAAGGTTTTTTGCACAAAACAAATATATCTGCAGAAAAAACATAATTTATAAATCATTATGAAATCATTTGGTGCAGCTGCTTTCAGATCCACAGCTGCTTCATCTCTCAACAAAAGTGTCTTTGCGAACTCTCCATTACTTTGCCTCCTTTACAAAACAAAATTCTCCAAACAAACACATAATCCTTCAATGTAAACCAGGATTCCATTAAAATAAACCGTCCACTTCCGACACTGGGATCCTTCGGTACAGAGACACAAAAGAGCTGTTTAAACTGGATGCTTCAAAGTGAACTTTCTTTCACTCTTCCGTTTTGTCGACAGACTCAATCCCGTGCTGCACGTCAGAAACTGAACGGGCATCTGTAAACTGTATCCAGTGTAGAGAGCCTCAGTGATTATCATCTTCTATTTGCTTTTGACGCGACGCTCTCATCCAGTGTGGGCGAATGTCAGCCGTTGTGTGACTGAACACCAGTGGGCGGGGCCTATTGGGTGATGATGATTAACTGCTCATCAGTGTCTTGATCTGGAGACAGGAATATGCAAATGTATTTCCCCGTGTGACGTCACAGATCAAAATGAGCTGCTTTTAGAGCTTGATTAAATATATGCTTTGTTTATAATGAGGCGGATGTTTTAAGCTATGAAACGTAAAAGATCTGTAATATGTCAAAAGATCAAGGCAAATTTAATTTCGTATGTCATGATCACTTTAATGCTGAGTGTTGCAGACCTGAAAAGAGGAAGATGTGTGTTGATTTTCTGAAACACGTTTTCAGTGAATCTGAAAGAAAAGTACCTTCCACTTTCATACATGAACAACAAAGCAGAAAAAGGAAGAGCTTAAAACAGCTCACAAACTACAATATTGATACTCAGAAATGGATTTACATGAAGGTCTTTCTGAGGAATTCCTCTCCAACTATGTATATAAGAAGGAGCTCAGACATTATTCTGGACACATCAGAACTGAGATCTTCAAGCTCCACAGATTCTTTCTGTCATTGTGAAGAAACACCTTGAAGAATGAGAAGCCTGATGTTTCTGCTGGTCCTGGTGCTCTTCTGCTCTGTGCAGATGACTTCAAGCGGTGAGGACTCTTTGATTTTAATTAACATAAAATGTATCCGATGTTTCAGATTTTTGTGGAAGGTTTAGTTTCATTTGTTTTATTAGGTGTTTTAAAAATATATAGATATATCAGCTTAGGATCTAATTGAAAACTTTTGTCTTATTTTTTTCATGAGCATGGTATAGATTTGTGATAGACCTTTTTGTCTCTATATTTCAGCTCCATTTTCACTTAATTGGGAAAACTGCTGTATGAAGTTCAGTTATGTGAAGATTCCTGTAAAACTAGTGATGTCTTACTACCGGACCAGCAGCTCCTGTCCCAAACCAGCCATTGTGTGAGTGTCATGTTAAACATTTAATTTTCAAACTCTAAAGTCAATCTGAATGAGACTCTCCAATAAAGAAACACTTTAATCTGAATCTTATTTTTGTCCTTTTCTCCTCAGGTTTCAGATGATTTCAGGGAAAGAGTTCTGTGTAGATGCAGAGAACACCTTCGTGAAAGACCAGATTGCTAAATTGGACAAGAGAACAAAAGTCTAAAAGAAGCTACAATGTTTCTGTTTGAACTCTGTGTTTCATATTGTACATTGTGCTGATGTGTATATAAAACTATTTTATTTACAGAATAATTTATGGAATTGGGTTCAGTTGTTTTAATAATAAAATACAATATAATAAAATTTTTATCGTTATGCAATTTTATTTCTCTGAAACAAATCTGATTAAACACATTTCCCTTCTTGTGTAAGAACTAAAATACTATATTCTTGATATTAATAGAATGAACAAAATGAAATATCTACAGTCACCGTGTCCTTCCTGCTGCTGTTCTTCAGTCTTTTACTGCCATTTAATGGAGGTTTTAGTCTGATCAATGAGAAAGATGAACTAGGCCATTAAATACTATGCAAAGTTTTCTCAGAATATAATAAATAATAAAACCATATTAAACTCTTGTCAACTGTTGCTGAAACTGAAATCTGAATCTGTGAGATTACAAATTGAAATCAAGTGTTTGCTATATAATTGTGTCCTAAAACAAAAAGCAGGAAAGAAAGAAAATGTTCAGGAAGTTTCTGAGGAACACAAGTTGTCTTGTGAATTCTTTCAAGCGTCCCGTGGATCTCCTAATGGATCTTCAGAAATTTCCAGAGACTCTCCTCCTTCCTTCTTTTAGTTGGAAAAGATAAATTAATCTTTTACTCTGAATAAAAATAACATTTTAAAGTGAGTTTTTAACACAAGTAAATCACACCTTTTTTTCTTCTTACTGTCATCACAAGTTTCTCTTTTCTTGTCATTCGCATTATTTCAGTTCTGAAGCAGTTTAACTAATGCTTCTCTATTACAGTCAACTAAACAACAAGTTTAGTGCTACTGTGAGTTTAACAATAGTGGATTTAGTAGTTTAATCAAACACACCTGAACCAGTTCATCAGGGTCTTTGGGTTTACTGTGTAAGAAAGGGGTCAAGGTTTAACACCTAATATTTAGTGATAGCAAAATTCAAATTTGATCATAAAATCTTCAGATTTAGTGCAGTTAAAGGAGTAATGACATTTAATCTGTTTCTGAGGTTCACTTATAATGTTATGAAAGTTTTTTTTGCACAAAACAAATATCAAATATATATGCAGAAAAACATAATTTACAAATCATCATGAAATCATTTGGTGCAGCTGCTGTCAGATCCACAGCTGCTTCATCTCTCAACAAATGTTTCTTTGCGAACTCTCCGTTACTTTGCCTCCTTTACAAAAACAAAATTCTCCGAACAAACACATAATCCTTCAATGTGATCCAGGATTCCATTAAAATAAACCGTCCACTTCCGACACTGGGATCCTTCAGTACAGAGACACAAAAGAGCTGTTTACAGTTTTTTACAATCACTTTGCTTCTATTTTCAGAACCTTGATGTCATTTTTAAAAACTCTAGACACACAACTCAGAATGGTTATCACTTGTAACACAGGCTGTCTAATGTTCAAAACAGTGCATTGTGCATTCACATCTTTAAAGAAATCTTGCACTTGCACAATCATTGGTTCAAAACATAAATTTACTGTGAAATACCATTGAAACATAACTATAGATCACCCACACACAAGCAACCGATAGTTTCACCGTGTCATTGTTCGTACAATCATTAAGTATTGTAGAACAAAATAGGTGATACAGGTTTCGTTATGGTACTACATGTACAGTAAACACATCTCTGTAAAAGTACTGCAGTAGTAGAGAGAATACTACAGACACAGTGGAATCATTGAACAAAGTTTGTAATAAATTGATGCAAAACACTACAGTACAATCACAACATCGGTTTATTTGAATCAAAGCAAAAATAATTAGCAATGAAATTGAAACGAAAAGACGGTACTGTAAAACATCAAATGCAGTGTTCCTCAACTTGCTTGCTTGTACTGTAAGAAACAAAACAGGAGTGATTACTGTACTTCTACATTGTCATCAACTCTGTGTTGTGGATTTGGCCACAGGTTCTCATCTATATCACAATGGATGTTTTCATTAGCCAAACACCTTGGAAAAAACCTTCGGGCATGGCGAATCCAGGCCTGACACCGGTCTGCTGTGATGTCATTGCAGGCGTCATCCTTGGATATTGTAGTCTAATTGGTTCATGCTCCACGCTAATTGGTGGCAATGAATCTCATTATCTTGAAACTTTCATGATTTACAGTAAACATGGAAGATTGTTTGTCTGTTTCCATTCAACTATGCATTAAGAGTAATGCAACAGTTACTTATCATTTTGAGCAGTTGTATCAATTTATAGTTAGATCATTGTGAGGAAATGAATAGACACTGATTTGAAATGTAATGTGTGAAATGCCTTTTGAAACAGTAGTACTTTGATGTTAAGTTGTGTCATATTGAACAGGTGATTTTTGTTGAATGAGCAAATGATCTAAGTTTTATGTGTATTGTATCCAAGCAATTGAGAAAAGGGTTAGAGTTTTGAAAAATGTGCATTTTGATCATTGGTTGTGAATTTTGTGTCTAGAGTTGTGAAAAATGACATCAAGGTTCTGAAAATAGTAACAAAGTGATTGTAAAAAACTTTAAACTGGATGCTTCAAAGCGAACTTTCTTTCACTCTTCCGTTTTGTCGACAGACTCAATCCCGTGCAGTACGTCAGAAACTGAACGGGCATCTGTAAACTGTATCCAGTGTAGAGAGCCTCAGTGATTATCATCTACTATTTGCTTTTGACGCGACGCTCTCATCCAGTGTGGGCGAATGTCAGCCGTTGTGTGACTGAACACCAGTGGGCGGGGCCTATTGGGTGATGATGATTAACTGCTCATCAGTGTCTTGATCTGGAAGCAGGAATATGCAAATGTATTTCCCCGTGTGACATCACAGATCAAAATGAGCTGCTTTTAGAGCTTGATTAAATAAATGCTTCGTTTATAATGAGGAGGATGTTTTAAGCTATGAAACGTAAAAGATCTCTAATATGTCAAAAGATAAAGGCAAATTTAATTTCGTATGTCATGATCACTTTAATGCTGAGCGTTGCAGACCTGAAAAGAGGAAGACGTGTGTTGATTTTCTGAAACACGTTTTCAGTGAATCTGAAAGAAAAGTACCTTCCACTTTCGTACATGAACAAAAAAGCAGAAAAAGGAAGAGCTAAAAACAGCTCACATACTACAATATTGATACTCAGAAATGGATTTACATGAAGGTCTTTCTGAGGAATTCCTCTCCAACTATGTATATAAGAAGGAGCTCAGACATTATTCTGGACACATCAGATCTGAGATATTCAAGCTCCACAGATTCTTTCTGTCATTGTGAAGAAACACCTTGAAGAATGAGAAGCCTGATGTTTCTGCTGGTCCTGGTGCTCTTCTGCTCTGTGCAGATGACTTCAAGCTGTGAGGACTCTTTGATTTTAATTAACATGAAATGTATTTTCAGATTTTTTGTGGAAAGTTTAGTTTCAGTTGTTGCATTAGTTAGTTTTAAAAATATAGATATATCAGCTTAGGATCTAATTGAAAACTTTTGTCTTGTTTTTTTCATGAGCATGTTATAGATTTGTGACAGACCTTTTTGTTTCTATATTTCAGCTCCAATATCAGGTAATGGGGAAACATGCTGTATGGAGTTCAGTAAAAAGAGGATTCCTCTGAATCTGGTGAAGTCTTTCTACAACACCAGCAGCTCCTGTCCCAGACCAGCCATTGTGTGAGTGTCATGTTAAACATTTCATTTTCAAACTCTAAAGTCAATCTGAATGAGACTCTCCAATAAAGAAACACTTTAATCTGAATCTTATTTTTGTCCTTTTCTCCTCAGGTTTCAGATGATTTCAGGGAAAGAGATCTGTGTAGATCCAGAGAACACCTTCGTGAAAGACCAGATTGCTAAATTGGACAAGAGAACAAAAGTCTAAAAGAAGCTACAATGTTTCTGTTTGAACTCTGTGTTTCATATTGTACATTGTGCTGATGTGTATATAAAACTATTTTTTTACAGAATAATTCATGGAATTGGGTTCAGTTGTTTTAATAATAAAATACAATATAATAAAATTTTTATCGTTATGCAGTTTTATTTCTCTGAAACAAATCTGATTAAACACATTTCCCTTCTTGTGTAAGAACTAAAATACTATATTCTTGATATTAATAGAATGAACAAAATGAAATATCTACAGTCACCGTGTCCTTCCTGCTGCTGTTCTTCAGTCTTTTACTGCCATTTAATGGAGGTTTTAGTCTGATCAATGAGAAAGATGAACTAGGCCATTAAATACTATGCAAAGTTTTCTCAGAATATAATAAATAATAAAACCATACTAAAACTCTTGTCAACTGTTGCTGAAACTGAAATCTGAATCTGTGAGATTACAAATTGAAATCAAGTGTTTGCTATATAATTGTGTCCTAAAACAAAAACCAGGAAAGAAAGAAAATGTTCAGGAAGTTTCTGAGGAACACAAGTTGTCTTGTGAATTCTTTCAAGCGTCCCGTGGATCTCCTAATGGATCTTCAGAAATTTCCAGAGACTCTCCTCCTTCCTTCTTTTAGTTGGAAAAGATAAATTAATGTTTTACTCTGAACAAAAATAACATTTTAAAGTGAGTTTTTAACACAAGTAAATCACACTTTTTTTTCTTCTTACTGTCATCACAAGCTTCTCTTTTCTTGTCATTTGCCATATTTCAGTTCTGAAGCAGTTTAACTAATGCTTCTCTATTACAGTCAACTAAACAACAAGTTTAGTGCTACTGTGAGTTTAACAATAGTGGATTTAGTAGTTTAATCAAACACACCTGAACCAGTTCATCAGGGTCTTTGGGTTTACTGAAAGGGGTCAAGGTTTAACACCTAATATTTAGTGATAGCAAAATTCAAATTTGATCATAAAATCTTCAGATTTAGTGCAGTTAAAGGAGTAATGACATTTAATATGTTCCTGAGGTTCACTTATAATGTTGTTAAAGTTTTTTTGCACAAAACAAATATCAAATATATCTGCAGAAAAAACATAATTTACAAATCATTATGAAATCATTTGGTGCAGCTGCTTTCAGATCCACAGCTGCTTCATCTCTCAACAAAAGTTTCTTTGCGAACTCTCCATTACTTTGCCTCCTTTACAAAACAAAATTCTCAGAACAAACACATAATCCTTCAATGTGATCCGGGACTCCATTAAAATAAACCGTCCACTTCCGACACTGGGATCCTTCGGTACAGAGACACAAAAGAGCTTTTTAAACTGGATGCTTCAAAGCGAATTTCTTTCACTGTTCCGTTTTGTCGACAGACTCAATCCCGTGCAGTACGTCAGAAACTGAACGGGCATCTGTAAACTGTATCCAGTGTAGAGAGCCTCAGTGATTATCATCTACTATTTGCTTTTGACGCGACGCTCTCATCCAGTGTGGGCGAATGTCAGCCGTTGTGTGACTGAACGCCAGTGGGCGGGGCCTATTGGGTGATGATGATTAACTGCTCATCAGTGTCTTGATCTGGAGACAGGAATATGCAAATGTATTTCCCCGTGTGACGTCACAGATCAAAATGAGCTGCTTTTAGAGCTTGATTAAATAAATGCTTCGTTTATAATGAGGAGGATGTTTTAAGCCATGAAACGTAAAAGATCTCTAATATGTCAAAAGATCAAGGCAAATTTAATTTCGTATGTCATGATCACTTTAATGCTGAGCGTTGCAGACCTGAAAAGAGGAAGACGTGTGTTGATTTTCTGAAACACGTTTTCAGTGAATCTGAAAGAAAAGTACCTTTCACTTTCGTACATGAACAACAAAGCAGAAAAAGGAAGAGCTTAAAACAGCTCACATACTACAATATTGATACTCAGAAATGAATTTACATGAAGGTCTTTCTGAGGAATTCCTCTCCAACTATGTATATAAGAAGGAGCTCAGACAAGATTCTGGACACATCAGATCTGAGATCTTCAAGCTCCACAGATTCTTTCTGTCATTGTGAAGAAACACCTTGAAGAATGAGAAGCCTGATGTTTCTGCTGGTCCTGGTGCTCTTCTGCTCTGTGCAGATGACTTCAAGCAGTGAGGACTCTTTGATTTTAATTAACATGAAATGTATTTTCAGATTTTTTGTAGAAGGTTTAGTTTCAGTTGTTGCATTAGTTAGTTTTAAGAAATATAGATATATCAGCTTAGGATTTAATTGAAAACTTTTTTGTCTTATTTTTTTCATGAGCATGGTATAGATTTGTGATAGACCTTTTTGTCTCTATATTTCAGCTCCAATTTCACTTAATGGGGAAAACTGCTGTATGGAGTTCAGTAAAGTGAAGATTCCTGTGAATAAGGTGAAGTCTTACTACCGCACCAGCAGCTCCTGTCCCAAACCAGGCATTGTGTGAGTGTCATGTTAAACATTTCATTTTCAAACTCTAAAGTCAATCTGAATGAGACTCTCCAATAAAGAAACACTTTAATCTGAATCTTAATTTTGTCCTTTTCTCCTCAGGTTTCAGATGATTTCAGGGAAAGAGATCTGTGTAGATCCAGAGAACACCTTGGTGAAAGACCAGATTGCTAAATTGGACAAGAGAACTACATCTGCTTCAACAACTGCTTCAACAACTGCTGCAACATCTGCTTCAACAACTGCTTCAACATCTGCTTCAACAACTGCTTCAACATCTGCTTCAACATCTGCTTCAACATCTGCTTCAACATCTGCTTCAACAACTGCTTCAACAACTGCTGCAACATCTGCTTCAACAACTGCTGCAACAACTGCTGCAACATCTGCTTCAACAACTGCTTCAACATCTGCTTCAACAACTGCTTCAACAACTGCTGCAACATCTGCTTCAACAACTGCTTCAACATCTGCTTCAACAACTGTTTCAACAACTGCTTCAACATCTGCTTCAGCTTCTATTTCTTCTACTCAGAGCCGCAAAGTCTAAAAGAAGCTACAATGTTTCTGTTTGAACTCTGAATTTCATGTTGTATATCTGACCACTATTTCTTTGTATGACACTTTTTTAAATAAAATATGTGATTTCTATGTCAAATATGTGATTTTTAATAAAATATAAATGATTTTAATGTGATGTTTTTTTAAAGCAATCTTTTTATCCAAATTGAATTTAATCTTATTAAGTAGTAGTAGTAGTAAAAGTAATGCAAATAAAATCTAATAAATAAACATAAAAAAATCAAATAATATGAATATTTGACTTTATTTATTATTATATATTTAACTTTATTGTTAGTTTTCATAGAAATTCATTTTGCATCCATAAGGTCAGCTTCACAACTTACATATTCAATTTACAACACAAGACATACTGTTTCATACACAAAAAACTCTCATTTACCACAGCACAGAGACTGATGCAAGGAGTTTTTCAGTCTAATTAAACTCGTGGCTCTAAAATGCCTATTTGTAACTATAATACGTGTGAGGGATCAGAAGAAGCAAGTCATTCTGATCATATACTTTTGTTGTAATCTATCTGAAAAGATTATTTCAGCCATAAGCCAATGATCTTTGCATAAATGTGAATTTGATTAAATAATTTACATTTATGTTTACAGACAATCTTTTAAACTGCCTTTCTTTGAATTGGTTCACTGAAAGATACACCTGACTTCATCCACAGTAATGACAATCCACACTGCACTTGTAGGTGTCAAGTACTGTAAATCTGCACATTTCCCAACACCATCACTAGTATCAAAACAAGAGATGAGCCATTTAACTTATTTGCTAATACAAGCTCATTGTCTGATACAGGTTTGTGTATGAAGTTGACATTCCTACCATCTTCTTCATTGTGTCTCAGAGTCTTTTTGGGGAGTTTTAGACTGAAAAGATAAGGTCTCTAGGGCCTATTTGGGCCTCCTGAGTAAATATATATAAAAATATCTGTATTCTCTGCATTTACTGCATCCATATCTTCAAGATGCAAAGAAATACCTCTTAACATATGAATAATTTATATGACTGTAAATGTTTTAAAAAGAAAAGGAAAAGATTGTTTATTACATGTCACCCTTTCATTATTAATCAGTTTATTGCAATCATGTGATGGAAATTGGTTTGTTACTCTGATATGTTTACACGACAACAATGTACTAAAAATAGAAAAGTTTTTCCTTTGAAAACTTTTGCGCACAGACCAAAACATTGTTAAAATTATCCCCGTTCACATGGATCTGTGAAAACAACTAAAATGGCAGTAGATGTCACTTTGTAATGAATCACTACACGCCTTCATTGTAAAAAAAGAATTGTTGGTTTAACTTAAAAAATTAAGTTACCTGGTTGCCTTAAAATTTTGAGTTCATTGAAATTAAAAATTTGAGTCAATACAATGAAGGCGATTGATTTAATCAAAAGAAACTCAAAATATTATGCTATCTGAAATACATTATCTAAGTTGATTTGACAAAAGAAAAAAAATGGTATAAATAATGAAAATATTTTTTTACAGTGTATAGATATATATTGTATATAAACCCACTTCAAAAGTTTGTAACGAATTTCGTTAGATTACCCAAGTTTTGTAACTTAATCTGAATACTTTAGAATACTTTGGAATACAAGTAACACAAAAAAGGTAAGTTGTGAGATTTTCTCTCACAATTCTGACTTTTTTCTCAGAATTGTGTCATATAAAGTTGCAATTGCGATTTATAAAGTCAGAATTCTGAGATATAACTCGCAATATTGACAAAAGAAGTCAGAATTCTCAGATATAAACTCAAAGAAAAGAAGTCAAATTTCCAAAAAAAGTCAGAAAAGAATTCAGAATAGCAAGTAAACAACTAATTTTGACTTTATAACTTACAATTGTAAGTTTAAATCAGAGAAAAAAAAAGTGAGATGAAAACTTGCAATTATGAGAAAAAATCAGAAATGTGAGATAAAAAGAAAATAACATGCAATTTTTATGATTCCTCTTATTTTGTTAAAATTATTCAAATGTTGCATATTCTCCAAGGTTTATGAAACTTATGAGCAAATTGTAGCTTAGGATGCTTTTGCAGACGATCAGACTGGGAGAATCACCAATTGCCTGTCACAGTTTATATCAATGTTTAAATGAAATAAATGACATTAAAATTCAAAGTAATCACTTTGGTATTCTAAAATACTTTTCGGATGTAACTGTAACTAATGTAATCTCATTACCATCCATTTAAAATGTAACTGTAATGAAATACAGTTACTCAAATTTTGTACTAAGTTACATGTATTCCATTACTCCCCAACCCTGTAAGTATATATATACAGTACTGTGCAAAAGTTTTAGGCAGGTGTGAAAAAATGCTGTAAAGTAAGAATGCTTTCAAAAATAAACTTGGTAATAGATTATATTTATCAATTAACAAAATGCAAAGTGAGTGAACAGAAGAAAAATCTAAATCAAATCCATATTTGGTGTGACCACCCTTTACCTTCAAAACAGCATCAATTCTTCAAGGTAAACTTGCACAAAGTCAGGGATTTTGTAGGCATATAGTTAGGTGTATGATTAAACAATTATACCAAACAGGTGCTAATGATCATCAATTCAATATGTAGGTTGAAACACAATCATTAACTGAAACAGAAACAGCTGTGTAGGAGGAATAAAACTGGGTGAGGAACAGCCAAACTCAGCTAACAAGGTGAGGTTGCTGAAGACAGTTTACTGTCAAAAGTCATACACCATGGCAAGACTGAGCACAGCAACAAGACACAAGGTAGTTATACTGCATCAGCAAGGTCTCTCCCAGGCAGAAATTTCAAGGCAGACAGGGGTTTCCAGATGTGCTGTCCAAGCTCTTTTGAAGAAGCACAAAGAAACAGGCAACGTTGAGGACCGTAGACGCAGTGGTCGGCCAAGGAAACTTACTGCAGCAGATGAAAGACACATCATGCTTACTTCCCTTCGCAATCGGAAGATGTCGAGCAGTGCCATTAGCTCAGAATTGGCAGAAAACAGTGGGACCCTGGTACACCCATCTACTGTCCGGAGAAGTCTGGTCAGAAGTGGCCTTCATGGAAGACTTGCGGCCAAAAAGCCATACCTCCGACGTGGAAACAAGGCCAAGCGACTCAACTATGCACGAAAACACAGGAACTGGGGTGCAGAAAAATGGCAGCAGGTGCTCTGGACTGATGAGTCAAAATTTGAAATATTTGGCTGTAGCAGAAGGCAGTTTGTTCGCCGAAGGGCTGGAGAGCGGTACACGAATGAGTGTCTGCACGCAACAGTGAAGCATGGTGGAGGTTCCTTGCAAGTTTGGGGCTGCATTTCTGCAAATGGAGTTGGGGATTTGGTCAGAATTAATGGTATCCTCAATGCTGAGAAGTACAGGCAGATACTTATCCATCATGCAATACCATCAGGGAGGCATCTGATTGGCCCCAAATTTATTCTGCAGCATGACAACGACCCCAAACATACAGCGAAAGTCATTAAGAACTATCTTCAGTGTAAAGAAGAACAAGGAGTCCTGGAAGTGATGGTATGGCCCCCACAGAGCCCTGATCTCAACATCATCGAGTCTGTCTGGGATTACATGAAGAGAGAGAAGCAACTGAGGCTGCCTAAATCCACAGAGGAACTGTGGTTAGTTCTCCAAGATGTTTGGGCCAACCTACCTGCCGAGTTCCTTCAAAAACTGTGTGCAAGTGTACCTAGAAGAATTGATGCTGTTTTGAAGGCAAAGGGTGGTCACACCAAATATTGATTTGATGTAGATTTTTCTTCTGTTCACTCACTTTGCATTTTGTTAATTGATAAATATAAACTATTAACATGTCTATTTTTGAAAGCATTCTTACTTTACAGCATTTTTTCACACCTGCCTAAAACTTTTGCACAGTACTGTGTATATATATATATATATACATATTCACCCCTTAATTTGAGATTAGCAAGGCCGATCTTGAGCAAAATGTTCAGTCTGTTGCAGTCTAAGCTAACACAGAGTACAGAACATGCAATATAATACAGAGCTGCAATTGTGACACAATACGAAGCAGTGAAATACATTCATGTAAGAAAATGCTGAGGAGGTGACTTTAAAACCACACTTGACGCAACACCATGTATTCCATTCACAGGAAATCTGCTTCCCTCTTTCTTCTCACTAGTTCAGCATGTAAACACAGACTGCGTGGGTCAAACGCATATTTTGTTTTTCCATTAAAAATTACTTTCAGTTATGAGGAGAAGTGGTAGAAAAGTACAGAGCCCCTAAAGGGACATGGTGATGGTGAAAGCAAGTTTAACTTACCGTCACATATGAACTCTTGGTTGATTAACTCAAACCTTGCTTACTCAAGGTAAGCCGGTTCCAAAAACACATCAGGGAGTAAGTTCAACCAGCCCAGAGTATGTTCCCGGTTAACTCACAAGACATTCTCAACCGAGCGATGAATTGATGACCCACCATATAAACAGACGCTAAGAAAAAGCCAGCCGTTCTACTTCCTTCTTCTTCTTTTGATTAATGGAGATTTATATAACCAATTACTGCACATCGCCACCTAATTGGTGGTTGTGTGATAATTTTTACTGAAGAAGTAATCTTTATTCACTGATAATAAGAATTATATTGTTTGCTTGATGCTAAATATTTAATAAGATATCACATATGTATTTTATTATAGAAATTATAGTATAGAAAACGTCCTGTTATAAGAAGGAAAAAATCAGATCCATGTGTGAGATTACAATATAAATGCATTTATTAGAATTCAATATTTAAACATTATAACAGTGCTCTTCACTATTATATATATATATAAATATATATATGTATTGTATAATATAATATTGTATATATAACTACGTATTCAGATGTCAAGAGGACATGAAGACTGTTATGTTCACTCACTCACAAAACACATCAATCGCATACAAGACATTCTTGTCGCTACAGTTGCTCCCGCGTCGAGAAAATGGCGGACTGTGTACATTACAATTCGCTCAGGGTGGAAACTATGATAATACTGCAGAGTCTCTCAGCTGACGTCAGCATAACTGATTTCATTGCTGCTAAACAACTCGACATTCTGGCACGAGATACATGTGTACCACTGATGTCATTGCTTTGTACTTGTGCGCACCTGGTGGAAAGTTTATGACCCTATGAGTCTGACGTACAGTGAGTGTTGGTTTTCAACCACAGTGGTAAGGTCATGTGTATTCCACTGGTGAATTTGAGAAGATGCATCTTCAAATATAACCAGACTCAGTTCTCTTTTCTCTCCGCAAACAAACGTCATGTTGGTAATAGGAAGTAACGCTGTTCATTTTAGTTCCATTACTGTGTGTGTGGGTGTGTATAGCCATGTGTATGATTTGACCATGTACAGTAGAGGCGTTGGCCTCTAAAAGAACTAAGACTAAAACTAGGATTTAGGATTGAGTCACTGAGAAACAACAGAGGTTTCAGAGACTTCTTTTCATGGCTTAGTCATGATCATACTGTTTATTCCTCTCTTAACAATATAGGCACATCATGCACAGGGTTGCCAGGTTTTCTCAACAAAATCCACCCAATTTCTACTCAAAACCCAAGCCCAATCACATTTTGGGGGGGGGGGGGTTCTTGGTAAAAATCGTGTTCCGAGGGGTAAAATCCGTTCTCCTGGTAAAATTTATATTCCAGAGGCTAAATATCATGTTATTTGGGGTCACTTCAACCCGTGGACATGAAAAACAACCCGTGGCGACAGAGTTAAAGTAGCCCAATTGACCCTTTGCAGGCAGTTTGATTGACAGGCGATCTGACCAATCATAACTCCGAATCCGCCATTTTGTCCGACAAAGTTAACGTAGTAGATTGAACTTGAAAAATTATGTGTACTTACGTCTTTCCACGCTTGAAACAACATTCCTTCTGATGTTCATTCATGTTTATTTGATGCTATAAATGAACTAGAGATGATCGGTTCACAAGGCGCTTGAAGGAGCTACAGCGATCTGTCACGACACATTAAAGAGACACTAGGCGCTATTGTTTAAATATCTTTAAAAATTTCAAAATTTGAAACTTTGTTTCATATCAAAAGTAACCTGCTTGTCTTGTCTGTCGAAGCGTTGTCA
Source organism: Zacco platypus (assembly GCA_038088235.1). Taxonomy (NCBI): domain Eukaryota; kingdom Metazoa; phylum Chordata; class Actinopteri; order Cypriniformes; family Xenocyprididae; genus Zacco; species Zacco platypus. Next base: position 6,968,369 of record CM076063.1, read on the forward strand.
GTGTGCTCTTTGCTCGGATGTATTTTTCACTGCGAGAACATGATGTGTGGCGTGAGAGCGGCATGGCTTGTAAATAAAAGGGGCGGGTCTTTGCGAAGGGTCAATTCCACGGGAAAACACAGCGGATTTGGCAACACTGATCATGCACATCATTTGGCCTAACACCACTTTTGTCAAACTTTTTCAATCTAAGGACCCTTGAGAGTTGAGAGCTGGTCACTCACTTATAGTATCATATAACATGTAATGTATGTACAGACATATTTTACATGCATATTTTATATTGTTTCCATTGTAAGGGCATGAAAATCAATACAGTGGTACAGAGTCATTACTGTAAGCTACTTGTGCATATCACTTTATGTGCATTTTAATGCATTTTTAATGGTGCAAGTGTAACGGAAGCCAGCTAGTAGTTGCTGTGCGAGTAAACCTCACTCTTCACTCCTCACTCCGGGTACGAGGCCCAGAGGGACAAGTAGGGCCCAGGTAGAGGGGTTGCATTGGTGCCGTGACCCGGATGGGAGTGAGGTTTAGGGGGGTGAGTGTAACGGAGGCCAGCTAGTAGTTGCTGTGCAAGTAAACCTCACTCCTCTGACCTCAAGAGATGCTATTGAGGTCAGATGTTAGCCTATTGAGGTCAGATGCTATGACAGATGTCATCCTTTAGCCTCCTTGTTAGAGTGTCCAACTCCCATTTATAACAAATAAATACTAAGACGAACATTATGCAAATGGGTTTAATAAATTAAAACACATTTATAATGCATACTATCATCTGTTTTTTTTTTCACAAAATGTATCAAACTATATAGATAACCTGTCATAGCATCATGAAATGCTGATGAAATACATGAATTACAGTTTGTATGCAAATAAATTGTCTTCCCAAATGGATTTCAGCTTTTTTCAATAGGGAAGTAAGATAAATGTGTGGATATATATGTATGTGTGCATGGTTTTGGGAAGTACGATGGCTGAGAGAAGCAACTTTCCTTCAAACTGGCAGATCATAAAAAGAGGAGTTCTCTGCTGCCACCTGGTGGTGGATTGTATTTATGTTTTTAAATATCTGATGTCTGGATTGATCTTGAGAAATGCCTAGACGCTTAAGTATATTAGTTTGACTGAAAATAACATTTTATAGTGAATGTAGTGTAAGCTCACAAGTATATCAGTTTTTTTTCTCATTGTTACTAACTAGCTGCACCTTTCCTTACTTTAAATTTGTAGATTTTATTTCAGGAGTTTAACTGGCTGAATTATTCAAGCTTCTTTATTATAAGTGGTTGTGTTTTCTTAGAGCATGAGTTTTAGGTAACAATTCAGATATGATCATGAAGATCTTCTGATTTATTACATTTAGTGATGAGGTCTGAAAATGAAGAAGCCTTGTGTTGATTTCCTGAAGCACATTTTCAATTTAAAAGAAAAGTACCTTCCACATTCTCACATGAGCGACAAAGGAGAAAAGGAATGAGGTAAATGAACAGCAAAATAAATCTACAATCTTCACACTCACATAAGAATGTCTAATGAAGAAAAGTATAAGCTTATATCCCGTATGTAGGATTAATAAAGTGTTCAGATGTTATTGGGAACAGTGGGATATGTAGGCTACACAACTGTGGAATTTGTTCCTGGCTCAGTTACCAGAATTAACGGGATTTATGTTCTCAATAAAGTGTGAATTGTGAAACGCTGACTGTGACTTTTGTGTGACAAGAGTAGTTCCCTTTCGAAGGGAACTCGAGTTGCGTCGTACAACGCTAGGGGAACCGCCTCTGCGGGAACCGGTGTCTGAAACTAATATCCAATCTCTTCAATATGAACTTGACCGGCGACAGCCCATGACGTCATATCGATGCGTCCCACGTGTATATAAGGGGCGCTCAGATAACATGTCGTCCTCTTTTCGTCTTCAGGGACTGTATGTTTGAAACACTATCGTGATATTATGAAATGCACAGGCAAACTAAGTGTGTGGATCCGTGTCACTCATTATTTGACATTAGATTACACACACGAGCTGTGCGCTCTCTGTCTGTGAAGAGCACGCACGGGCAGTTCTCGAGGGAGCTGCTGGTGCAAACTGTGAATGTTCCATTCTCGTCTGGGTCTCTTCTCGAGGGAAGAGAGTTCAGCATCTGCGCCTGGTGGTTCGGGTCCCGCTCGCGCTGAGGCAGAGCGGAGACTCAGATCATGGGGCGTTCGGATGGAGCTCGCCGAACAGTTGAGAGGGGTGTGACCGCTCGCGCGATTCGGCGGATCGCGAGAAGGAGCGGCTGGGAGTGGATGCGCTGTTTTCTACATCTGCAGTCCAGCGGTGAGTGCTCTTCCAACCGAGCAGGAGATGGCTGGAGAGGGTGAGTAAATACTGATTTCTCTCAGCCGCCCTGTGCCGCGTATGCTGAGCTGTTGATTATGGAACGCGCTGCAGGCAGATTACAGTTTCCATGGCAGCGCGTTGGGGGAGAGGCCGCGCGCATTCAATGAATGACGATCGGTTTCTCTCTGGCCATATTTCTACAGCTCTAGTGAGCTTTCCATGCCTTCCTATACTGAGAAAGTTGGGGGGGCATGGAAGTACCCATGTTCTGTATTCCTTAAATATTCCATATACGTGTGTATATATGTATGTATATGTATGTATGTATGTATATATATATGTATGTATATATATGTATATATATGTATATGTATGTGTATGCGCGTTATATATGTGTATTATATAGGCTATACGGTGGTATGGGACATGGAGTTAGCCATGCGCCACCCTGTGGCCGCAGGATGAACTGTTTGGCTAAGTAATATGATACTTTTTCATTTACTCATGCAATTACTGAAGTATTTCTCTTTAGACCTCGGTTCCCTGTTTGGGTTTATTTTTGAGGGAATATGGGTACGTATCGATGCTGGAATTAGCCAACTAATGATAAACTTTATTGTTTGGCACTTCTTGCGTGGATACAGCTCAAACTCTGCCATCTAGGTCCTAAAGTGACATTTCCCTTAGATGGCAGGGCATACGTGGCAGCGGGTCAGGCTGGTGCTGCTCTGCACACGATGACTGTGTGGCAGGCGCACCAGGCTGTCCTGCGGAGAGACTTAGACCAGCGGCATTCAAGAAGAAGTGCATGCTGCTGAGGTCTGAGTCCTCAACCAGACAGATGGCCTGGCCCGTCCCGACCTGAGGGTCGCAGACAGGGCCAGAAGGAGAGTGTCGCCTCCCGTGCACCCCTCCTGGTATGAGCAGGTCACTTGGAGGCGAGACTCAAGAAACTTGGGAGAGGTGATCCGCCAGGGATGCGGTAAAGATCGGCGCCCCTGGTGGATCCCCGCTCTCTGGTAGAGGGTTAAAATGATTTACCGTCTATTTTCTCTGTAAGCCGCAGTTTCTATATCAGACCAGAGCTGGGCCTATGACATTAATTCTGATGGCCCGCCTTTGGCGTGATAGTGAGACTCCCTTTCAGGCTATAAGGGTGGTAGGATCCACGTTTCCATGGTGGTAGACCGCCACCCTGTGGCCGCAGGGTGAATTGTTCCTCTCCTTTTCTTTAAAGCGAGGCAGGTTATGGGAATTACTATGTATTTCTTGGAATGTAGCTCTCCCTGTTTAGGAGGCTGGCAGAGATTTCGTGTATGTGTTGTGTGTATATATATACATATATGCATGAGGGTTGCATGTGTGTGTATATATGTGGATATACATGCAGTTACATTACAAATAAGCAGGGCTATTTTGTATATAGGTCCCCTTTTTTCAGTAAGGGAGTGCAGTTATATACTTATTAGTCCCCTGAGGTCCCCTGTGTGTGTGGCAAAATATGAGAGTAGGAGGAATGCCAGTAGGAGCTTTTCTGTCTGAGGAGAGGAAAGGCTTTAGGTCCTCTGGCAAACCGCCGCTTTAGTTTTTATCAGTAAGTTGGCCTCCCCACTTGAGAGTGTGGTTAAGGCTGCTGCTGTGTGTAGGTAGGCCCTCTTGTATATTCAAGACAGGCCACCTTCACTGCCATCTCAGAGCAGGGTAGTCTTGTGACTTTGACCTTAGGAATGCTTAGCACCACTTGGGAGGCAGCAGGCCGCGCTGTGGGTGAGCCCCAGCGTTGCAGGCCATCAGCAGACCGGTAAGTCTTGCCGTCGGGTAAGCTGGCCTTAGCAGGCCGCCCTGTCGGCGAGCAGGCCTCCCTGTGGGCGAGCCCCAGGGTTGTAGGCTTTTCACTACTGTTAGTCTGACTGGGTAGTCTGGCTGTCAGGTAAGCTGGCCTTAACAGGCCGCCCTGTATGCTGACGTGTCTCTCTGTAGGCGAGCCCCAGGGCTGCAGACTATCCACGACTAGAAGTCTTGCTGTCAGGTGAGCTGGCCTTAGCAGGCCGCCCTGTATGCTGATATGCCTCCCTGTGGGCGAGCCCCGGGGTTGCAGGCATTGGATAGCTGCTAGTCTAAAGCTATCAGGTGAGCTGGCCTTAGCAGGCCGCCCTGTATGCTAACATGCTTCCCTGTGGGCGAGCCCAGGGTTGCAGGGAGCTGGCCTTAGCAGGCCGCCCTGTATGCTAACATGCCTCCCTGTGGACGAGCCCCAGGGGTACGGATATATGACAGCTGGTTGGTCTAAATCATCAGGTAAGCTGGCCTTAGCAGGCCGCCCTGTGTGCTAGCAGGCCTCCCTGTGGTGGTAGGCCCTAGACAGCAGCTACCAGTTAGCCGGCCATTGTGGTCGCTCTGAAATGAGCCCCAGTGGCTGGACATCGCCAGCCTCAGAGTCCACGGCCTCCATGGCGCCGTTAACATAGGTGCGGTGCTGATCCTAGGATTGAGCAGAATGACTCCCCTAGCTTGATAGGGTCGATAGCACTTTGCTGAGTCCTGCTCTCCAGGATGCCCGTCTCTAAGATCCGTTGATTGAGTTGGTTACTGCCCTTCTGCAGTCCCTCTTTCTGGACGTCTCTTTGTGAGATTTTTGTAAGAGACACTGTTTCTGAGGAAACAGTCAGGTGGTTGGCAGGCTAGGCTACTAGCTCAGCTAGAGGCCGGGCCAGCCTCCCTGACGGCCGCGGTCTATATACTCCCCTCATAGGATTGAGCCAGGGACTCCCCTCGCTTGTAAGGGTTGATAGCACTTTGCTGAGTCCTGCTCTCCAGGATGCCCGTCTCTAAGATCCGTTGATTGAGTTGGTTACTGCCCTTCTGCAGTCCCTCTTTCTGGACGTCTCTTTGTGAGATTTTTGTAAGAGACACTGTTTCTGAGGAAACAGTCAGGTGGTTGGCAGGCTAGGCTACTAGCTCAGCTAGAGGCCGGGCCAGCCTCCATGGTGGCATTCAGGGTCGACTTTGCTCCCCTGAGAAGTGACAGCCCGGTTATGGCCGTAGGCCGTGTGCACTTCCCTTGTGAACGCCTTGGGGAGTGCACGGCCTCCATGGCACTGGTAAGGCAGATGCCATGTAGATCCTAGGAGTCTCTAGGGTCCGTTGGTTGAGTTGGTTACTGCCCTTCTGCAGTCCCTCTTTCTGGACGTCTCTTTGTGAGATTTTTGTAAGAGACACTGTTTCTGAGGAAACAGTCAGGTTGTTAGCTGACCTGGCTACTAGCACAGCTAGAGGCTGGGTCAGCCTCCCTGACGGCCATGGGCTATGTATACTAAAGCCCCTCACGAGGTTGAGCCAGCGACTCCCCTCGCTTGTAAGGGTCGATAGCACTTTGCTGAGTCCTGCTCTCCAGGATGCCCGTCTCTAAGATCCGTTGATTGAGTTGGTTACTGCCTTTCTGCAGTCCCTCTTTCTGGACGTCTCTTTGTGAGATTTTTGTAAGAGACACTCTTTCTGAGGAAACAGTAAGGTGGTTGGCAGGCTAGGCTACTAGCTCAGCTAGAGGCCAGGCCAGCCTCCATGGTGGCATTCAGGTTTGACTTCATTCCCAAACAAGTGACTGGCTGGGTTGCCTATGGGCCCCAGGCCACGCTCCCTCAAGGGACCCCTTCTGAGGAAGTTGTTGGTCCCAGGCCTTGGTGCGGCCTTGGCAGGTCTCCATATGTGTGTAGAGGCCGCCTTAAGGCTTAGTGCTGAGGTTTTGACCGCTGGGAGCGCTGTCACTGACAGCCCAGTGGGACCCTGGGGGTCTGGCATTTCATTTGCCTGATTCTGACAGTGGTCACTGCCATAATTTGGCATGCACTCCCCTCAGCATGGCGGCGTGGGTATACCGTTCCCCTAGCGTTGTACGACGCAACTCGAGTTCCCTTCGAAAGGGAACGTCTCAGGTTACGTATGTAACCATAGTTCCCTGAGAACAGGGAACGAGACGTTGCGTCTTCCTGCCATGCCTCAGGGCCCGCCTGCTTACAGTCCCTTCAGACGATAAGCGGACGACATGTTATCTGAGCGCCCCTTATATACACGTGGGACGCATCGATATGACGTCATGGGCTGTCGCCGGTCAAGTTCATATTGAAGAGATTGGATATTAGTTTCAGACACCGGTTCCCGCAGAGGCGGTTCCCCTAGCGTTGTACGACGCAACGTCTCGTTCCCTGTTCTCAGGGAACTATGGTTACATACGTAACCTGAGATGTTTATTTTGGCATGTTCATACCGGATGAATTCTGGGAGATCTCAAACTCATGACATCAGAGGACGCGATTCCTGCTTCTTCATTTTCCCTCTTCTTAAAGGTGAAATACGATTAATTTAAAAAAGAAACTGTTTGAAATAGAATGATACTTTGACTATTGCAATGGATTGTGAATATAAACCGTGACGGTGGTGAGATAATCATCTGTAGCGTTTTCTAGAGGTAGCTTATAACGGTCGAGTTTTCTAGAATGACCAAAGTAATTCTTGGGATGCCTCAGCGATTAATGTTAATGTATTGTTGTAATTCCTGTCGATATAATGGATATTTGTTCATGCTAAAGTTGTTTAAGAGTTAAATAATTCCTAAAACGGAAACTGACAAACTGTTGTGTTCGGGGGATGTGGGAGTGGTTAAGATTAGGGGGTGGAGTTGGGCGTGTCAAGCTCCACCCACTTGCCTCTGCTGCTAGCGTTAGATGTTTTACTAATCAGGGTAGCCTACATGTTTAAAGTCGACATGAAATCAGAATTGACCTTTTTTATGGGATATTGCAGTATTATGTTTTCCCAGAGCATAAATTATTATTATTTTGATTCATGTGCTCTCGTAGCCCTGTGTGGGGGGGGGAAAGGAAAGGATCACACAGATTTAGTTAATTTAATCATTAAATACAAGTTGTGCAACATATTATTTATGTTTCATGTTCAATGGTGGTCATTTTTGATCGTGAATAATATAGGGGGAGACCGGGTTACAAATCAGCTGATTCTCTTCACACATGCTTGGTTTAGGGAAAGTAGAGATCTGTGGCTCAGCAGATTTTAGAGGAGAAAAAACTAACTTTGTAGTTAAACTCATCAAAGGTAAATTATGTTTATTTTGTGTCTGTGTAGATATTTTTCATGCAAGCTATTAGTGCTGATGTTTTGTCTGTTCGCTGTAAGGCGAGCTAGTTCACGGCTACAAGACTCTGGGTTAGTTGTAACATCAATGAAGTATGTTACACTCAGGGCTGGATAGGTTACTTTTAAAATGTATTTCACTACAGATTACAAAATACATGCTTTAAAAAGTCATTTGTAACATATTTCGTTACATTACTCAAGTTTTGTAACTTAATCTAAATACTTTAGAATACTTTTGAATACTAATGAGTGTGGAATAAACACAAAAAGGTAATTGCAAGTTTTCTGACTTTTTCCCTCAGAATTGTGTGATATAAAGTTGCAATTGCGAGTTATAAAGTCAGAATTATGAGATATAAACTCGCAATATTGAGAAAAGTCAGAAATATGAGATATAAACTCACAATATTGAGAAAAGTCAGAAATATGAGATATAAACTCACAATATTGAGAAAAGTCAGAATTATGAGATATAAAATCGCAATATTGAGAAAAGTCAAAAATATGAGATATAAACTCACAATATTGAGAAAAGTCAGAATTATGAGATATAAACTCATAATATTGAGAAAAGTCAGAATTATGTCATTTAACTCGCATACTAAATTCACAATTTCTAGAAAAAAAGTCAGTATTGCAAGTTCATATCTCCCAATTCTGACTTTATAACTTGCAATTGTGAGTTTAAATCTTGCAATTCTGAGAAAAAGAAGTCAGAATAGTGAAATGCAAACTCACAATTGAGAGGGAAAAAAACTAATTGTGAGAGAAAGATGCAGTGACCTTTTTTACAATTATAAAATGACTCAAACAACTATCACAAAACATGAAAACAGTCGAAAACATGAAACTTAACTCCTCTTTTTCAGACTGTCAGAGTCAGAGAATCACCAATTGCTGTTTAAATGACATTAAAATTCAAAGTAATCTATTGGTAATCTAAAATACTTTTCAGATGTAACTGTAATCTGATTACCAGCCATTTAAAATGTAACTGTAATGAAATACAGTTACTCAAATTTTGTATTTTAAATACGTAACTAAGTTACTTGTATTTCGTTACTCCCCAACCCTGGTTACACCCTACCCCAAATACATTTTTAGTTATATTTAGGCTTTTTATTATTATTATTATTATTATTAATTTCAGTATGCCTAGGTCAGGAGTCTCCAAACTTGGTCCTGGAGAGCCACTGTCCTGCAAAGCTCCAACTTGCCTCAACACACCTGACTGGAAGTTTCTAGTCTGCCTAGTAGACCTTGATTAGCGGGTTCAGGTGTGTTTAGTTGGGGTTTTTGCAGGATGGTGGCCGTCCAGGAGAAGGATTGGACACCCCTGGCCTAAGTCTTGGAAGAGAAAGACAAATTGAGGGATGTAAAATGAGCATTTGCTCATTTTATTCATTTTTGTTACACACATGGACACACACCAATTATGTAAAGAAGTCTGAGTTGAATAAAAAGCTTTCAAAACGGATTTTTTGTTATAATCCTTTTTTGCATTTCACTCCAGTGTCTGTTACAATTAACCATGGGGTGAATTGTAACATTTCACTCTCCGTGTTTAAAACTAAACCACGTTTTTTCTGTTTGTGCTGCAAAGATAACAGCTATGCCATTTAATAGCTGACAGCAGTAACTAGTTTTAATCATGAAGATTATCCCCATCATCTCCCCATAAGTGTGACAGTTTTTTTGTTGTGAACTTTTACCTTCTGCAAAGACGCATTACTCCATTTGGCACACTTTCTTGTCACATGTTAAACCAGGACGACATGTATTGAATGTAAGTCTTTTGTAAATCCACTCTTATGGAAAAATTTTTGAGTTGATTATAACATAGAGGTGTATAAGTGATAGAACGTGATTATTTTTTTATATTGATGATTCTAAATTGAACTGTTTGGAAAAAGGGACACTGAGATAAATTAAGATTGTTAAATATGCTTTTGAGAAATGACAGAAACCCACTGAATGTTGTAAAGAAGCATACCATCAGAGGAGCTGCGACAGAGCAGATGTGTCCTGCTTCTTCATTTTCTGCTCGTCTTACGAGGTAAATTCTCATGTGTTTGATGAACAGGACCATCAGATCTGAGATCTTCAAGCTCCACAGATTCTTTCTGTCATTGTGAAGAAACACCTTGAAGAATGAGAAGCCTGATGTTTCTGCTGGTCCTGGTGCTCTTCTGCTCTGTGCAGATGACTTCAAGCAGTGAGGACTCTTTGATTTAATTAACATAAAATATATTTTCAGGTTTTTTGTAGAAGGTTTAGTTTCATTTGTTGCATTAGTTAGTTGTAAAAATATAGATATATCAGCTTAGGATCTAATTGAAAACTTTTGTCTTATTTTTTTCATGAGCATGGTATAGATTTGTGATAGACCTTTTTGTCTCTATATTTCAGCTCCAAAATCACTTAATGGGGAAAAATGCTGTTGGGAGTTCAGTAAAAAGAACATTCCTCTGAAACGGGTGATGTCTTACTACCGCACCTGCAGCTTCTGTCCCAAACCAGCCATTATGTGAGTGTCATGAGAAACATTTCATTTTCAAACTCTAAAGTCAATCTGAATGAGACTCTCCAATAAAGAAACACTTTAATCTGAATCTTATTTTTGTCCTTTTCTCCTCAGGTATCAAATGACTTCAGGGAAAGAGATCTGTGTAGATCCAGAGAACACCTTCGTGAAAGGCCAGATTGCTAAATTGGACAAAATTGGACAAGAACAAAAGTCTAAAAGAAGCTACAATATTTGTGTTTGAACTCTGTGTTTCATATTGTACATTGTGCTGATGTGTATATAAAACTATTTTATTTACAGAATAATTCATGGAATTGGGTTCAGTTGTTTTAATAATAAAATACAATATAATACAATTTTTATCGTTATGCAGTTTTATTTCTCTGAAACAAATCTGATTAAACACATATTCTTGATATTAATAGAATGAACAAAATGAAATATCTACAGTCACCGTGTCCTTCCTGCTGCTGTTCTTCAGTCTTTTACTGCCATTTAATGGAGGTTTTAGTCTGATCAATGAGAAAGATGAACTAGGCTATTAAATACTATGCAAAGTTTTCTCAGAATATAATAAATAATAAAACCATATTAAACTCTTGTCAACTGTTGCTGAAACTGAAATCTGAATCTGTAAGATTACAAATTGAAATGAAGTGTTTGCTATATAATTGTGTCCTAAAACAAAAAGCAGGAAAGAAAGAAAATGTTCAGGAAGTTTCTGAGGAACACAAGTTGTCTTGTGAATTCTTTCAAGTGTCCCGTGGATCTCCTAATGGATCTTCAGAAATTTCCAGAGACTCTCCTCCTTCCTCCTTTTAGTTGGAAAAGATAAATTAATGTTTTACTCTGAATAAAAATAACATTTTAAAGTGAGTTTTTAACACAAGTAAATCACACCTTTTTTTTCTTCTTACTGTCATCACAAGTTTCTCTTTTCTTGTCATTTGCCAAATTTCAGATCTGAAGCAGTTTAACTAATGCTTCTCTATTACAGTCAACTAAACAACAAGTTTAGTGCTACTGTGAGTTTAACAATAGTGGATTTAGTAGTTTAATCAAACACACCTGAACCAGTTCATCAGGGTCTTTGGGTTTAACACCTAATATTTAGTGATAGCAAAATTCAAATTTGATCATAAAATCTTCAGATTTAGTGCAGTTAAAGGAGTAATGACATTTAATATGTTCCTGAGGTTTACTTATAATGTTGTTAAAGGTTTTTTGCACAAAACAAATATATATGCAGAAAAAACATAATTTACAAATCATTATGAAATCATTTGGTGCAGCTGCTGTCAGATCCACAGCTGCTTCATCTCTCAACAAAAGTTTCTTTGCGAACTCTCCATTACTTTGCCTCCTTTACAAAACAAAATTCTCCAAACAAACACATAATCCTTCAATGTAAACCAGGATTCCATTAAAATAAACCGTCCACTTCCGACACTGGGATCCTTCGGTACAGAGACACAAAAGAGCTGTTTAAACTGGATGCTTCAAAGTGAACTTTCTTTCACTCTTCCGTTTTGTCGACAGACTCAATCCCGTGCAGTACGTCAGAAACTGAACGGGCATCTGTAAACTGTATCCAGTGTAGAGAGCCTCAGTGATTATAATCTACTATTTGCTTTTGACGCGACGCTCTCATCCAGTGTGGGCGAATGTCAGCCGTTGTGTGACTGAACGCCAGTGGGCGGGGCCTATTGGGTGATGATGATTAACTGCTCATCAGTGTCTTGCTCTGGAAGCAGGAATATGCAAATGTATTTCCTGTGTGACATCACAGATCAAAATGAGCTGCTTTTAGAGCTTGATTAAATAAATGCTTTGTTTATAATGAGGAGGATGTTTTAAGCTATGAAACGTAAAAGATCTGTAATATGTCAAAAGATCAAGGCAAATTTAATTTCGTATGTCATGATCACTTTAATGCTGAGCGTTGCAGACCTGAAAAGAGGAAGACGTGTGTTGATTTTCTGAAACACGTTTTCAGTGAATCTGAAAGAAAAGTACCTTCTACTTTCATACATGAACAACAAAGCAGAAAAAGGAAGAGCTGAAAACAGCTCACAAACTACAATATGATACTCAGAAATGGATTTACATGAAGGTCTTTCTGAGGAATTCCTCTCCAACTATGTATATAAGAAGGAGCTCAGACATTATTCTGGACACATCAGATCTGAGATCTTCAAGCTCCACAGATTCTTTCTGTCATTGTGAAGAAACACCTTGAAGAATGAGAAGCCTGATGTTTCTGCTGGTCCTGGTGCTCTTCTGCTCTGTGCAGATGACTTCAAGCGGTGAGGACTCTTTGATTTAATTAACATAAAATATATTTTCAGGTTTTTTGTAGAAGGTTTAGTTTCATTTGTTGCATTAGTTAGTTTTAAAAATATAGATATATCAGCTTAGGATCTAATTGAAAACTTTTTTGTCTTATTTTTTTCATGAGCATGGTATAGATTTGTGATAGACCTTTTTGTCTCTATATTTCAGCTCCAATATCACTTAATGGGGAAAAATGCTGTATGGAGTTCAGTAAAAAGAACATTCCTCTGAAACGGGTGATGTCTTACTACCGGATCAGCAGCTCCTGTCCCAAACCAGCCATTGTGTGAGTGTCATGTTTAACATTTCATTTTCAAACTCTAAAGTCAATCTGAATGAGACTCTCCAATAAAGAAACACTTTAATCTGAATCTTAATTTTGTCCTTTTCTCCTCAGGTTTCAGATGATTTCAGGGAGAGAGATCTGTGTAGATCCAGAGAACACCTTCGTGAAAGAACAGATTGTTAAATTGGGCAAGAGAACAAAAGTCTAAAAGAAGCTACAATGTTTCTGTTTGAACTCTGTGTTTCATATTGTACATTGTGCTGATGTGTATATAAAACTATTTTATTTACAGAATAATTTATGGAATTGGGTTCAGTTGTTTTAATAATAAAATACAATATAATAAAATTTTATTGTTATGCAGTTTTATTTCTCTGAAACAAATCTGATTAAACACATTTCCCTTCTTGTGTAAGAACTAAAATATTATATTCTTGATATTAATAGAATGAACAAAATGAAATATCTACAGTCACCGTGTCCTTCCTGCTGCTGTTCTTCAGTCTTTTACTGCCATTTAATGGAGGTTTTAGTCTGATCAATGAGAAAGATGAACTAGGCCATTAAATACTATGCAAAGTTTTCTCAGAATATAATAAATAATAAAACCATATTAAACACTTGTCAACTGTTGCTGAAACTGAAATCTGAATCTGTAGGATTAAAAATTGAAATGAAGTGTTTGCTATATAATTGTGTCCTAAAACAAAAACCAGGAAAGAAAGAAAATGTTCAGGAAGTTTCTGAGGAACACAAGTTGTCTTGTGAATTCTTTCAAGCGTCCCGTGGATCTCCTAATGGATCTTCAGAAATTTCCAGAGACTCTCCTCCTTCCTTCTTTTAGTTGGAAAAGATAAATTAATGTTTTACTCTGAATAAAAATAACATTTTAAAGTGAGTTTTTAACACAAGTAAATCACACTTTTTTTTCTTCTTACTGTCATCACAATCTTCTCTTTTCTTGTCATTCGCCAAATTTCATTTCTGAAGCAGTTTAACTAATGCTTCTCTATTACAGTCAACTAAACAACAAGTTTAGTGCTACTGTGAGTTTAACAATAGTGGATTTAGTAGTTTAATCAAACACACCTGAACCAGTTCATCAGGGACTTTGGGTTTAACACCTAATATTTAGTGATAGCAAAATTCAAATTTGATCATAAAATCTTCAGATTTAGTGCAGGTAAAGGAGTAATGACATTTAATCTGTTCCTGAGGTTCACTTATAATGTTATTAAAGGTTTTTTGCACAAAACAAACATATCTGCAGAAAAAACATAATTTACAAATCATTATGAAATCATTTGGTGCAGCTGCTGTCAGATCCACAGCTGCTTCATCTCTCAACAAAAGTTTCTTTGCGAACTCTCCATTACTTTGCCTCCTTTACAAAACAAAATTCTCCGAACAAACGGATAATCCTTCAATGTGATCCGAGATTCCATTAAAATAAACCTTCCACTTCCGACACTGGGATCCTTCAGTACAGAGACACAAAAGAGCTGTTTACAGTTTTTTACAATCACTTTGCTTCTATTTTCAGAACCTTGATGTCATTTTTAAAAACTCTAGACACACAACTCAGAATGGTTATCACTTGTAACACAGGCTGTCTAATGTTCAAAACAGTGCATTGTGCATTCACATCTTTAAAGAAATCTTGCACTTGCACAATCATTGGTTCAAAACATAAATTTACTGTGAAATACCATTGAAACATAACTATAGATCACCCACACACAAGCAACCGATAGTTTCACCGTGTCATTGTTCGTACAATCATTAAGTATTGTAGAACAAAATAGGTGATACAGGTTTCATTATGGTACTACATGTACAGTAAACACATCTCTGTAAAAGTACTGCAGTAGTAGAGAGAATACTACAGACACAGTGGAATCATTGAACAAAGTTTGTAATAAATTGATGCAAAACACTACAGTACAATCACAACATCGGTTTATTTGAATCAAAGCAAAAATAATTAGCAATGAAATTGAAACGAAAAGACGGTACTGTAAAACATCAAATGCAGTGTTCCTCAACTTGCTTGCTTGTACTGTAAGAAACAAAACAGGAGTGATTACTGTACTTCTACATTGTCATCAACTCTGTGTTGTGGATTTGGCCACAGGTTCTCATCTATATCACAATGGATGTTTTCATTAGCCAAACACCTTGGAAAAAACCTTCGGGCATGGCGAATCCAGGCCTGACACCGGTCTGCTGTGATGTCATTGCAGGCGTCATCCTTGGATATTGTAGTCTAATTGGTTCATGCTCCACGCTAATTGGTGGCAATGAATCTCGTTATCTTGAAACTTTCATGATTTACAGTAAACATGGAAGATTGTTTGTCTGTTTCCATACAACTATGCATTAAGAGTAATGCAACAGCTACTTATCATTTTGAGCAGTTGTATCAATTGATAGTTAGATCATTGTAAGGAAATGAATGGACACTCATTTGAAATGTAATGTGTGAAATGCCTTTTGAAACAGTAGTACTTTGATGTAAAGTTGTGTCATATTGAACAGGTGATTTTTGTTGAATGAGCAAATGATCTAAGTTTTATGTGTATTGTATCCAAGCAATTGAGAAAAGGGTTAGAGTTTTGAAAAATGTGCATTTTGATCATTGGTTGTGAGTTTTGTGTCTAGAGTTGTGAAAAATGACATCAAGGTTCTGAAAATAGTAACAAAGTGATTGTAAAAAACTTTAAACTGGATGCTTCAAAGCGAACTTTCTTTCACTCTTCCGTTTTGTCGACAGACTCAATCCCGTGCAGTACGTCAGAAACTGAACGGGCATCTGTAAACTGTATCCAGTGTAGAGAGCCTCAGTGATTACAATCTTCTATTTGCTTTTGACGCGACGCTCTCATCCAGTGTGGGCGAATGTCAGCCGTTGTGTGACTGAACGCCAGTGGGCGGGGCCTATTGGGTGATGATGATTAACTGCTCATCAGTGTCTTGCTCTGGAGACAGGAATATGCAAATGTATTTCCCCGTGTGACATCACAGATGAAAATGAGCTGCTTTTAGAGCTTGATTAAATAAATGCTTCATTCATAATGAGGAGGATGTTTTAAGCTATGAAACGTAAAAGATCTCTAATATGTCAAAAGATCAAGGCAAATTTAATTTCGTATGTCATGATCACTTTAATGCTGAGTGTTGCAGACCTGAAAAGAGGAAGACGTGTGTTGATTTTCTGAAACACGTTTTCAGTGAATCTGAAAGAAAAGTACCTTGTACTTTCATACATGAACAACAAAGCAGAAAAAGGAAGAGCTAAAAACAGCTCACAAACTACAATATTGATACTCAGAAATGGATTTACATGAAGGTCTTTCTGAGGAATTCCTCTCCAACTATGTATATAAGAAGGAGCTCAGACATTATTCTGGACACATCAGATCTGAGATCTTCAAGCTCCACAGATTCTTTCTGTCATTGTGAAGAAACACCTTGAAGAATGAGAAGCCTGATGTTTCTGCTGGTCCTGGTGCTCTTCTGCTCTGTGCAGATGACTTCAAGCAGTGAGGACTCTTTGATTTTAATTAACATGAAATGTATTTTCAGATTTTTGTGGAAAGTTTAGTTTCATTTGTTGCATTAGTTAGTTTTAAAAATATAGATATATCAGCTTAGGATCTAATTGAAAACTTTTCACTTATTTTTTTCATGAGCATGGTATAGATTTGTGATGGACCTTTTTGTCTCTATATTTCAGATCTAATATCACTTAATGTGGCTGAAAAATGCTGTATGAAGTTCAGTGATGTGAAGATTCCTCTGAATAAGGTGAAGTCTTTCTACCGCACCAGCAGCTCCTGTTCCAAACCAGCCTTTGTGTGAGTGTCATGTTAAACATTTCATTTTCAAACTCTAAAGTCAATCTGAATGAGACTCTCCAATAAAGAAACACTTTAATCTGAATCTTATTTTTGTCCTTTTCTCCTCAGGTTTCAGATGATTTCAGGGAAAGAGATCTGTGTAGATCCAGAGAACACCTTGGTGAAAGGCCAGATTGCTAAATTGGACAAGAGAACAAAAGTCTAAAAGAAGCTACAATGTTTCTGTTTGAACTCTGTGTTTCATATTGTACATTGTGCTGATGTGTATATAAAACTATTTTATTTACAGAATAATTCATGGAATTGGGTTCAGTTGTTTTAATAATAAAATACAATGTAATAGATTTTTATCATTATGCAGTTTTATTTCTCTGAAACAAATCTGATTAAACACATTTCCCTTCTTGTGTAAGAACTAAAATACTATATTCTTGATATTAATAGAATGAACAAAATGAAATATCTACTGTCACCGTGTCCTTCCTGCTGCTGTTCTTCAGTCTTTTACTGCCATTTAATGGAGGTTTTAGTCTGATCAATGAGAAAGATGAACTAGGCCATTAAATACTATGCAAAGTTTTCTCAGAATATAATAAATAATAAAACCATATTAAACTCTTGTCAACTGTTGCTGAAACTGAAATCTGAATCTGTGAGATTACAAACTGAAATCAAGTGTTTGCTATATAATTGTGTCCTAAAACAAAAAGCAGGAAAGAAAGAAAATGTTCAGGAAGTTTCTGAGGAACACAAGTTGTCTTGTGAATTCTTTCAAGCGTCCCGTGGATCTCCTAATGGATCTTCAGAAATTTCCAGAGACTCTCCTCCTTCCTTCTTTTAGTTGGAAAAGATAAATTAATGTTTTACTCTGAATAAAAATAACATTTTAAAGTGAGATTTAAACACAAGTAAATCACACTTTTTTTTCTTCTTACTGTCATCACAAGTTTCTCTTTTCTTGTCATTCGCCATATTTCAGTTCTGAAGCAGTTTAACTAATGCTTCTCTATTACAGTTAACTAAACAACAAGTTTAGTGCTACTGTGAGTTTAACAATAGTGGATTTAGTAGTTTAATCAAACACACCTGAACCAGTTCATCAGGGACTTTGGGTTTACTGTGTAAGATGAAGGGGTGGATTCTGGAATCCACTGCCGCTTTAATATATATATATATATATTTTGAGCGATTTATCATGAAGCTATCTTTCTAAATATTGAATTATTTGGAATGACTAACTTCAACTTATGTTAAAGCATTTATTTTCCTTTTCATTTTTCAAACACTAGAAAATAATGATGTATATTGTCTGTACCTCTGACTGAGAGAAAAGTACAACTTATCAGTATGTTTTGGGAAAGTTTCCTGTTCAGTGCGGAGCTCAGATCAACTTCAGCCTTGAAGAAGCTGTGAATCATGTGTATCTCTGTGTGTGCGCTAAGTGTTCTGTACAGGTCCTTTATGGGTACTAGTGGACAACTGGGACTTGAGACCTGCCTACACCTTGTCCTGACTTAACAGGACATTCTGTGCCTAAGTTCAGGGTCTGATCGTCAGCATCATGATGGAAGGAGATATGATTCTGACTATCTGTCCATGTGTGGAAAATTACCAGTTTTGTCTAGTTTTCTAAACCAATCAGAATCTTAGTAATGACGTAGTTAGTGGACTCTGTTAGAGTATAATTGTTGTGGAAATGTGAATGTAGGAGAGAGAGAGAGCGGCCTACGAACTCCTTGTGAGACTTGAAGCTGCTTCTGCTGATGAAACTGCAAACTATTCTTTATTAAAATTTTCTTCAAGTTATTTTTTTTTTACACTCTGACTCCGGGTCTTCATCTATCATATCTGGTCTTTTGGGTCTTTAACTGTAAAATCCCCTACAAAGAAAGGGGTTAATGTTTAATACCTAATATTTAGTGATAGCAAAATTCAAATTTGATCATAAAATCTTCAGATTTAGTGCAGTTAAAGGGCAGTTTTTTTATTGTTTTAATATGATCTGCAAGGTTCACTTATAATGTTATTAAAATATTAACATATTTTCAGAAAAAACATCATTTACAGACAAAGCATTATGAAATCATTTGATGCAGTTGCTGTCAGATCCAATAGTCAGCTGCTTCATCTCTCAACAAAAGTTTGTTTGCGAACTCTCCATGTATCCAGAGCCTCAGTGATTATAATATTCTATTTGCTTTTGACGCGACGCTCTCATCCAGTGTGGGCGAATGTCAGCCGTTGTGTGACTGAACGCCAGTGGGCGGGGCCTATTGGGTGATGATGATTAACTGCTCATCAGTGTCTTGCTCTGGAGACAGGAATATGCAAATGTATTTCCCAGTGTGACGTCGCAGATCCCACAATATCAAAACAAACTGTTTTTGGAGCTTTGTTTATAATGAGAAGGACGTTTTAAGCTATGAACCTTGCAGGATGTTTTAATGGTAAAAAGATCTCTAATATGTCAAAAGATCAAGGCAAATTTAATTTCCTATGTCATGATCACTTTAATGCTGAGCGTTGCAGACCTGAAAAGAGGAAGACGTGTGTTGATTTTCTGAAACACGTTTTCAGTGAATCTGAAAGAAAAGTACCTTCCACTTTCATACATGAACAACAAAGCAGAAAAAGGAAGAGCTAAAAACAGCTCACATACTACAATATTGATACTCAGAAATGGATTTACATGAAGGTCTTTCTGAGGAATTCCTCTCCAACTATGTATATAAGAAGGAGCTCAGACATGATTCTGGACACATCAGATCTGAGATCTTCAAGCTCCACAGATTCTTTCTGTCATTGAGAAGAAACACCTTGAAGAATGAGAAGCCTGATGTTTCTGCTGGTCCTGGTGCTCTTCTGCTCTGTGCAGATGACTTCAAGCGGTGAGGACTCTTTGATTTTAATTAATATAAAATGTATTTTCAGATTTTTTGTAGAAGGTTAAGTTTCATTTGTTGCATCAGTTAGTTTTAAAAATATAGATATATCAGCTTAGGATCTAATTGAAAACTTTTCACTTATTTTTTTCATGAGCATGGTATAGATTTGTGATAGACCTTTTTGTCTCTATATTTCAGCTCCAATATCAGGTAATGGGGAAAAATGCTGTATGGAGTTCAGTAAAGTGAACATTCCTCTGAAACTGGTGATGTCTTACTACCACACCAGCAGCTCCTGTCCCAGACCAGGCATTGTGTGAGTGTCATGTTAAACATTTCATTTTCAAACTCTAAAGACAATATGAATGAGACTCTCCAATAAAGAAACACTTTAATCTGAATATTATTTTTGTCCTTTTCTCCTCAGGTTTCAGATGATTTCAGGGAAACAGATCTGTGTAGATCCAGAGAACACCTTGGTGAAAGACCTTGTTGCTAAATTGGACAAGAGAACAAAAGTCTAAAAGAAGCTACAATGTTTCTGTTTGAACTCTGTGTTTCATATTGTACATTGTGCTGATGTGTATATGAAACTATTTTATTTACAGAATAATTCATGTAATTGGGTTCAGTTGTTTTAATAATAAAATACAATATAATACAATTTTTATTGTTATGCAGTTTTATTTCTCTGAAACAAATCTGATTAAACACATTTCCCTTCTTGTGTAAGAACTAAAATACTATATTCTTGATATTAATAGAATGAACAAAATGAAATATCTACAGTCACCGTGTCCTTCCTGCTGCTGTTCTTCAGTCTTTTACTGCCATTTAATGAAGGTTTTAGTCTGATCAATGAGAAAGATGAACTAGACTATTAAATACTATATAAAGTTTTCTCAGAATATAATAAATATGAAACCATATTAAACTCTTGTCAACTGTTGCTGAAACTGAAATCTGAATCTGTAAGATTACATATTGAAATCAAGTGTTTGCTATATAATTGTGTCCTAAAACAAAAACCAGGAAAGAAAGAAAATGTTCAGGAAGTTTCTGAGGAACACAAGTTGTCTTGTGAATTCTTTCAAGCGTCCCGTGGATCTTCTAATGGATCTTCAGAAATTTCCAGACACTCTCCTCCTTCCTTCTTTTAGTTGGAAAAGATAAATTAATGTTTTACTCTGAATAAAAATAACATTTTAAAGTGAGTTTTTAACACAAGTAATTCACACTTTTTTTTTTCTTCTTACTGTCATCACAAGTTTCTCTTTTCTTGTCATTCGCCATATTTCAGTTCTGAAGCAGTTTAACTAATGCTTCTCTATTACAGTTAACTAAACAACAAGTTTAGTGCTACTGTGAGTTTAACAATAGTGGATTTAGTAGTTTAATCAAACACACCTGAACCAGTTCATCAGGGTCTTTGGGTTTACTGAAAGGGGTCAAGGTTTAACACCTAATATTTAGTGATAGCAAAATTCAAATTTGATCATAAAATCTTCAGATTTAGTGCAGTTAAAGGGCAGTTTTTTATTGTTTTAATATGATCTGCAAGGTTCACTTATAATGTTATTAAAATATTAACATATTTTCAGAAAAAACATCATTTACAGACAAAGCATTATGAAATCATTTGATGCAGCTGCTGTCAGATCCAATAGTCAGCTGCTTCATCTCTCAACAAAAGTTTGTTTGCGAACTCTCCATGTATCCAGAGCCTCAGTGATTATCATCTACTATTTGCTTTTGACGCGACGCTCTCATCCAGTGTGGGCGAATGTCAGCCGTTGTGTGACTGAACTCCAGTGGGCGGGGCCTATTGGGTGATGATGATTAACTGCTCATCAGTGTCTTGCTCTGGAAGCAGGAATATGCAAATGTATTTCCCTGTGTGACGTCACAGATCCCACATTATCAAAACAAACTGTTTTTGGAGCTTTGTTTATAATGAGGAGGATGTTTTAAGCTGTGAGAAGTACAGAAGTCTGACCCAAAAATGTTCCTCCAAGCCACTCACCAGAAACCGCATTCCTAGGATGGCTTGTTTTTAATTGTGACAAGTGTCCACAACTTGATGCAACTAAGGGGACAACACCCTGAGGAAGAGAAGATTATTGATAAAGAGCTGATGGGAATGAGCTTTCAAGAGTCGACTGAGACCATGAGGTGACCGTCCGTAATTTCTGGGGAGACCAGGGCAAAATTTATTAACATGATGTTGGTTGCCCTATTGGCAAAAACTGTATAAGTTTTGGATTCAGTATTACTGTGAATCCCTGAATCTGTGAGACTGTGTTGATTTTGAAATAATATGTCTGCATCATAGTTTTACTCCAGCAGGTCATTAGACATGGCATAGGAACGCAAAGACATGGTGGTGGCTAAAGATGAAGACCGCGTTTGCAGATTCAAGAGGAAGTTAAGTAAAGTGAGCATTTAAACTAAAGATAACCTTAAAAGGCTCCTAGGATAACATATAAGGATTGTGGTAATGTTTTTTTTTATCTGAAAAATAAACATGTATTATAACATTGGTTAATGATGAACAGTTTTAAATGCAGTAATGAATTAAATATTTCATTCTGTCTAAGTTACAGTCTTGAGGCTGTTGAAAAGATTATTTGAAAGTAAGAGAGAGAGAGAGAGAGAGAGAGAGAGAGAGCGCTGGGGTGGAGGCAAGGATGGTGCTGTGTCTTTTATCGGCCTGCTATAGTTTAAACAAAACAAAATATGATGTCAGAACTGTAAGAACTCTGCTGACTTTTCTAAATAAAACAAATTAGGGAAGAGGTATGCTTTGAAACTGGATTACAGATTATATAACACTAAGTATGATTTACGTGAAAAGTGTGAAGTTTAAATATGTTTTTAGACCTAGAAAATGAGCGGTTATATGTGATTAAGTGTGTGTGATGTTGACTGTTTGTATGTTTGTATGTCTTCATTTTAGGGGACTATCATTGTATATGTCATTAACCTCTTGAATGAGTGTTTTTGTCATTACAGTGGGTTCAGTGAATCAACAATAATTCTACAGAAGCCGATACTTCTGATCGAATCTGATAAAAGACGATACAGAACATACAGGACGAGCTTTAAGTGGATTGGTTATCCAGCTCTGTCTGCTAATGGTAATTTTGACTTTTGTCATTTCTGTTGTTGATTTGAATTACACTCTGGATTAGTATATTTAAGAGTATTTATGTAAATTGTAATCTTAAATTTAAGATTGCCGTCCTTGGTTTAAAAACCCTTGTCTAAATTCAACTGAGGGTCTAAATTAAATACTGTCAGTTATGTGTGATCAGAATGATAAACATACATGTTATAAGATTTGACGGCAGAGACAAAGTGACACATTGGCTGAGTCACTATTAAAATACTATCCAGAGAGCACCCTCATTTATGAAAGGCCGGTGGGGAAGAGAGAGGGGAGAGAGAGAGCGGCCTACGAACTCCTTGTGAGACTTGAAGCTGCTTCTGCTGATGAAACTGCAAACTATTCTTTATTAAAATTTTCTTCAAATTATTTTTTTTTTAAACTCTGACTCCGGGTCTTCGTTTATCATATCTGGTCTTTTGGGTCTTTAACTGTAAAATCCCCTACAAAGCTATGAAACGTAAAAGATCTCTAATATGTCAAAAGATCAAGGCAAATTTAATTTCGTATGTCATGATCACTTTAATGCTGAGCGTTGCAGACCTGAAAAGAGGAAGACGTGTGTTGATTTTCTGAAACACGTTTTCAGTGAATCTGAAAGAAAAGTACCTTCTACTTTCATACATGAACAACAAAGCAGAAAAAGGAAGAGCTGAAAACAGCTCACCTAATATTGATACTCAGAAATGGATTTACATGAAGGTCTTTCTGAGGAATTCCTCTCCAACTATGTATATAAGAAGGAGCTCAGACATTATTCTAGACACATCAGATCTGAGATCTTCAAGCTCCACAGATTCTTTCTGTCATTGTGAAGAAACACCTTGAAGAATGAGAAGCCTGATGTTTCTGCTGGTCCTGGTGCTCTTCTGCTCTGTGCAGATGACTTCAAGCTGTGAGGACTCTTTGATTTTAATTAACATAAAATGTATTTTCAGATTTTTTGTGGAAAGTTTAGTTTCATTTGTTGCATTAGTTAGTTTTAAAAATATAGATATATCAGCTTAGGATCTAATTGAAAACTTTTGTCTTATTTTTTTCATGAGCATGGTACAGATTTGTGATAGACCTTTTTGTCTCTATATTTCAGATCCAAAATCACTTAATGGGGATAAAATCTGCTGTATGGAGTTCAGTAAAATGAAGATTCCTCTGAATAAGGTGAAGTCTTTCTACAACACCAGCAGCTCCTGTCCCAGACCAGCCATTGTGTGAGTGTCATGTTAAACATTTCATTTTCAAACTCTAAAGTCAATCTGAATGAGACTCTCCAATAAAGAAACACTTTAATCTGAATCTTATTTTTGTCCTTTTCTCCTCAGGTTTCAGATGACTTTAGGGAAAGAGATCTGTGTAGATCCAGAGAACCGCTGGGTGAAAGTTCAGATTGCTAAATTGAACAAGAGAACAAAAGTCTAAAAGAAGCTACAATGTTTCTGTTTGAACTCTGTGTTTCATATTGTACATTGTGCTGATGTGTATATAAAACTATTTTATTTACAGAATAATTCATGGAATTGGGTTCAGTTGTTTTAATAATAAAATACAATATAATAAATTTTTATCGTTATGCAGTTTTATTTCTCGGAAACAAATCTGATTAAACACATTTCCCTTCTTGTGTAAGAACTAAAATACTATATTCTTGATATTAATAGAATGAACAAAATGAAATATCTACAGTCACCGTGTCCTTCCTGCTGCTGTTCTTCAGTCTTTTACTGCCATTTAATGGAGGTTTTAGTCTGATCAATGAGAAAGATGAACTAGACTATTAAATACTATGCAAAGTTTTCTCAGAATATAATAAATAATAAAACCATACTAAACTCTTGTCAACTGTTGCTGAAACTGAAATCTGAATCTGTGAGATTACAAATTGAAATGAAGTGTTTGCTATATAATTGTGTCCTAAAACAAAAACCAGGAAAGAAAGAAAATGTTCAGGAAGTTTCTGAGGAACACAAGTTGTCTTGTGAATTCTTTCAAGCGTCCCGTGGATCTCCTAATGGATCTTCAGAAATTTCCAGAGACTCTCCTCCTTCCTTCTTTTAGTTGGAAAAGAGAAATTAATATTTTACTCTGAACAAAAATAACATTTTAAAGTGAGTTTTTAACACAAGTAAATCACACCTTTTTTTTCTTCTTACTGTCATCACAAGTTTCTCTTTTCTTGTCATTCGCCATATTTCAGTTCTGAAGCAGTTTAACTAATGCTTCTCTATTACAGTCAACTAAACAACAAGTTTAGTGCTACTGTGAGTTTAACAATAGTGGATTTAGTAGTTTAATCAAACACACCTGAACCAGTTCATCAGGGTCTTTGGGTTTACTGAAAGGGGTCAAGGTTTAACACCTAATATTTAGTGATAGCAAAATTCAAATTTGATTATAAAATCTTCAGATTTAGTGCAGTTAAAGGGCAGTTTTTTTATTGTTTTACTATGATCTGCAAGGGTCACTTATAATGTTATTAAAATATTAACATATTTGCAGAAAAAACATCATTTACAGACAAAGCATTATGAAATCATTTGATGCAGCTGCTGTCAGATCCAATAGTGAGCTGCTTCATCTCTCAACAAAAGTTTGTTTGCGAACTCTCCATGTATCCAAAGCCTCAGTGATTATAATCTACTATTTGCTTTTGACGCGACGCTCTCATCCAGTGTGGGCGAATGTCAGCTGTTGTGTGACTGAACGCCAGTGGGCGGGGCCTATTGGGTGACGATGATTAACTGCTCATCAGTGTCTTGCTCTGGAGACAGGAATATGCAAATGTATTTCCCAGTGTGACGTCACAGATCCCACAATATCAAAACAAACTGTTTTTGGAGCTTTGTTTATAATTAGAAGGACGTTTTAAGCTATGAACCTTGCAGGATGTTTTAATGGTACAAAGATCTCTAATATGTCAAAAGATCAAGGCAAATTTAATTTCGTATGTCATGATCACTTTAATGCTGAGCGTTGCAGACCTGAAAAGAGGAAGACGTGTGTTGATTTTCTGAAACACGTTTTCAATGAATCTGAAAGAAAAGTACCTTTCACTTTCGTACATGAACAAAAAAGCAGAAAAAGGAAGAGCTGAAAACAGCTCACATACTACAATATTTATACTCAGAAATGGATTTACATGAAGGTCTTTCTGAGGAATTCCTCTCCAACTATGTATATAAGAAGGAGCTCAGACATTATTCTGGACACATCAGATCTGAGATCTTCAAGCTCCACAGATTCTTTCTGTCATTGTGAAGAAACACCTTGAAGAATGAGAAGCCTGATGTTTCTGCTGGTCCTGGTGCTCTTCTGCTCTGTGCAGATGACTTCAAGCGGTGAGGACTCTTTGATTTTAATTAACATAAAATGTATTTTCAGATTTTTTGTGGAAGGTTAAGTTTCATTTGTTGCATTAGTTAGTTTTAAAAATATAGATATATCAGCTTAGGATCTAATTGAAAACTTTTGTCTTATTTTTTTCATGAGCATGGTATAGATTTGTGATAGACCTTTTTGTCTCTATATTTCAGCTCCAATATCACTTAATGAGGAAAAATGCTGTATGGAGTTCAATAAAAAGAAGATTCCTCTGAATCAGGTGAAGTCTTTCTACAACACCAGCAGCATCTGTCCCAGACCAGCCATTGTGTGAGTGTCATGTTAAACATTTCATTTTCAAACTCTAAAGTCAATCTGAATGAGACTCTCCAATAAAGAAACACTTTAATCTGAATCTTATTTTTGTCCTTTTCTCCTCAGGTTTCAGATGATTTCAGGGAAAGAGTTCTGTGTAGATCCAGAGAACACCTTCGTGAAAGACCAGATTGCTAAATTGGACAAGAGAACAACATCTGCTTCAACAACTGCTTCAACATCTGCTTCAACAACTGCTTCAACATCTGCTTCAACATCTGCTTCAACAACTGCTTCAACAACTGCTTCAACATCTGCTTCAACATCTGCTTCAACAACTGCTTCAACATCTGCTTCAACATCTGCTTTAACAACTGCTTCAGCTTCTACTGCTTCTACTCAGAGCCGCAAAGTCTAAAAGAAGCTACAATGTTTCTGTTTGAACTCTGAATTTCATGTTGTATATCTGACCACTATTTCTTTGTATGACACTTTTTTAAATAAAATATGTGATTTCTATGTCAAATATGTGATTTTTAATAAAATATAAATGATTTTAATGTGATGTTTTTTTAAAGCAATCTTTTTATTCAAATGGAATTTAATCTTATTAAGTAGTAGTAGTAGTAAAAGTAATGCAAATAAAATCTAATAAATAAACATAAAAAAATCAAATAATATGAATGACTTTATTTATTATTATATATTTAACTTTATTGTTAGTTTTCACAGAAATTCATTTTGCATCCATAAGGTCAGCTTCATCACGTATTACCAACACAATTTACATATTCAATTTACAACACAAGACATACTGTTTCATACACAAAAAACTCTCATTTACCGCAGCACAGAGACTGATGCAAGGAGTTTTTCAGTCTAATTAAACTCGTGGCTCTAAAATGCCTATTTGTAACTATAATACGTGTGAGGGATCAGAAGAAGCAAGTCATTCTGATCATATACTTTTGTTGTAATCTATCTGAAAAGATTATTTCAGCCGTAAGCCAACGATCTTTGCATAAATGTGAATTTGATTAAGTAATTTACATTTATGTTTACAGACAATCTTTTAAACTGCCTTTCTTTGAATTGGTTCACTGAAAGATATGCCTGACTTCATCCACAGTAATGACAATCCAGACTGCACTTGTAGGTGTCAAGTACTGTAAATCTGCACATTTCCCAACACCATCACTGGTATTAAAACAAGAGACGAGCCATTTAACTTATTTGCTATTACAAGCTCATTGTCTGATACAGGTTTGTGTATGAAGTTGACATTCCTACCATCTTCTTCATTGTGTCTCAGAGTCTTTTTGGGGAGTTTTAGACTGAAAAGATAAGGCCTCTAGGGCCTATTTGGGCCTCCTGAGTAAATATATATAAAAATATCTGTATTCTCTGCATGTACTGCATCCATATCATCAAGATGCAAAGCAATACCTCGTAACATATGAATAATTTATATGACTGTAAATGTTTTAAAAACACATGGAAAAGATTGTTTACTACATGTCACCCTTTCATTATTAATCAGTTTATTCCAATCATGTGATGGAAATTAGTTTGTTACTCTGATATGTTTACACGACAACAATGTACTAAAAATAGTATAAATATTATTTTACAGTGTATAGATATATATTGTATATAAACCCACTTCAAAAGTTTGTAACGAATTTCGTTAGATTACCCAAGTTTTGTAACTTAATCTGAATACTTTAGAATACTTTGGAATACAAGTAACACAAAAAAGGTAAGTTGTGAGATTTTCTCTCACAATTCTGACTTTTTTCTCAGAATTGCGTCATATAAAGTTGCAATTGCGATTTATAAAGTCAGAATTCTGAGATATAACTCGCAATATTGACAAAAGAAGTCAGTATTCTCAGATATAAACTCAAAGAAAAGAAGTCAAATGTCCAGAAAAAGTCAGAAAAGAATTCAGAATTGCAAGTAAACAACTAATTCTGACTTTATAACTTACAATTGTAAGTTTAAATCTGAGAAAAAAAAGTGAGATGCAAACTCACAATTATGAGGAAAAATCAGAAATGTGAGATAAAAAGAAAATAACATGCAATTTTTATGATTCCTCTTATTTTGTTAAAATTATTCAAATGTTGCATATTCTCCAAGGTTTATGAAACTTATGAGCAAACTGTAGCTTAGGATGCTTTTGCAGACGATCAGACTCGGAGAATCACCAATTGCACGTCACAGTTTACATTAATGTTTAAATGAAATAAATGACATTAAAATTCAAAGTAATCACTTTGGTATTCTAAAATACTTTTCGGATGTAACTGACTAATGTAATCTGATTACCATCCATTTAAAATGTAACTGTAATGAAAGAGTTACTCAAATTTTGTACTAAGTTACATGTATTCTATATATATATTCACCCCTTAATTTGAGATTAGCAAGGCCGATCTTGAGCAAAATGTTCAGTCTGTTGCAGTCTAAGCTAACACAGAGTACAGAACATGCAATATAATACAGAGCTGCAATTGTGACACAATACGAAGCAGTGAAATACATTCATGTAAGAAAATGCTGAGGAGGTGACTTTAAAACCACACTTGACGCAACACCATGTATTCCATTCACAGGAAATCTGCTTCCCTCTTTCTTCTCACTAGTTCAGCATGTAAACACAGACTGCGTGGGTCAAACGCATATTTTGTTTTTCCATAAAAATTACTTTCAGTTATGAGGAGAAGTGGTAGAAAAGTACAGAGCCCCTAAAGGGACATGGTGATGGATAAAATATCAGGGTGATATTCCAGAAAGCAAGGTTAACTTACCGTCACATATGAACTCTTGGCTGATTAACTCAAACCTTGCTTACTCAAGGTAAGCCGGTTCCAAAAACACATCAGGGAGTAAGTTCAACCAACCCAGAGTATGTTCCCGGTTAACTCACAAGACATTCTCAACCGAGCGATGAATTGATGACTCACCATATAAACAGACGCTAAGAAAAAGCCCGCAGTTCTACTTCCTTCTTCTACTTTTGATCAATGGAGATTTATATAACCTATTAGTAAACATCGCCACCGATTTGGTGGTTGTGTGATCATTTTTATTGAATAAGTAATCTTTATTCACTGATAATAACAATTATATTGTTTGCTTGATGCTAAATATTTAATAAGATATCACATATGTATTTTATTATAGAAATTATAGTTTAGAAAACGTCTTGTTATAAAAAGGAAAAAATCAGATCCATGTGTGAGATTACAATAAAATAAATACATTTATTAGAATTCAATATTTAAACATTATAAAAGTGCTCTTCACTATTATATATATATGCATGTATTGTATAATACAATATTGTATATATAACTAAATATAAATATATTTATAAACTAAATGGGACTATATAACAAATTTAGTTACATTAATATAACTATATTAATTAAATAACACGCGTCTGAATACCTCTTAAGCAAAATAACCCTGGATCATGAGCTGCTCTGGATCAGGTTATGTTCAGAGAGTAAGTTGCTATGGCTACTTACATACTCAGACAGTTACCTCCGTTTTTTGGAACCAAAAATTGAGGTTATCGGCTTACTTACTCTTAAACATACCTGGGTATGTCACATTACATGCTTTCTGGAATAGCCGGCATATGGGAGGAAAAATGTGTTCACTTGCCAAACTTGTGCAAAATGCAAAAGCATTGACATATAATTTTTCCTCCCATCTCTAATTTTTTTTCCTTCACCATGTCCCTTTAGGGGCTCCGTAGTAAAGAGATTAAGTCAAGTCTAAAACATGAATGATGAAAAAACACTCTGAATGTCTGGTGGACATCCTCTCTTTCTCAGAATATCCGCTCCTGTGAAATATTCAAACAATTAAAGCTGAGTAAGACCACTTGAAGAAAGCATGAATTGGGCCATTTCTTATAACACTGGGGAGAAATAAAGCAGAAATGAAAAGCAGGATGAGGAATTGAAACCGCTCAAACTATGATATGTTGATCCTCAGAAGTACATTTACTTGAATATCTATTGGAATATCTATCTCTCATATACTCAGTAGGCTACATAATGAGAAGAAGTTGCTCTCTGGATGACACGCTGAAATACTTTCTCAGAATATTAGACTTTGTGCTAGATAAAATGATAGTTCAACTAAAAACCACAAGTGTAATTATTGTCTTTCAAAACCTGTATGAGTTCATTTCTACTTTCTTTCTGTGGAACACAAAAGTAAAATTATTTGCAAAATGTTCAAGATGCCGTTTTCTAAAAATCCAAGTCAATGGAGACTATAAAGGAAGTAAGTCAAGGCAAGATTTCAAATGAATAATGAGTTTTGTTCTGTTCCTCACAAAAAGCTACCAGGTCCTCAGATGTTTTCAAATAAGCACACAGGTTTTATGATCTATTTTTATGCTGCTTTTTAAATAACAAAGCCATTATGTTAAGATTGTCCCACTCTTTAAAACAAAGGTTCCAAAAGAAGGTTTCACAGTGATGCAATAGAAAAAAAGCGTTGAGTGAACAGTTCTTAAAATAACTTTTTTTCTAAGTGGGAAGAATTTTCCACTACAAAGAACATTTTGTTCAATGGAATGATTCCACTTCTTCATGGAAACACAAATTCCAAGAAGAATTTTTTTTTAGTAACACTTTACAATAAGGTTCATCAGTTAACATTAGTTAGCATGAACTAACAATAAACTGCACTTACAGAGCATTTATTAATCTTTGTTCATTTCAACATTTAATATTAATATTGGTTTATCCAAAAACCAATAGGCCAGTGTAGAATGTCATATATTTTGTTCAGTTGAGTACTTACAATATCCCAAATGTTGGATCCTGTGAGGGAGCCACGTTAACCTCGGTTTCGTTTTTAATTTGTAGAAACCATGGAAACACGACTTTAATATATATATTACATGAGGGAACACACAAATGTTTTGATACATTTACAGACAGAAAACTAATTTATTGTAATATAGCTCAACAGGTACAGTATTAATGTTTAAATCTAATTTTCTTGATTTTTTGCGAGTACCATGCTTTACCATGCCTCAGAGAAGTAGCTAACATAGTACAATCAGATGCAGCTTTATTTTAACAGTAATACAGAATTTTATCAACAATGAACGATGAATGATTTCTGCCCGAGTCCCATCCCGATTCTTTTCCACCGGCTGTGTTGGCGTCATCAAGCTACGCCTTTGTTTTGAATAGGCGACCTCTAGCGGAGGAAAAAACTACATAGTGCACCTTTAATGCACCAACATAAACAACGAACAATTGTGTTTTCATTCAAGTTTAGTAAATACAGTAACAAATGTGGATAATACTTTATTTTACAGTGTCATTGTTCTATATGTTACATCTAGTTACTATAGTAATAACTAAAAATGATGCATAATTACATGGAACTAAGCCTAAACCAAACCTAACTAAACCTAAACCTATAGTAAGTACATGTAGTTACTTAATATTACTCAGTATTTAAATGTATAACTACAGTGTAACAAAGACACCTTAAAATAAAGTGTAACCCAAATGTGTTGCTCATGGTTAGTTCATGTTAGTTAATACATTAACTAACGAACCTTACTGTAAAGTGTTACTGAATTTTATAAGGCCCTGTTTACATTAGTGTGTTTTTGTTTTCATTTTAAAATGAAAACTATCCTCGTTTACTGTTTCCACAGCATTTCAGAAACAATCTCTAGCTGTGTCCGAAACCGCCCACTCGTTCACTCATTCACTAACCCCTATATAGCGCATGGCAGTTGAGCGCACTATATCAGCAAAGAGTGAACGAAAATGAGTGAACGAATTCGGACGCTGACGTTAATAGCATGCGCCAGACAGCGCAGACAATTTCGTCATTAACATTTCCTATACCCATTTAAAATTAGCTGCCTAACATCCTCATCCGTCCCTAAAGCAAATAAAAATTCGTCAATACATCATATTCTAAGACGTAGGTTAAATACACTACAACAGTTCACTAACATATGAGAAAAATCGACCAAATTATCATATGATAATAGCTGTGTCTGAAACCGCTCCCTATCCACTACATAGTGCACTATATCAGGTGTCGGCCATTTTGTAGTGCTGTCCGAATTCTGAGTGAACGGCTGCATTCCCTAAATTCGTTCACTACTTTTACCCACAATCCTCTCTGATTTTGAGTGTACATTCGATGTACACTCGTTAAAGCGCCGTTACCCAAAATCCAAAGTGAGAAGACGATCGAGCGCGAAAGAAAAATAAATATGGCGGACGGCAATATGGGAAGCGGCAACTTCTACAAATGTAAGTGTAATTTTTTATTAATTAGAACATCTTTGTAAAGATATTTTGAAGCGAAATGATACAGGTTTATATCATAATATATATATATAAGTAAGTCTACATTACAAGTTTGAAAACGCATGTCACATGACTACATGCACACTTGGCATGCGCAGTGCGTGCAGGTAGCTGCAGTATTACAAAAAAATACAGAGTTTAAAGGGTTAGTTCACCCAAAAATGAAAATTCTGTCATTAATTCCTCACCCTCATGTCGTTCTACACCTGTAAGACCTTCGTTCATCTTCAGAACACAAATTTAGATATTTTTAATAAAATCCGATGACTCACCAGCAAGTTAATTAACACTTTCTGATGCCCAGAAAGCTACTAAAACATATTAAAAACAGTTCATGGGAGTACAGTGGTTCAACCTTAATGTTATGAAGCGACGAGAATACCAAAAAAACCCGAAATAACGACTTTATTCAACAATATCTAGTGATGGGCGATTTCAAAACACTGCTTCATGAAGCTTTACGAATCTTTTGTTTCGAATCAGTATTTCGACTCGTGTATCAAACCGCCAAAGTCACGTGAACCATTGAAATATCGAAACACTTATGAAGTAACGAAGCCTCTTTTACCGAAATCATGTGACTTTGGCAATTGATACGTGAATGTCAGGTCAATGAACCCTCTCTCCTTCAATATATATTGGGACACACACTAGTCGTTCAGACCAGACTCATAGATCATTAAAGGCTGAAACGAGTGAGCAGATACTGCTGAAGAATGAGGAATCTGATGTCTATGCTGCTCCTGCTGCTCTTCTGCTCTGTTCGGCTGACTTCATGCGGTGGGTAGCGATCTGATATTATTTACTAATTAAAGTTATTTGTGCTATTATAATGCAACAGTCTATTTATTCCATTAGCATTTACTTTATGAAATGTTTTTCAGTGACATATGTAATAATACACATTGTATTCTTTCAGGTCCTATAGCACTTGAAGCAAAATCAAAATGCTGTTTGCAGTTCTCCGATATCAAAATTCCTCTGAGGCGAGTGGCGTCTTATTACAGGACAAGCAGCAGCTGTCCAGTACCAGCTATAGTGTAAGTGTCCTCTCATGATTTCCAGAGCCAAACTGAATGATTCAATCTGATCAAATATTTTACTTAAGTGTTGTTTTGATGTTTTTTTGGCCTCAGGTTTCAGACAGTTATTGGAAGGGAAATCTGTGTACATCCAACAACGCCATGGGTGAACGACCATATTGCTGAAGTGAACAACAGAACCGAAACAACAACTCTTGCAAAGACTCCGAGCACTAGTCTAAATATTTAAATGGAGAAAAACGTTCATTGTTCTATTATTTCTCTACAGATATTTATAATGAGTTTTATTGCTGTAGAATAAATTGTATTCATATTTCTTTTCTTTAAATTATCTTACATTGTAGCTGCATTAAAACCGGTTTCTCTATTTATACAAATGTGAAGTTGCAATGTAGAGTGTTTTACGGACATTAAAGTGATTTTTTTAGAATAAAAGTGAATTTATAAAGGTGTCTTCTGATGGTGATCTTTCATAATACATAATAGTGATATTTATTTCTGCAGTCAGGTGTTTTTTCTTTTTTTGAGAATCATTAAATGGTATTTCAAGAGAAACAGTCCTTGATCTGTCTTGGTCAAAATGTACAAAAGGCATCAAGTAATACAGTGTCTTCAAATTACACCCTATATATAACAACAAATGAATAATTTCTCAAAAAAAGGACAAAAGCAGTTGATAAAATATGGAGCGCATATTTTGAATACTAATAGATTTCTATTAATGAAATGCTGAGGTTCTGCATGTACTTTGTTGAAAGGGGGCGCTGTGGAGCAAACATGGTGCGATACAATAACCTTTGGGAAAATGTGTTACATAAACTGATTAATTATGGTATCTTGGTGGCTGGCTTTCTGATCTTCCTTTCTGGGAGCTCTGGACAACATTCATTACACTGTGTTTTAAAGATGTCTCAGGAGGTGTAAAGAGTACCTGGAAACTTTAGGCCTATTTGAGTCAAAGTACAAATACCTTACAACGAAAATTACGAGTTACAATTTACCAATTGACCCTTCGCAAACAGTTTGATTGACAGGTGATCTAACCAATCATAACGCCGAATCCGCCATCTTATCCAACAAAGCCGTCAGGGAGTAGCCTATAGTAGATTAACGTTGATGAACTTGAACTTGAAAAATTGTGTGTACTCACGTCTTTCCACACTTGAAACAACATTCCTTCTGATGTTCATTCACGAGTTCACACTTGTATAATTAAGTAGAGTAAAGGTTTAAGCCTATTTGGCGTGCTGTCCAGGGGGAGCGCTCCGACCTCGTAATTTTGGCCCGAACCCAGAGTATGAATGCTCTCCACTTGTGCTAATAAGGTTAATTATCTGCACCTCTTCCTCGTGAATTTTTGATGCTATAAATGAACTAGTGTGAAGAGATGATCGGTTCACGAGCTAAAGCGATCTGTCACAACACATTAAAGAGACACTATACGGTACTTAATGTTTAAACTTCTTTAAAAATTACATTATTTGAAATTTGAATCTTTGTTTCATATCAAAAGTAACCTGCTCTGTCTTGTCTGTCGACGTGTTGTCAGTGTCCATTGCTCCATGATGTATTTTTCACTGCGTGAGAACCTGATGTGTGGCGTGATATTTATTGTCGGACATAGCAACAGTAACTAGGGCGCAGGTCTTTGTAAACGGTCAATTCACAACTTGAGTAAAAGTCTTAAAGTATTTGATTTTAACAGTGTTTAAGTACTTTACTTGAACTGAATGAAGGCTCAAAGATCCACTCGCATTCAAAACCTCAGAGACATGCCAGTAATAAAACTAAACAAAAAAAAAAAACATATTTGTGAGGCGAGTGATCACATTTTTATTTTCTAAAATTGAAATAAAACTGAACACCTCAATATTGCAGTAAATCAAGGTCGACACAACAGCCTCTCAAACACTCAAGTCTCAGTTAAGCTCAAGTGCTCAGAAAGGGCATATAAACCAAAATCCTTCAAAAGCTCTTCAATATAACAAATAATTAAAATGATGTTAAGTAAAATAAAACAGATAAAGCCTTCCTGCACTGGATGTCATCGGCCTCATAACCAACTGTCCTCATCTCATCACATATAATGGAGTAAAGAGACATGTACTTATTCAAAAATGTAGTTAAGTAGAGAATAAAAGTTGCTAATGTATTTTATACTCATTCAAAATACAAAGTAGTCAAAAAGAGACTTACTGTAAGTATGGTGACTAACTGCATTAACTCCAATACACCACTGGATGTCTCATTTCCTTCCTCTCAAGGGTGAAACACACTGTTCTTATTGGACTCACTGCATGAAAAGAGTAATTTCTGGGATAAATCTGATATTGAAATTGTCAGTGAAACTTAAGTTGTGAACATTCAATGAGGAATCCTGTAGCTTAACAAATTTATTAAGTAAATATGAAAATTGTTAGATCAAACTGTAATGTAATGATAATTAATTATATGTAGGCTACTTACTATAGGGTTAGGTTTAGGATGAGGATTTGTTTTAGAGTTAATTGCATGTAATTATGCATAATTTCTAGTTATTACAGCAGTAAATACATATAACACATGTAACAATGACACTGTAAAAAAAGTGTCACCGATCTATCTTATTCAATAGTTTATAATAAAATCCAACGTATTGTAGCTAATAGATTGTGAAGATCAGAGTATAGCCTGAGAAGAACCCAAAAGAAGTAGATATTTGCAGTATAAAAGGAGAGGTAGAAGAAAAGAAGCATATTATATATGTATATATGCAGGAAACTTGCATCTTTCTAAGCTTGTGTTTTGGTCTAAGAAAAGGTCAAACCAACGTAAATGACGAACGAATGCAAATGAAGCTACATCAGTTCTGATTCGCAGAGGAAAATGTGTTGTCTATCGTCACTTCTATCTTCTGTTGTGAGAAACACATTGTATTGGATAAGATGTAGCTGTAAATGAATCTCACCAATAAGTCCAAGCTGCTGAAAAATAAAAGAGAATTTGATTTAAACATGATATAACTCGGAAACACCAGCTGGATCATTTTGAGGAATCTGTTGGAGGTCATTTAAATTAAATGATGGTATTTACGTGAAATGCACTGAGTTGCATGAGCTCATATACATTTTGGCACCCATAACAACACCTTCAAGAAAAGAGGAAGAGGGTTCAGAGACATTGTTGTACTTAGAAAAGGCTGCATCACTGGTCCATAGAATCAACATAGGGGATTTCTTTCAAACTAATCCACTGTCCCTATATAATGGACTGCTGGCATTCACCACACACTTTCACTCTTGTCTAGTGTATCATACCTGAAGAATGATGACCGTCCTGAAGACTGCATTACTGCTTCTGACGCTGTGTTGTGTTGTGCAACTTATTTCAGCTGGTGAGTGATGTATTTTTTCTCTTTCAAGCGTTTCAGGCTCCAGATTCAAACTTTTCCAGAGGAAATCAACTTAAACAGTCTTTTAGTTACCTCTTTCTGAAAATATTGTTGTAATGAATCAACATTAAGTGAATCATTCACTTTTTCAGCTCCTGGGGCGATGGAGTCCACAAACAGGGTCTGCTGCTTTGAAGAAACCGATTCCAGAATACCTCTGAGACAGCTGAAGTCTTATTTCTGGACGAGTAGCAGTTGTCCCCTCAGACACATTGTGTGAGTTTCCTCTCAGTAGTTTCGATGTACAACAATATTGCTAACATCTCACATTCATGTTGTTGTCTCTCATCTACTATAGGTTTGTAACACATAAGAGAAGATTCTGTTTGAAACCTGATAATAAGTGGGTCCAGCTGTACATGAACCAAATAGACAAGAAACGTGCTTGAGATTCTACAAAATGAAACTTGGAAGACATTTTCTACGTCTAAACAGATGCACACACTCTCGTATGAGTAAAATTGTAAAATAAACCTGCTATATTGTATTGTAAAACACTGTTATTATTGTAATGTATATTATTCTATATCATGTTATGTTGACTATCAATAATAAACCTTATTTATCTGATATAAACTTTAAATGAGTTATGTTATGATTACTCATATTAATATAGAGAATAAGTTGTCAAATGTTAAGATTTACTTTGTTTTATTGTCTATTATTTGCCTTTGTATTTACTCTTATAAAAACTTAAGTTTAGGCAACTTGATAGTTTTCTGTCAGTGTAACTAATATTAAATATTTTTAAATAAAATAAACATTTATTTTAATTTCAAAAAGTCGCTCCATTGATGCCAGTTTTTTTTTTTATGAACAAAAGGTTATCAAACATTTCAACATTCATTTTCTAAAATATCCTATATTATTATTATTATGAATTGGACACATAACCACTACTATTTGAATATTTCACTAGAGGGCACACGTACATAATTACAGATCATTTCAATCACCATAATATATACAGTTGGAAATGAGCAAGATTCACTGTGGTGACCCTATTGGGGACATATTCACCATGCATGCTCCATACTAATAAACTCTTTTTCGAATTGCACCTGTTTACTGATGTCTTGGTCTCGAGGTGCTGCGAGAACACAATGGTAGCGACTATAGAAATGCGTTCTCATTGGCTGTATGCCAGTCATTCACAAAAGTTAACATGCAGATGATCTCACTGCATTTATGAGGAACTTGCATAA
Organism: Zacco platypus; assembly: GCA_038088235.1. Taxonomy (NCBI): domain Eukaryota; kingdom Metazoa; phylum Chordata; class Actinopteri; order Cypriniformes; family Xenocyprididae; genus Zacco; species Zacco platypus. The sequence continues at coordinate 7,006,592 of CM076063.1, forward strand.
CTTTCCTATTGAGTATAAAATATAGGGGAAAAAATGTTACTGAAATATATTAGTAGTCCTAGCCTGGTACATGTGTCACTTTGATTTATGACCCTATGATTGATGAGTTGACAGGTGTGACATTTGACCTTTGCCATATCAGGGGTGTGTGTTTTTATGACCCACAGCTGTGACCATATGTTGTACCGTTTCCGGCCAGTCTGTGTTTTATGACGGCATGTGTTTTTTGTAAACAGGAAGGGTGTGTGGGGGGGTGTTTATTGGGGGTGTAAATTGATGATTGGTGTTTTCACGCTATTAGGTCGTTGAATTTCTGAGCAGAAGAATTTCTGTCAGGGGTGTGTGTTTTCAGCAACATTCGCAATGTCTGTGAATGAAACAAGGCAAAATGAGTTTTAATAAAATAAGAAATACTGATGATACATAAAGTAGATAAAACAGAATTAAACAATGCATGTGTATATTAAGATGAAATAGTATTAAACAAATCATATAGTGTTTATATGAAATAGAATTAAATAAAGCATATGAAATAGTGTTTTCCAGTTCGCATAGATCCGTGGACACAACAAATATTTTTTGTATTATACGAAGCAGACAAGTAATTTGGTAATGTCACTTTGTGGAAAAGACTAAGAGTCTGTGCACATACACATTCAAACATGCAAACCTATAGACTAAACACATAAATCAACGGTAAGAACAGGGTTGGGGAGTAACGAAATACAAGCAACTTAGTCACGTATTTAAAACAAAATTTGAGAAACTGTATTTCATTACAGTTACATTTGAAATGGGTGGTAATCAGATTACAGTTACATCTGAAAAGTATTTTAGATTACCAAAGTGATTACTTTGAATTTTAATGTCATTTATTTCATTTAAACATTAATATAAACTGTGACTGGCAATTAATGTAAAACACAATTGGTGATTCTCTGACTCATGGCAGTCTGAAAAAATCATCCTAAGCTACATTTCTACTCGTAAGTTTCACACCCTTGCAGAGCATGCAACATTTGAATAATTTTAACAAAAGAGGGATCATAAAAATTGCATGTTATTATTCAGCACTTTTACATAACAGATGTTTATAAGACAAAATGTCTTAACCTTCCTGTGATGGTCTACGACTAGTTTCACGTTTTAGATTTGTGAGTCCATGTAATTGTTAAAAAAAAAACATTTTATCTCACAATTCTAACTTTATAAAGCATAATTGTGAGACAATAACTCACATTTACTTTTTTTTGTTACAAGCTTATTAGTATTCCAAAGTATTCTAAAGTATTTAGATTAACTTACAAAACTTGGGTAATCTAACGAAATATGTTACAAATTACTTTTAAAAGCATGTATTTTTTTGTAATCTGTAGTGAAATACATTTGAAAAGTAACCTACCCAGCCCTGGGTAAGAATACATTAAAGGTCATCGGTTTTCAGTTGGAAAGGTCTCATTTAAATGGCTCCCTAAGTTTCTACAATGGAAGTGATTCAATCAAAGACCTACTTTAGCTTGATAATAATATTTTCTTAGAGCTGCTGTAAAGCCAAAACAATCTCTGTGCATTAACCAATTATCACTGTGAAGCTGCTTTGAAACAATCTGTATTGTGAAAATCACTATATAAATGAATATATTTATATAGAAAGTATATTTGAAGATTTAAGAGATCTTTTACTTTAAGAGATTCCAGCTTAAGAAACACTGATGATAAATAAAGTAGATGAAATGGAATTAAACAAAGCATATGAAATTATGTGAAATAAGATGAAAATAAGATACGATTTAAGAGTTCTTACCTGATTTGAGTTCCATGAAGTCCAGTAGCTAAACTGAAATGAGCTTCTTTCCAGCTTTGCTGGGGGCGGTTCAATCCCTGTCTGAGGATGTGATTGGTTTGAAATGTGTCAAACAATTCAAAGTGAGTCAGGATAGATGTAATAAAGTTTTATTATCGAGTGATCAAAGCTAAGAATCATCCTTCCTGGACAACTGTCCCCCTCCCTGTCTTTCTGGGAGACCCCAAAATGACACCTCATTTCTGACACCTACTGAAGATCAGAGCCTTACGGAGAAAATTATGCAAATGTTTTATACTGTAGCAGCAACAACAGAAGTTTTTAAAGAAATGTTTTAAACCATTTTAAATAAATATCTTTGATCTTATTCTATTATTTAATAGTAATAAGTTAATAGTGATGAGTAAATGACTCAATACTGTTTGATTTATCTTCAGATGGTTTACATAGAAATATAGTAAAGCTGAATATAATATTCACTACTGGATTATATGAATTGTGGGTTTACCTAAAATTAGATGACAGAGCATGTAATCGACAAATTGATCAATAAACAGGGATCAAACATTTTTATGTACTAGTGAGTCAAACTCATAGTTGATAAAGTTTTAATTAGTTGATAAAGTGGTAATTCGGCTGGTGTACATTAAAACCAATGTGAATATAGTATATAAATATAGTAAAAACTCTATTTTCTTTTTCCCCATTGCAGTACATGAATTACAAGTTTACCTAAATTACATGACAGAGATCTTATCAAACATTTTAATCTTGCCGTTTTTAAATGACTTACACACTAATTTCCCAGTGATCATGCGGGAAAACCCTTATTTATTAATTGGTTACTTGGAAAACAAAAGAAATACACTATTTCTTCCCTCTTGCATTTCTGTTTACAATGTAAATACATACCAAATTGATCGATTAGAAATCAAAACTCAGGGTTTTGAGAAACAATTTCACAACTAGGAGAAACAATTTAAAAACTAGGATGGTATAATAACATGACCATCATTTTATTAAATCAAGCAAATTCACAGGGAATTTGTCTTTGTTCACACTGTCGTATGTGAACAAAGAGAAGCAGAGAATACCTAAAGTTCACTAACATTACAACAGAATCTAGGAAACATAGTTGTTTTTCTGGGGCAAAGTGTAAGGAGAACACACGCAAAACATTAAGAATGTTGATGTTCAAAATGTAGTAAACAATTTCAAACCAGTGTGTTTCAGAAAACAGTGAACAAAATCAAAGAAACAAAGACACAAATGTCTCCAAACTGTTACATGCTAAAATTTGGTCTGGGTTCAGAGTCAGTATGCTACAGTGAGAACTTTGTGACACACTTTGTTAAACATGTGGGGGAATAACAATGCTCAACATAAACTAGAATTCAACTCTGATGTGACTGTGATTGTTTCACATATAACTGTAAATTATCTCAGTAATAAACAGTTCAGTTGCATTTGCTAACTAACTACTGAAATTTACGATACGTTAAAACATTTTGGTTTTCTTAAAGAAGAACAAATTATTAAGACAAATAGTGTGTCCGTGACATCCTTGACTTGTAGTGTGTAACTTAATTGATAGGGCTATTTTAAGTGTAAAAGTCATATATGTAACAAACAACAAAAAGGACCAGAAAGATGAGCTAAAAGAAAAGCACAGTTTAAACCGCACAACTGACTAAGGAAGAATCTATGTAAAATAGTTATGTCCAACCAACTCAATTCAGTCATGGACAGTGGTGCCACATGATTGAAACAAGTAAAACCCATTAGAATCACGCTTGTTTAACTAACTAGAATCAATGGTGTTCATATAACTTGAATGCATGGTTTTAGTTAAAATCAAATAAATAGTTCTCACTTAAACTGAATTATACAAATAATCCTATATTTAATGCTTCCAGTTTGATCTTGTGAATTACATCCATTCTATCATAGTGATTACTTTATTATTAGAGTGATTTATATTTTTGTAAGCAGGTCCTCAACCCAAGCACAAGCTCATGACTTCACCACAATGGTAACCCCAAAACTATTAACATAACTGAGACTTTTAAATACCGACAATAATAGAACAGTAAACATTAAAAAGTCTCTCCATTTTCTCATCCTGCTAAAAACTGCTTAAAATTGTAAGGTTTGATTTTCCTGCTAAGATAAAGCTCAGATCAGGCATCCTGCAATAAAGCAATAAAGCTCATCTGGAGAGAAGACTTCAAAGGAACAGGACAACACCCTGCCCCAAACTGTCCTCACTCAGCTATGTGACCAGCCCCCCCTCTCTCCCCTCTCCCTTCTCCCCCCTGATTCAAATCACCGAAATTCTCTGAGAATGCATATATACTATGTATTATGTATCTTGTGAATCTATTATTTTCCAATTTCATGTTTGGTATCATTTTAAATGTCTCAGTGCGATTGGTAAAATGGTCTCAGTTTCACAGCAGTCACTAGTATTATGGGAAAGTTTGAAAACTTAGGAGAATTCTGTTCTCTTCAAGAAAACCACCTCCTCTCCCCAAAAAACCAGGTGAGGGAGCAATAAATATTTACAGTCCTTTTGTTCTGGTATGGGTATTTAGGGGAAAAGACACAGCAGCGAGACGGGACATTCTGTAACCCCCATATAGAGATGGTGAATGTCTTTAAAACTTTCATCCACCATCTCTGTGTGTATGCATAATGTTAAGTACTCTTAGAGAAATCTTTTGAGTAACTGATGTTATGTATTTATTATATTTGAATTGTGTAATTATGTAATTGGCATTGAAACATTTTTACCTGATAAATAAATTGTTCCATCTTGATTTATTTTGAATTCGTCTGAAATCATTTGATCCCAGTAGATTTTATGTGGCCCTCTCGTTTCCGCAATGTTAGTTGCCAGGATAGATCATACTGAAATCGTAGTAGACGGAGCCGGGGGCACGATATTAAGGTTTCAGATTTCTGACTATTATGACTTAACATGATATAGTATTGTGACTAAATCGAATGGCATTTTTATGAGAATAAGCAGGTTGGCGATTCCATAATTGTGTTTTTTAGTAAACGCTATAATTCCTCTGTTTTGATTCTAAACTGGCCAGCTTGTGACCGTTGGACGTGGTTTTTCAGCTGAACATAGTCCATGAGTGACGAGACTCCCGAATGAAAGGACAATTGAAATTAAGAGAAATCAAAGAAATCAAAGATCTAAATTAATTCATATTTAATTGCGCGATTAGCTATTAATGTTATATCAGGAACATTACCCATTAGAGATCGTTTACAATTGGAGTCAGATCGAGCGAGAAGCTAAAGTAAAAATTAATCTAAAATCATAAAAACTAATGTGAACTTAACGCGGGCGCTGAAAAGACATACACGCGTTGTACCTTCGCCAGATCGTCAGATTCCGCCATTGGGCTGACGGGTGGTCCTTACAAAATAAAACTTTATTTCGACATTTACTCACCCATTTCAGCCCCTTTGCACAGCATGATGGGAAGTGAAAGTGCTGTTTGATTGAGTCCTGGTAGGGTTTATTTGATTAAAACATGTTATTTTAATATGAAAATATCAAGTTAAGTCAAGTCGATTTAACATGAAGCAATCACATTTGAACCAGAAACCTGATACTATGGTGTTGAATCGAAGTAAGTTGTTTAAATAAAGTGAACAGCATCAAAAAATCATTTTTTGACTGCTCCTATGAACATGTTTGACTACGCTCAGAGAGTCTTTACACACTGTGCAAAATCAAACAAACAAAATGTAAACTGTGTCATTGACTAGCGAAAAAATGTCATTTACAAATGAACATATATTCTTGCATTAGACTAGGAGAGTGGATTTCTGTATTCTTTGTAGCTCATTGGCTCTTTACAAATTATTTACACACATATGAAGTATGAGAATATCTAACTGTATATTGTGTCACTTTGAACACTCCATTACCTGTTTGTTTGGGGGCCAAATAAGATCCTCAGCTCATACATCTCTTTAATTTGTGATGTTCTATAGGCCTTACGCACTTTCATTGTAAACTGACCTCTTGAATTTACTTTTGTGCAAACATAATATCTGTATAAAGATTATGTTTAATTTTTATGTATAGCCTAAGCATGTAACTTTATGGCTCTTTATGATGTTTGCATCGCAACAGAGTGGCATAGTTTCTCTAACAAATCTGACAGAAAAGCAAAAATGGACAACTGAGGATGTGCATAATATGTGGATAATAGCTGAAAACATACTATAATCTTTAATGTCAAGCGGGGTGTTGAAAGAAATGATTCTGCAGACTTTAAACACCTTAGGAAAATGAATCTGAAAAGCTCGTTTGTCCTATATTTAAAAGATTATCATGCACTCTCTCCCATGAGTTCACTGAGGAGTCTTCACTTTAAACATATTCAGTCCAACAAGAAAATACATAGGGAATTGTGTACACAGTATAAAGCCAATTTTGAAATGTATCTATTACCTTTACAAGAGCGTGGCACTATTTAACAAGCTCAAACTTTTATGAATGTGCAGCTTTCAGTGCAACATGTTAGATATGTTTCAGTAGTAATAAGTGTAAAACAGCAAGACTTACTCTTCATGATGATGGAAAGTTGCTCTAAAAGAAGTATAAATTTAGTCAAACACTCTCAAACAGAGAGACTATCACTTAATTTCTTAATTTTGACTTATTCCTATAATGTTAACAAAGTCCAACAAACAAAATGTGAACGGTCTTCTTAAATCTTGATAGTATGATTAAGATCTAGTGGAGAATATGTAAAAAGTCATTTACAAAAATGTAGGTTTGTAAAAAGAAAAAGTTTGGTCATACATTTAAAAGTTTTCTGAAGTGATAATAATGTGTTTGTCACAAACACATCCAAAGAGTTTTCATGTGGAAACAACTCGTATTACAGATCACTCCTGAATAAATAATGCTGCTCATCAGGCTAATTTAAATTAATTAAAGAAAACATCAAAAGTGTTGTTTAAAGGCGATAGACAACATGCCTCGCTTTAGCCTTGAACAAATGCACAAATGTTTAAACGCATTCAAAAATGATGGGTGTATTTGTTTTACTTAGAATTTTGAAGTGAAATTCAAACTCACACACCTCTTGCAAAAAGCAAACACTTCATTCAAAACAATTTTAACTCTTAACTGTGTTTTGTATAGTAACTACACACATAACTCAAATGATTAGTCATAAAATCGTTAAACTACACTCGGATGTGAACAATGTAAAACATTACTCTATTGTGTCTTTCACTTGTTCAGTGCGCAGTGGAGTGTACATGTATGTCCACAAATACACTGTATATACAGTATGCATGCTCAATTGTTGCACAATTACAGTTATTGGGGCTGAACTGAATCAACACAGAGTGAATTTACTGCAGAATTTGAATTTGTTAAAAAAATTGTATTGTATAAAGCACTACAGAAATAAAAGTTTGAGCTTGTTAAATAGTGCCACGCTCTTGTAAAGGTAATAGATACATTTCAAAATTGGCTTTATACTGTGTACACAATTCCCTATGTATTTTCTTGTTGGACTGAATATGTTTAAAGTGAAGACTCCTCAGTGAACTCATGGGAGAGAGTGCATGATAATCTTTTAAATATAGGACAAACGAGCTTTTCAGATTCATTTTCCTAAGGTGTTTAAAGTCTGCAGAATCATTTCTTTCAACACCCCGCTTGACATTAAAGATTATAGTATGTTTTCAGCTATTATCCACATATTATGCACATCCTCAGTTGTCCATTTTTGCTTTTCTGTCAGATTTGTTAGAGAAACTATGCCACTCTGTTGCGATGCAAACATCATAAAGAGCCATAAAGTTACATGCTTAGGCTATACATAAAAATTAAACATAATCTTTATACAGATATTATGTTTGCACAAAAGTAAATTCAAGAGGTCAGTTTACAATGAAAGTGCGTAAGGCCTATAGAACATCACAAATTAAAGAGATGTATGAGCTGAGGATCTTATTTGGCCCCCAAACAAACAGGTAATGGAGTGTTCAAAGTGACACAATATACAGTTAGATATTCTCATACTTCATATGTGTGTAAATAATTTGTAAAGAGCCAATGAGCTACAAAGAATACAGAAATCCACTCTCCTAGTCTAATGCAAGAGTATATGTTCATTTGTAAATGACATTTTTTCGCTAGTCAATGACACAGTTTACATTTTGTTTGTTTGATTTTGCACAGTGTGTAAAGACTCTCTGAGCGTAGTCAAACATGTTCATAGGAGCAGTCAAAAAATGATTTTTTGATGCTGTTCACTTTATTTAAACAACTTACTTCGATTCAACACCATAGTATCAGGTTTCTGGTTCAAATGTGATTGCTTCATGTTAAATCGACTTGACTTAACTTGATATTTTCATATTAAAATAACATGTTTTAATCAAATAAACCCTACCAGGACTCAATCAAACAGCACTTTCACTTCCCATCATGCTGTGCAAAGGGGCTGAAATGGGTGAGTAAATGTCGAAATAAAGTTTTATTTTGTAAGGACCACCCGTCAGCCCAATGGCGGAATCTGACGATCTGGCGAAGGTACAACGCGTGTATGTCTTTTCAGCGCCCGCGTTAAGTTCACATTAGTTTTTATGATTTTAGATTAATTTTTACTTTAGCTTCTCGCTCGATCTGACTCCAATTGTAAACGATCTCTAATGGGTAATGTTCCTGATATAACATTAATAGCTAATCGCGCAATTAAATATGAATTAATTTAGATCTTTGATTTCTTTGATTTCTCTTAATTTCAATTGTCCTTTCATTCGGGAGTCTCGTCACTCATGGACTATGTTCAGCTGAAAAACCACGTCCAACGGTCACAAGCTGGCCAGTTTAGAATCAAAACAGAGGAATTATAGCGTTTACTAAAAAACACAATTATGGAATCGCCAACCTGCTTATTCTCATAAAAATGCCATTCGATTTAGTCACAATACTATATCATGTTAAGTCATAATAGTCAGAAATCTGAAACCTTAATATCGTGCCCCCGGCTCCGTCTACTACGATTTCAGTATGATCTATCCTGGCAACTAACATTGCGGAAACGAGAGGGCCACATAAAATCTACTGGGATCAAATGATTTCAGACGAATTCAAAATAAATCAAGATGGAACAATTTATTTATCAGGTAAAAATGTTTCAATGCCAATTACATAATTACACAATTCAAATATAATAAATACATAACATCAGTTACTCAAAAGATTTCTCTAAGAGTACTTAACATTATGCATACACACAGAGATGGTGGATGAAAGTTTTAAAGACATTCACCATCTCTATATGGGGGTTACAGAATGTCCCGTCTCGCTGCTGTGTCTTTTCCCCTAAATACCCATACCAGAACAAAAGGACTGTAAATATTTATTGCTCCCTCACCTGGTTTTTTGGGGAGAGGAGGTGGTTTTCTTGAAGAGAACAGAATTCTCCTAAGTTTTCAAACTTTCCCATAATACTAGTGACTGCTGTGAAACTGAGACCATTTTACCAATCGCACTGAGACATTTAAAATGATACCAAACATGAAATTGGAAAATAATAGATTCACAAGATACATAATACATAGTATATATGCATTCTCAGAGAATTTCGGTGATTTGAATCAGGGGGGAGAAGGGAGAGGGGAGAGAGGGGGGGCTGGTCACATAGCTGAGTGAGGACAGTTTGGGGCAGGGTGTTGTCCTGTTCCTTTGAAGTCTTCTCTCCAGATGAGCTTTATTGCTTTATTGCAGGATGCCTGATCTGAGCTTTATCTTAGCAGGAAAATCAAACCTTACAATTTTAAGCAGTTTTTAGCAGGATGAGAAAATGGAGAGACTTTTTAATGTTTACTGTTCTATTATTGTCGGTATTTAAAAGTCTCAGTTATGTTAATAGTTTTGGGGTTACCATTGTGGTGAAGTCATGAGCTTGTGCTTGGGTTGAGGACCTGCTTACAAAAATATAAATCACTCTAATAATAAAGTAATCACTATGATAGAATGGATGTAATTCACAAGATCAAACTGGAAGCATTAAATATAGGATTATTTGTATAATTCAGTTTAAGTGAGAACTATTTATTTGATTTTAACTAAAACCATGCATTCAAGTTATATGAACACCATTGATTCTAGTTAGTTAAACAAGCGTGATTCTAATGGGTTTTACTTGTTTCAATCATGTGGCACCACTGTCCATGACTGAATTGAGTTGGTTGGACATAACTATTTTACATAGATTCTTCCTTAGTCAGTTGTGCGGTTTAAACTGTGCTTTTCTTTTAGCTCATCTTTCTGGTCCTTTTTGTTGTTTGTTACATATATGACTTTTACACTTAAAATAGCCCTATCAATTAAGTTACACACTACAAGTCAAGGATGTCACGGACACACTATTTGTCTTAATAATTTGTTCTTCTTTAAGAAAACCAAAATGTTTTAACGTATCGTAAATTTCAGTAGTTAGTTAGCAAATGCAACTGAACTGTTTATTACTGAGATAATTTACAGTTATATGTGAAACAATCACAGTCACATCAGAGTTGAATTCTAGTTTATGTTGAGCATTGTTATTCCCCCACATGTTTAACAAAGTGTGTCACAAAGTTCTCACTGTAGCATACTGACTCTGAACCCAGACCAAATTTTAGCATGTAACAGTTTGGAGACATTTGTGTCTTTGTTTCTTTGATTTTGTTCACTGTTTTCTGAAACACACTGGTTTGAAATTGTTTACTACATTTTGAACATCAACATTCTTAATGTTTTGCGTGTGTTCTCCTTACACTTTGCCCCAGAAAAACAACTATGTTTCCTAGATTCTGTTGTAATGTTAGTGAACTTTAGGTATTCTCTGCTTCTCTTTGTTCACATACGACAGTGTGAACAAAGACAAATTCCCTGTGAATTTGCTTGATTTAATAAAATGATGGTCATGTTATTATACCATCCTAGTTTTTAAATTGTTTCTCCTAGTTGTGAAATTGTTTCTCAAAACCCTGAGTTTTGATTTCTAATCGATCAATTTGGTATGTATTTACATTGTAAACAGAAATGCAAGAGGGTAGAAATAGTGTATTTCTTTTGTTTTCCAAGTAACCAATTAATAAATAAGGGTTTTCCCGCATGATCACTGGGAAATTAGTGTGTAAGTCATTTAAAAACGGCAAGATTAAAATGTTTGATAAGATCTCTGTCATGTAATTTAGGTAAACTTGTAATTCATGTACTGCAATGGGGAAAAAGAAAATAGAGTTTTTACTATATTTATATACTATATTCACATTGGTTTTAATGTACACCAGCCGAATTACCACTTTATCAACTAATTAAAACTTTATCAACTATGAGTTTGACTCACTAGTACATAAAAATGTTTGATCCCTGTTTATTGATCAATTTGTCGATTACATGCTCTGTCATCTAATTTTAGGTAAACCCACAATTCATATAATCCAGTAGTGAATATTATATTCAGCTTTACTATATTTCTATGTAAACCATCTGAAGATAAATCAAACAGTATTGAGTCATTTACTCATCACTATTAACTTATTACTATTAAATAATAGAATAAGATCAAAGATATTTATTTAAAATGGTTTAAAACATTTCTTTAAAAACTTCTGTTGTTGCTGCTACAGTATAAAACATTTGCATAATTTTCTCCGTAAGGCTCTGATCTTCAGTAGGTGTCAGAAATGAGGTGTCATTTTGGGGTCTCCCAGAAAGACAGGGAGGGGGACAGTTGTCCAGGAAGGATGATTCTTAGCTTTGATCACTCGATAATAAAACTTTATTACATCTATCCTGACTCACTTTGAATTGTTTGACACATTTCAAACCAATCACATCCTCAGACAGGGATTGAACCGCCCCCAGCAAAGCTGGAAAGAAGCTCATTTCAGTTTAGCTACTGGACTTCATGGAACTCAAATCAGGTAAGAACTCTTAAATCGTATCTTATTTTCATCTTATTTCACATAATTTCATATGCTTTGTTTAATTCCATTTCATCTACTTTATTTATCATCAGTGTTTCTTAAGCTGGAATCTCTTAAAGTAAAAGATCTCTTAAATCTTCAAATATACTTTCTATATAAATATATTCATTTATATAGTGATTTTCACAATACAGATTGTTTCAAAGCAGCTTCACAGTGATAATTGGTTAATGCACAGAGATTGTTTTGGCTTTACAGCAGCTCTAAGAAAATATTATTATCAAGCTAAAGTAGGTCTTTGATTGAATCACTTCCATTGTAGAAACTTAGGGAGCCATTTAAATGAGACCTTTCCAACTGAAAACCGATGACCTTTAATGTATTCTTACCCAGGGCTGGGTAGGTTACTTTTCAAATGTATTTCACTACAGATTACAAAAAAATACATGCTTTTAAAAGTAATTTGTAACATATTTCGTTAGATTACCCAAGTTTTGTAAGTTAATCTAAATACTTTAGAATACTTTGGAATACTAATAAGCTTGTAACAAAAAAAGTAAATGTGAGTTATTGTCTCACAATTATGCTTTATAAAGTTAGAATTGTGAGATAAAATGTTTTTTTTTTAACAATTACATGGACTCACAAATCTAAAACGTGAAACTAGTCGTAGACCATCACAGGAAGGTTAAGACATTTTGTCTTATAAACATCTGTTATGTAAAAGTGCTGAATAATAACATGCAATTTTTATGATCCCTCTTTTGTTAAAATTATTCAAATGTTGCATGCTCTGCAAGGGTGTGAAACTTACGAGTAGAAATGTAGCTTAGGATGATTTTTTCAGACTGCCATGAGTCAGAGAATCACCAATTGTGTTTTACATTAATTGCCAGTCACAGTTTATATTAATGTTTAAATGAAATAAATGACATTAAAATTCAAAGTAATCACTTTGGTAATCTAAAATACTTTTCAGATGTAACTGTAATCTGATTACCACCCATTTCAAATGTAACTGTAATGAAATACAGTTTCTCAAATTTTGTTTTAAATACGTGACTAAGTTGCTTGTATTTCGTTACTCCCCAACCCTGTTCTTACCGTTGATTTATGTGTTTAGTCTATAGGTTTGCATGTTTGAATGTGTATGTGCACAGACTCTTAGTCTTTTCCACAAAGTGACATTACCAAATTACTTGTCTGCTTCGTATAATACAAAAAATATTTGTTGTGTCCACGGATCTATGCGAACTGGAAAACACTATTTCATATGCTTTATTTAATTCTATTTCATATAAACACTATATGATTTGTTTAATACTATTTCATCTTAATATACACATGCATTGTTTAATTCTGTTTTATCTACTTTATGTATCATCAGTATTTCTTATTTTATTAAAACTCATTTTGCCTTGTTTCATTCACAGACATTGCGAATGTTGCTGAAAACACACACCCCTGACAGAAATTCTTCTGCTCAGAAATTCAACGACCTAATAGCGTGAAAACACCAATCATCAATTTACACCCCCAATAAACACCCCCCCACACACCCTTCCTGTTTACAAAAAACACATGCCGTCATAAAACACAGACTGGCCGGAAACGGTACAACATATGGTCACAGCTGTGGGTCATAAAAACACACACCCCTGATATGGCAAAGGTCAAATGTCACACCTGTCAACTCATCAATCATAGGGTCATAAATCAAAGTGACACATGTACCAGGCTAGGACTACTTATATTTACTTGAACCCTGGCCTACCCCTTTACCCGACATAAATATATCAAGGGTAAAAATCTTCCTTCTGGTTTTTAATGGAAATACCCTCACAGTTCTGAAAGGAACTTCTATTGTGGATCGCAGCAGAGCACGAAGCTGTCATTTACTCACCTTCAAGTTGTTTCTAAACCTGTATGAATTTCTTTCTTCTGCTGAACACAAAAGTAGATATTTTGAAGAATCTCAGTAACCAAGCAGTCAATGGGCCCCACTGACTTCCATAGTATTTGTTTCCCCACATACTATGGAAGTCGATATCCATATTGTACAAAATATTTTCTTGTGTGTTCAGGAAAAGAAATTCATACAGGTTTGCAACAACTTGAGGGTGAGTAAATGAAGACAGAATTTTCATTTCTGGGTGAACCTCTTTAAGTTGCCTATGAGGAGATATAATTTGTGTATTTCCTGTGTGACATACACTGAGCAGCATTTTTAAATTTAGCACCTTGTAACAACATTGAATCAAGAGGAGGAGGGTACAGAAGATCAAAAAAGATTGTGTTACTGGTCCAGAGTCTCGACAAGGCAGGCTCTTCAACACACATTCTTCTGTTGTGGTGTATCATACCTGGAGAATGAATACCTTCACGAAGATTTTACTAATGTTTCTGATACTGTGCTGTGCTCTGGATCTTACCTCAGCTGGTGAGTGTCACATTTTTGGCTCCATATTAAAAAACTATCACAAATATATTATGGCTTGCTCTTTGTGAAAATGTTGAATAACTATTATTTAACTCTGTATTTAAAACCTGAAGAATAAAAACAATGTTTAAAAACAGTATAAATCTAACACATATACTTAGATACGATCCAAAACTGTTGTTGCACAGATATGGTGTTTTCTGAAGCACTTCCTTGTATTTGAGTATTTGTAAACGGATGTACTAAACTAATGTAGCATTTTATCTCGCCAACAGCTCAAGCTCTTCCAGTCTCTGAAAGGTGTTGTTTAATTTCCAATAACACATATAATTTTTGAACATGGCAGCACTTTAAACAAACATTTCAAATGTGAACTTTTTTCCCCTCAGGGTTACGATGCTTAAAAAACAATTTTGTGTGAAACCAGATAAAGAGATAAAAAGAAAAATGTGAGCTTCACCATTGAAAATAGCCACAATTATGCTGTTTATACTTCTAAACCACTCTCGTTTTTTTTATAACATATTTTTGTTCTATCTCCTCATTAACAGAGGTGGTGTGACAACACCAGCAACCCTCAGCACAACCATGCTCTCGCCCCTCCACACCGACACCATCCTAACATCTCACTCCACCAATCTCCCAACACATCACCCCTCCAATTCCATGACCATCCCAGCAACGCTTCCTCCCATCCTGCCAAAGGAAGATGCACAACCCAAACCTCCACCAATCCGCCCATCTTCTCGTGGTGGTATTGTCCAGAGGAAAATTTTCATTTAAACATTCTAAAAGAGTTTTAAGTTCTTTATTTCTTTCTGAAAATATTGGATAACACTTCCTTTATTCAATATCCACAAAACCTGAATAAACACATAATGCCTAAAAACATGTTAAATCACATTTTGCTCAAGTGAACTCATCACTTTTTCAGGTCCTTTTGCAATGGAGCACAGTGTCTGCTGCTTTAGTGAAACCGATTTTAGAATACCTCTGAGAATCCTGGAGTCTTATTACTGGACAAGTAGCAGTTGTCCCCACAGACACATTGTGTGAGTTTCCTCTCAATAGGTTTGGATATACAACAATATTGCTAACATCTCACATTCATGTTGTTTAATGTTTTTGATTCTTATGTCCTTTAGGTTTGTAACACATAAGAGAACGTTCTGTATGAAACCTGATAATGAGCGGGCCCAGCTGTACATAAACCACATAGACAAGAAACCTGCTTGAGATTCTCCAAAATGAAGCTTGGACCACATATACTGTATCTACACAGATAAAATAAGTGTTATTATTGTACGTTATTCAAATGTGTTGATCTCATTCTCTGTCAATAATAAACCTTATTGATCTGAAGTAAACTTTATATGAGGTGTATTATTATTATTATTATTATTACTAATATTAAATTAAAGAGTATTGTATAAAGCATTTATTTGTTAAGCTTATCTTTGTTTTATTGACACCATTACAGTATCTACATTTTTACTATATTATTTAACAGTTTAGGACAAAACAACACAGTTTAATTAGATTCTGTAAAGTAGCAGTTAGTGTAACCAATATTAACTTCAAATATTTTAATAGAAAAAAAGATTTCTTTCCATTATATATATATATATATATATATATATACCCTGTAATAATTTATAGTTAACATTAGTTAACTACTTTAGTTAACATGAACTAAGAATTAACAATACTTCTCACAATATTAATCTTAGTTATAATGTAAATTTCATCATTTACTAATACATTAGTAAAGTCAAATATTGTATTTGTTAACATTAGTTAATGCACTGCGAACTAACATTAGCAAACAATGAACAGAATAAATGTTTTTTAACATTAATAAAGAACAATAAATACTGCAACAAATGATTACTCATTGTTACTTAATAGGCTACATTAGCAAATGAGACCTTATTGTGACGTGTTATTATTATCAATAATATTATTAATTCGGATAAGTCAAAAACCAAACTAGGCTTACTATTAAAATAAGTCACTAGAGGGCACACTTACATCTTTCCAGATCATAAATTCAGTCATAATTAAAATTATTTCTCATTTTTTCCTCTCCTGTCTGAGATCTCGACACTGACATAATTTGTTTTTTAAAATATTATATTTTGTTTTGATGAATTTCGCATGCAACGTCACAACGTCATCTTTTTCCGCTCTCCCTGCGCCTGCCACTACAAATACCACAATCCATTGCAAAATCCAGTGAGCCAATGAAATGCGAGAGTGGGCGTAATTCTATGACATCACTACAAGTGGCCAGCCGCTGACCAATAGGGCTTGGATTCTATAGGAGGAGGACAATCGCCTTTCATGCTCGCAGCATTGAAACGTTTTTCCCCGGCCGATGCTCGCATGCTTGTTTTTGTCCTCTGCACATTTACCTCCCCTAAAAATTCGTTAATTTAGTCCAAATCAGAACCAGCCGTAAGAGTTGATAATCGCTTCTGCACTCGACCCTTTCTGAGTCGACTCATCTTTTTATGCCTGATCTATTGGGATTCAGAGTGGGTGTTGTCACAGGACGATGATCGAGAGACCCGACTCAGCTGTTTCCAGCGTTGCAGTGAGTACAACATTCACACATTTATCTAAATCTGTCCAGAAAATACATTTAAAGCTAATGGAAATGCTTGGTGGTGGGCGAATTGATTCCTCGTGTGACTGTCCCCTAATCAGCATCTGTTATGGCAAGCCGCTTTTACATTTATTGCTTAAAACTAACTAGCATCTATTTTTGATACGATTAATTTCACCCATAACTATTCAGTAGAAACATTTTCCAATGTTATGTTGTCCAGTACATATTCAATTAGTAACCAGTACAATATCATTACATAAAACTGTTTATTCATTTGCTTTTGTCACTATACAAATAGTAGCAAGTAACTATTTCTTTGTTACAGGTAATAAATTGCAAATTCTGTGTTGATTTGGGGTTTAGGTATCAACTATTAGTATTTGGTTTGTAGTATAAATGCAATTGGTAACTACATCAGTTATATTTGCTAGTTGGCAGTGAACAGCTGAACTACAGAATTCAATGGCAAATATTTAATATTCGTAAATAAATAATGTTATGTGTAGTACTAGTATGTAGTCTTAATTAGATTACATTAAGTAAATATTTACTCTAGTGTGATCTTCGTAAAAATAAGTACTATTAATGTGAAATAAAAAAAGACGTTACTTGTTTTATAGAACTGAACGTTAAAATAGCTTACCATATTCTGGGGATCCTTGATTTGATCAAAAGCTCAGTGTATTATTGATAAAGTGAATTATACCACATGCTCATGTACTTTCATCCAAACCATAAAAGAACTAAGAAACAAACTGTACATTTTAAGTAACACCATTAAACATAATGTGGTCAAAATGGTTACCAAATGTCTATGCCATTCTATAGGCATGTGTGAAGATTAGTTAAGATATGTGTGAATTTTAAAAGTGAACCTATTTTTTTTTTTTTTAAGGCCCTGTTGCTGTGTTGTCAGAACGTACGCATGTAATAATATGTTGATTACCGTTGTTCGTTGACCTCAAGACAGGCAATCGTGATTCCAGATGCATATAAATGTGTTTTTAGAGTAAATAGTTGGGTTGTTAATGGCTGTTTGGAGAAGCAAATGAGAATGACAGGCTCTAAGCGTGATGCCCAGATCTCTTGTGGAGAGTAGTGAGTGGAGATGCATTTCAATAGGGTTAGAGAGAGAAGAGCAGCCAAAAACTGTCACCGAGCATATATCACAATCACGTCTGTGTGAACTTGAAGGAAAATGACTCCACTTCAAATCAACATGGGGCCATTTGGGTAAAAATAAGTGCTCCGAAAACTGAAGTATGTTACAAGAAAAGGTTGTTTGCAGATGCCAGTATATTTAGGGTCAGCTGTGTTATACATCCTTCAAAGGATGAATGAATTGTTAAACCTATTCTGAATAGTACGCTTGTGAACACCCACCTACGCTATTTGCATCCTTCAATCTAACATGGTTACTAAAAAGATCAATAATCAATGATTTGATTCACTCATCTGGTCAGATGTTGTGTTGTTTGCCATGTTGGGCCATGACATCAATCTTACAGTTACGTAAGAGCGCTTCAAGAGCGAAAGCATGGAAAATGCCCTGAGCTGTTCACAGAGCATGGCTATTTATAGACCGGTGTATGAATTATATAGTATGGATTTGAAGAAGATGCTAATTCTTTTTTGGATACGAGTGTCCGTAAACTGTCAGAGATCTCGAATCAAATCCTTTTTGATATATTGTTCTTTTAAAGGGATAATTCACACAAAAAATTCTGTCAGAGTATATGCATGTCGTTCCAAAGCTGTGTGATTTTTAACAATGCACCGATAATCAAATTCTGGCTGATGATTATTTTCGATAACCTGTAAATTGCTATTCTTTTACGCTTTTTCTATTATTTAATCATGTAAAAATATAATGCTTTTTTGCATTTTTAAATTGATATCGACTGATAAGTTTTTCCGTTTTGGCTATAACGTGTCAAAAGCAGCTTTTATTTTGACAGTGACAGGACTTTTATTTTGACAGCAATAAAAACGCCAGCACCTGAGCGCGGATATGAGCGTAATATTTAAATCCTTTACATTTGCTGCTGTCATATTCGTGTCATATTCACTGTGTGCTGTTTTTAAACATTTAAAACGCAGTAAATTACTGTTACCTTTTCTTTATTTGAGAAAATATGAATCCCAGTGGGCACAATTTTACCAGATTACTGAGTGCATTGTTGGTTACAGTGTTTATTTCCTTTTTATTAATGTTTTTAAAACTATTTCATGTTTGTGAAAAATGCAAAAATAGGATTCCAGATACAAGATGTTGCAAAAGCATTTATGTTTATTTTATAAATCGAAATTTTGTAGTCATTCTTTTTACAATAAATTATTTATAATTTAGTAAGTAAGTAAAATAAATCTAAATTTCATTGCAGCATTTGTAATGCACGTTATTTAAATTAAATTGCATAATATCATATACATCAGCTTAATATCGGCCAATGGCCAACCGGCTCACTTTAATAAAATATATGTATAATATAATTTAATATCATATAATATATTTATTCTAAATGAAAATATATAATCATTTTAAATGCTACAAAGCATATGTCATTTAAGCATGATATGCTATATGATATTTTGCTTAATATTTAAAACTGTTATTAAATTATTAGTGTTATTAATGATTTAGTGAGCATCAAGTGACGAGTGATTTTAAATGTAAAATAATGACAATTCTGATAAATTCGAATAGTTATCGGCCAATAACCGATATTAGCGGTGTGCCATATCATACCGTCCACGATAATACCGGTATAATCTTTTGCATGATAAAAAAGTGTCATATCGCGATATCAGTGATATAGCGACGCAATGACGTATGGCGCATTCACGTTCCCTGGAGCGCACAAGAACAACACCTGTCTGAGAGTAAGAGCAGCATATCAGCCTCCGATGACGATTTAGCACCTAAACAGGGAGCTACCTCAATAGTGTGGAAGTGGTTTGGTTACAAGAGGTCAGATCTCCAACAATTAAACACAATATTTTGCAAAATATGCAAGAAACTAAAAATGGAAACACAACAAACTTGTTTCACCACTTGGCCAATTTTCCTCTTGACCATCTGACCGGTCAGTGTCACTTCTTTCTGACTCTGAACTGATCCGTTTTACCAGCGGCACAGGTAATAACGTCAGCCGTGCGTTCTCACTCTCTTCTCTCCGATGGTGAAGTAACACACAGCCGCTTCCACTCTCTCACTCGTCTCATTCGCTCCGGTTTAATAGTGCTTGTATTGCGCATAATTTTAGTCATTGCTGCAGGTTTTGCACTCACACTAAAAGCGCGCGCTCGACCACTGATCTATATTAGTAGAGCACACAAGCCGCTTCTCAGTCTCAAATAACTTCTGAGTCACTAAAATGAGTGGCTTACTGCTCTAAAACATTCAAATACATATACGGTTGTGTCAAAATGTCTTGGTTCCAGTTAAAAGCAGTCAGTTTTGGAATGTTAAATTCCAAAAAAACTGTTGTGTAACAGTATATTGGATCCGTGCATAAACTCTTAAAGTGACAGCAGTCCAATATTCCTGCTGTCTGTCATGTTAATCAAAGAACAAATGACAAAGAAAATCACTTTCTGCTCTTGACTGAATACGTATTAGCATTAACCTGTATTTAATTTTTAATGAAGTCTACAGAAATTAAAGTAATCAAATGTTAAATAACACTGGATGGGTTATTTTTACATTTGATTACTTTAATTTCTGTAGTGTTTCTTACCTGAATAATTATGTATTTAATTAGGTATTCTGTCATCATTGACAGTAGCTCAGTGGAAAAGGATGGAAAAGACCCTTCATTTTGTTTGCACTATTAAATGCTGCTGCCTAACAGCTGCAATCACCAGTAAAATGTTTTTCCATATATTTTTCTCTGTATCGTCATAAATATCGTTATCGCAAATGTTCTTGAAATATCGTGATATAATTTTGAGGCTTCATCGCCCACCCCTGACCGATGTAACGTGCATCCCCAGTGATTTTCTTTCTTCCAAGAATAAAGACAAAATATACATTTTTATATGTCCTGTTTCCCAAAAAATCCGTTGGCTTAGTTGTGATAAATTCATTTGTGGTCATGGTCATTCATTCAGCCCAAAAAGAGTTAACCCACCCTGGTGATCGTAGCCCTCCCCATTCAAACTATCTCTAAATGTCTCTCTCTAAATGATCTGCATGCCCCCTACTAGTTAGTTTTCCATTGGCCTACCATGCATGTGAAGCTCAGCGGAGCCAAAGCAGAGCGATCAATTGTGTTTGCCTCGCCTAGCGTGTGGTTCGGCGCTGTGCTTCCGAGACCATGAGATTACATGAGAAGGAAAGCGACGGAGAGAAAGGGATGGAGGAGCTTGAGAAGGAGAACTTGCATCTGGATAAGGCGCTGGCTGTGATCTGGAGTGAAATTCACTGCCTTCATGACGACATTGAGTTAATGATGGATTTGATACAAAATGTAAATGAGCATGTGAAGCACCTCATGTCTGTTTGTTTGTCACAAGATCCCATGTGTCCTCCCTTCCCCAGCCTCTTGGTGTTTAAACGTTTGTGTTTGGGCAAGCAGTTTTGGGGTGTTACTTTCATACGTGCTTAACGCAGATCTGTTTACTTATCCTCAAATTAGCAAAATGTTATCCTTTGTTGTGGTATCCCTGCATGTTAGATTAGGAGTTTGAGTCTGCCAAGTCATTATCCACTGGAACTAATGTTAATGTTAGCGTAGCCTTTAATATCTCTCCTCTGAAGTCTTCTTGAGCCCTGTTTTGACAGGGATAACAGTAATGGAGGAGTCGTTCTGCTCTTTAATCAGTGGAATGTGGAGTAAAGCTGTGTTCTCTTCCAGCAGAGGAATCTGGAGGGTTATGTCGGCTTCGCCAACCTCCCCAACCAGGTGTACAGGAAGTCCGTGAAGAGGGGGTTTGAGTTCACTCTCATGGTTGTCGGTAAGTCGCAAAATTCTTTTGCTCACTTCATAGAACGTCATTCTTTGCCTGTTTTGGTTTGATAAAGTGATTTTTTTTTTTTTTTGATTTTTGTAAGATTTTAGACATTTATATGAAATTAAAAAAGGAGGTGTCAGACGATTGCATTGTACGGAGCCCTGCACATGACACGCAGGAAAAAAATATGTATGTCGTGGCCACGAATTAACAATTCGTTCCCTTGACTTACTAATCTTTCAGGAAACGTTCAGGAAACTTTCAGGAAATGTTCAGGAAACGTTCAGTTAATGCTAACATGGTTGACAGGTTTACAGTTCAATTTGACTCTTGCTCTCAAGGTTGTGAAATATAATACATTACTGAGAAAATGAATGTTGAAGTTTTATAAAGTTATCTATTTTTGCTATATAATCATGGTATATAATCAAATTGACATTTGAAGATACTACAAAAGATGAGAATTTAAATTCTTTCACATTCATGTCTTGAATGATGAGGATGTCATAATGATAATGATCATCATTAATAAAAAAAAATCAACAACAGGGTTGAGACATAACCTGGGGCATGGCTAAAAGGTTTCCATACATATTTTCAAATATGTTACAAATTTGCATATGCTCACATAGTAAGGAGAAACATATGGAAGCTTGTTTCCGCCACTGAATAAATTTTTTTTTTTTTTTTTAAATTCTCACAATTTTGACTTTTTTTTCCTCCCAATTGCTTTTTACGTGTTGCCTTTTTTCTCAGAAAATTGCAATTGACCCTTTGCCAGCAGTTTGATTGACAGGCGATCTGACCAATCATAACCCCGAATCCGCCATTTCCGCCACAAAGCAGTCAGGGGAGTTAGTAGATTAACGTTGGTGAACTTGAACTTGAAAAATTGTTTGTACTCACGTCTTGAAACAACATTCCTTCTGATGTTCATTCATGTTTATTTGATGCTATAAATGAACTAGTATGAAGAGATGATCGGTTCACGAGCCGCTTGAAGGAGCTACAGCGATCTGTCACGACACATTAAAGAGACACTATACGCTATTTAATGTTTAAACTTCTTTAAAAAATTACAATATTTGAAATTGAAAATTTGAAATCTGAAACCTTGTTTCATATGAAAAGTAACCTGCTCTGTCTTGTCTGTCGACGTGTTGTCAGTGTCATCTTTGCCCTGCGATATATTTTTCACTTCGTGAGAACATGAGTAACAGTAGCAACTGTAACTAAAGGGGGCGGGTCTTTGCGAACAGCGAATTGCATGTTATAAATTCAGAATTGTGATATAAGCAATTGCGAGTTATAAAGTTAGAGTTGCATGATATAAAGTCTATAAGACTTTTTTCAAATTTTAAATTCAGAACTGTTTATTTCTTGCAATTCTGAAAAAAAAATCCCCTCAGAATTGAAATTTTTTGGAAGAGTTTCGCAATTCAGAGTTTATATCTCACAATTCTGTGAAAACAAATCCGAATTGTGAGGGAAAAAGTCAGAAGTGCAAGTTACAAAAGTGCATTTATTTATTGTTTGTTCCATGGCGGAAACGAGTTTCCATAGAAACAAGAGTGAGAACAAATTCATGAAAATAAAGTGCGCATGAAAAATGTTAACAGTAAAGTTGATGATTGATAGTCTTGTTTTTCATTCATGAGAACCACAAATGGTTCTTGTTTTGTAGAATGAGCCTTGTTTTTTTTTTGTTTTTTTACTTTAAGTGAATAAAAGTGCTTTTTTTTTTTGCTGATGATGATGATCGAAGGAGTTTATTTCCGCATACAAGAGTAGATGGATGAGTGTTTGGATGATCAATGCTATTGTCATCATCACACTCTCTCTGTGGTTTGGATGCTGTGACTAAAGCCATATTGGAAATATGGATCTCTGTGACATAACTGCTGTGGAGTGCCTCACCATAGTAACCGCATGTGTGTCTGTTAGCTCTTGCAGTGGGTTTGCTTTCCAGCATTGGTGCAAAATAACCTCTTTAGTTCTCTCTTCCTCTGTTCCTCTTATAAGTTGTTACTCATGCTATGTCTGTCAACTTCTGTTTGTAGGCTAGTTGTCTAGTTTATCTGATAAAGCGGCCTATTGAGATGCTTCTAGGCTACTGGTGTCCAGAGACGAGGCGCACTAATCTTATTTATTTACTTAGACAGCAGTTTTCTGTTGGTCAGCAGGGTGAATTTGAATTACCAGCTTGAACACAAGCGAAATCTGCAAAAAAATCTTTCCACCCTTATACGATAGAATAAAATATTGAATATAAATATTTTAAAATTTATTCCTGTGATGCAAAGCTGAATTTTCAGTATCATTATTCCAGTCTTCAAAGTCACATGGTTCTTCAGAAATCCTTTTCATATGCTGATTTGCTGCTCAAAAAAATATTTCTTATTATTAATGTTGAAAACAGTTGTGTGGCTTCATGAGAAACAGCATTTATTTGAAATGTAAATCTTTTGTATCACATAAATGTATTTACTGTCACTTATTTACCAAATAATTGTATTTCATTTTAAGTTATTGACCAAAAATATTTGAATGGAAGTGTATTTTTTACACTAATTAATAGCCCTGCAAATCAAGTATATTCGTCTTTTCTGTTAACAGTGTTTTGTATTCTCTAATAAAAAAAAAATGCACTTCTGCCACATTTTACCTCAGAAGCAAGTTTCCACCTCCATAAGTTACATGTGAAATTTGCTGAAATCTTAACTATCTCAGTGGCTAATACAGCTAGCTGGGTTTTCTATCTACTTTGGCCTTTGGCTCTTTATTTTTTATCTCCACTGGCCTTTTAAAGAACAAAACTGAAAACTGTCGTCTTGTTCTCTTGTCACTCATCCTGACAGACACTACAGCGTTTTGGCTGTCGGCTCCAATTTTCCCTCCAAAACTTCAGGGAGGAAAGAATCTGTTTCCTGTCTTTTCTCTCTCTTTCTTTCTCTCTCTCTCCCTTGTGTTTCTTTTCCACAAGTATTTCCTTTCTTGAGCTTTCCCTCTCAAACCAGCTGGCAAAATGTTTCTTCAGGGAGAAAGCGTTGGAAAATGTGAAGAGTTTGTAGAGGTTCGTTTTTAAAATTGAGTTATCTAAGGCTTGTTGGACGTGGTAAAGCAGGCCTAGCAGTTTCTAGCCTTGTTTAAAATATGGTTTTCTTCGCACAAGGTCTCTTTTAATAGCAATTATTCGAGCTTTTTCCCCTTACTCAAGTTGTGTAGGAGAATTCACACCTGTACAAGCAAAAAAAGGACAATTTCACGCATGTTTTCATTAATTGCACTGTTTGCATTCCTTCGCAATAACAACTCCGACAGCTGTGTTTGGACAAAACTTGAGACGTTTTAAAGTGATCGGTAAATGGTAGCTGGAGTCTTCAGACATGACATGTTGTTGAATTCCATGTCATTCACAGATATTTTCAACAACACTGCCGCAATTTGTCTAGCGTGGCTGTGTTAGCGTAGCTACCGCTAGGAGCTGCTACTTTTCCCGTACATTACCATGCTGTAGGTCCGTTTGAAAGGTCCCTGGCTGAAACACGGACACACACAGGGAGGTTATTTAATCCCTGGATTATGAAGCCAAAGCTTCCCCTCTCTGGCCTGCCAACAGGTCATCTAACAACCCGGTCATGGAGCTAAGCCTGTCAGACGGTCTTAGCCGACACATGCTAATGCAACCGCCGATGTACAAACAAACACTAGCCTATCTTTGGGTTTTCAAACAAACTTTAAAGTTTCATTCAAGTCGAATATGAAAATATTTTAAATTAGTTTTTTTTTTTTTTTTGTCTTTGCTTTCCGTCGGACTTGTTCTTAACTTAGTTGATGAAGTGGAGTAACACCATTATACCGATCTTCTCTCACTCCACGGAAGCCATTGATGAGTTTCATCGTGTTGGACAGATTTTTGTTTAGATTTAGGGTTTTAGAAACAAATAATTTGAGATTTGGCAGTGTGAAAGATATGTGCTATTCTATTTCCAGTGCAGTCCACTTTGTTATATCTATACACTCCAACTCAGTGTTGAAATATTGCTTTACAGTTTTTCTGTCATATTTTGGGAAGTGCAGTGTTTAAACAAACTGCGTCATTTCAACCACAGGTTTCAGATCTATAATGCGAACATCCAAAAGGTGCTTTAGGCCTCTGAAACTTTAAGTTAAACTGTAGGTTATTGAAAAGCTTGTTTGGACCTCTAAAAAAAAAAATGACAAGCCCACTAATATCATGTGTAAGGTGTATCTACAATAACGCTTTCAAGCTTTTTCAATACGTTTTTTTTCTACATTGAAACGTCAGAAAATGCTGAAATCATCTGACTGTGTTTATGTAAAATAACTGAGATGATACCAAGAGACCAGACATAATAAAGTTTTCACATTATTCTATAATAATCATATTATTATTATTATTAGCAGAATATCCCACCACTTACTGGTATGTTCAGGTTGCACTCAATCGCCGTTCCGTTAAGTACAAAATCCGTCACATGACTAAACATGGCTCATCATTTTCAAATGCATAAGTTTTTCACAATCTACACTATAATGCAAATATGGCGTTTTCAAATTGATCCATTTGGGAGAGCATCTTCAAAGCTCAATTTTCGTAGAAAAAACAATGCTTTCTCCTTGTGGACGGAAGACCAAAATGTAGAGAAATGTTCTCGACCCTGGTCCCTCTTGGAGTTTCTACTAATGAGCTGATGACCTGAATCACACGTTTCGTTAGGAAGTTGATATAGAGCAGCGGTGTCAAACCGCTCCCTCCAAATTCGTGGAGGGTCACTGTGTTGCAGAGTTTAGCTCCAAGGGTTAGACACATTCGAGTTTGTATGTGATTGCACATGTGCAGTGTGTAACATCACACGTGTCACCTCATAGATCTTATTTTCTATGTAGGACAGATTGATTTTCCTATTTGAAGTGACGTATGTGTGTGTGTGTGTATCCATGGGAGTTTTTACCTAAGCGTTGCTGATTGTTATCTCAGGATGTTCGGAGATGAACTCTGACCTTTGTTGCCGAACAATAGATCTTATCACTACAGGAGCCCGTCTCTGTAAACCAGTAAAACACACACATACTACTATACTTGCATTCTCACGTCTTTTAAAATCAGTAACTGTAGTAAATACGAGTGTTTTCCAAAGCTCTAGTGTTTTTAAACTAGTTCAGATGATCAAAGTTTGCCCTGTTGTTCTCTGTACCACACCAGCAGGTATCTGTTGGGGTAGTGGGCCTCTCTTTCGCTCTCTTTCGCTATCTGTTTGTTAAAGAGTTAAGCAACTGTATGGCTATGGTGCTGTAGCCCCTTTTATGAGGGGAAAAAAGAGTTAGTGAGGAAGAGAAGGGATAGCTGGGATTAGATGGGGGCAGGGCAGTGTAAAAGGGGTGGAGGTGGGGAATTGTCAGGATATCTGAGCCCAGTAATGGGCCCTGGGGTGCTTTCTGGCCCATAGCATGATGACAGGAAGAGGTAAAAAGATGAAAGTCAAAAAGAATTTGTGGAATCTCCTGGAAAGTTTGTCCATTTGTCCCTGTTCTCCCATCCACCCGTCCATTCAGGATAGTAGTAATTGAGTAGAATTTTTTTTTTTTCCCAAATCTGAATAGGGCAGTTTATGATACTTGGTAATTAACTGATAACTGATAATTGATTGTCATACATTTTCTAAAGTCCATTTAAAGGACTTTTCCAAATTATTACATGGATGATTTGCCCAAAAATAAAATTCTGTCATCATTTACTTGCCATTCCAAACTTGTATGACTTTCTTTTTTCTTTTTCAATTTCACAAAAGATATTTTGAAGAACATTGGGAACCAAACAACATTGCAGCCCATTGACTTCCATTTGTATGGAAAAGAAAAACACTGAGAGATCTCAAAATATCTTATTTTATATTCTGCAAAAGAAAGAATATCATACAGTTTTGACCAGTATTATTTTGGTAGTATTTTTTTAGTATTATTATAGTATTTATTCATATTAATCATAATTGTTTTATTTATTTTTATTTTTATTTGTTTTTATATTATTTTCAATTTAATTTTAGCTTGTGTATAGTAATTTTATGTGCTTTTTTATTAGATTTATTTTTGAAGTATTTCTATTTAATTTTAAATGTTAAATTTGAGTTATTAACTTTATATCAATTAGATCTGTTTTTTTTTTCATTTAAGCTTTTTTAAAAAAGCTTATTCATCTAATTATTTTTTCTATTAATAAAAGCAATTTTAATAGTTTTACTTAGAAACAACATTAGGGTGAGTAAGTGACAGAATTTTCATTTTTGAGTGAACTATCTTTTTAAGTGTTGTTTTTGGTACAGTCTATTTGAGGTTTATATCATGTAATACTAATTTGACACTACTAGCATTGCTAGCTCAACTATCTAAAATAGGTTTAATGATGTTTTTGATATGTAAATCTGTTACAAAATGAAACATGATGCTTTATCAGCATACTGCACAAAACACTGGCTGTTGAACACCATTCGCCCCACTTTTTCAAGTTAAACGCTAACTGTATCACACTGGGTCAGGAAGTGATGCTAGCATGCGTTTTTTATTTGGAAATGTCTGTTTCCCTGGTAGCCTGTCTGGGTCTAGTTCAATATAAAGCCAGTGGAAATAGGGTCTATTTATCCGCACTATGTGGTTGTGCCAGTCTATTAGCACTTCTATAGACTTTTTCCTCTATTTAATGGTTTTCCAGTGTCTCTGTTCATCCCTGCTGGAGAGGCACATGTGCTGGAGTAGTAAAAGACAGATGATAGAGGGACCAAAATCAGACGGGGAGGTGAGTTCACTCCATTCATCCATGGGTCTGATAAAGGTCAGCCAACTGTGAACTAGACCTGGATCCTTGCTGTGTGACTGAAGTGTCTCGTTTTCAGAGATCATGCGGACCGATATTTAATTAAAAGAGGGGATGAGGCTAATTGGGTCTGGCTTTACCCTGAGGGGGAAAAAGAGGGAGAAACAGGGTGTTAGCGATAGCTGGAGCTGGAGACGCTTGCTAATCTACTCATTCTCACCCATTAAAACAGTGGTATCAGGATTTCATGAACAAATTCTGCAGCGTGTAAAGCACAAGCTAACCTCTGGAAATGGTTTGAGTATTTTATGTGTGTTTTCACGAATGCTTTATATGATTTTAATCAATCAGCTATATAATTAAAAGTAAACTGCAACTTAGTAACAATAACAATAATTATTAATATTTTATTACTACTATTACTATTATTAACTCTTGCATCTTATTGCATATATTAGCAGATGAGAACATGCTTTTCCCCCATGGTCGTTCTTGTGAGTTTGTACATGGCTTCCATTAAAATGCCAGTGTAAGTGCAGACAGACCAAACAACGCTCTCTATCTATCTACCTTTTATCTGCCACTTTCAGGGGTAGTTGAAAACGCATTCGACCGGATTGCCGTCATAGTGTAAACGATCATGTGGTCAAATGTGTTCGAACAACCACAAAAGACCGTCTTCTGACCTAATGCATTATGGTAAGCGTGCTAGCCAGACAGGATTTATACTATGTTGGCCGAAGACCCAAATTTGGTTTGAAGGTGAAAAATGTACCAAGCACAATTTTCTTTCACCATTCCTGATTTCTAACATGCACTCATTGGATTAATGGATTAAAACACCAGGTGTAAATGAGTATGTGCCTGCCTCATCTACTGATCCGATCGACCAAAACGCAACTTAATACCAGGTGTAAACAGGGTCTTTATCTGTCTTTCCTCCCCCCTTTACTTCTCTTCCACTGGTCGCTGATGTCCTCCCACCCCCCACACACATACACATAGATGCTTTCACAGTGCAGTCTCTCTGTCTTGTTTAGGTAAGTTCACAGAGCCTGGGGCAAGGAGGAGTAAATTTACTTAGCAGACAGAGGGTGGGTTTGGTGTATGTGTGTTATCTCTGGCATAGCACAGAGAATCTTTAAGTGTGTGTGTGCATATGTTGAACTGTTTTGGCTCCATAGGATGCACTGGGAACTGCTCCAGCTCTGGCAAAGAGAGGGAGAGTTCCAAATGAGGGGGTCAGGGTCGGGGTTGAAGGTTAGGCACTGATACCAACTGATATAGTGAGGACATTGGATCATCTGGGTCTCATTTTCTAGTTTAACTGCATTTTTTTTTACTTTCTAAATTGCATTGCGTCATACACAACAAGAAATCAAAATGATTATTAATAGTATTTCATAATAGTTGAGCTTCTGTGATTAGGTAATTGTCAAAAGTGTTATTTATAGCATTGGATTTAATTCATCTGAATCTTTAGAAACAAATTGTATGAATCAAACTAAGTCATTTTTCTGTTTGGTTTCAAGGCGAATGCAAATAGTGTGTAGTCCATGTTTGTGACATTATCAGCAATGAGATTGGCTCAATGAGATTGAGATGGCATTTTCAGGCTTGTCTCCTGTCCCATGTAGGGCCTGTTGTGGTAAATGAATAAGACCAGAATTGGAAGCTCAGAAGCTGCGGACTGTTTGTGGGAAGATTGTTTATTGAGAGAAGGAGCTTTCAACACCCCCTCTTGAAGCCTAGGATCAAGCTTGTGTCAAAAACATGGAGTGAGAATGTGTATTTGAGTGGGTGAAGATGGTGTACACTTCAGTGATGCATTGGTGGTCTGCTCTGCCAGATGAGCCAAGTGTTCCCTTCCCCCAACTCAAGAGATGTTCCAAATGACAGCCTAATGCTCATCCGTTGTAAAGAGAAGTGTGGAGTTGCCTAGAAAGAATGGAGCGAGCAATGTTTTATTCCTTCAGAATAAAAGCTTTCTCTCTCACACACTCTTCCTTTTTGTCCACAACATTTTCCCAATATACGAATGAATCCACTGTCTTTCGATTGCTTTCCACAGGAAGAAACTATTGAATTTCTGGCCAGGGTCCCACATGTGCTATTGGTTGGCTCAAAAACAACAAACTAATTGTGTTTTTATGTGTGGGTGGATGAATGTGAGAAAGCTGGTGATGATCTGTGGAGAATCTCATATTCATCACCTCCTGTTTTTAAGTAAGGCTGTCTCTTGCTAGTGGCATTTCATCCTCTCCCACTTTTTGCCTATATTAGTTCATTTCATGGCACTTAACATTTTTGTTTCCTGCTTTTCTAGGTGAGTCTGGACTGGGCAAATCCACGCTCATCAATTCCCTCTTTCTGACAGACCTGTACTCCAAAGACTACCCTGGCCCATCTCAGAGGATCAAGAAGACCGTTCAGGTATGTCCTCTTTAGCTGACCTTTAACTCCTGATACTGATGTGTGACTTCCCTACTCTCTGTTAGTCTTGTTCTCTCTTTCTTCCCTTACCTTTGACCCTTTATCTCCAGCCAACATTATCCTCCACTACCTTGCAGCCAAATGTGATATAGAGAAGCCATGAGGGAGGCTTCAGGGGTCTGATTTCTTGGGCCAGGGTTGTCAATCTTTTTTAATGACCTAAGTGCACCATTCTAGTGAAACTGTGATATCTGACTAACCAGTTCAGTTGGACAAACATTTGGATAGCATAACTTACAGATCTGTTTTCTTGAGTGCCGCCACTGTTATATTGCCGGAACCAATTTGTGGTCTATCCAAGGTGAACTTTTTGACAAAAATGATCTACATGGTGCTATAAGCAAGCTGTGGAAGCTCTGCGTTTTCCAGGGGTTGCACAGACAATTGTGACCACCCCCACCATGCCCCCCTGCTGAGTAAGAAAGTTTTGTAACATTTTTTTAAGTGCTTCGCTTCTTATGCAGCTCATTAGATTACCTGCATGACCATAAGGAAGGATCCTTGGGCCTTATCGCATTAATCACACTCATGCAACTCAATGTTGTTTTTTGCCTCTTCAAGTCAGTCAACCAACTCCCGAATGCATTCAGACAACTGGAGTGCCAGTCAGGCTCAAGCAATCGCAAACAGATCGCTGTCTTCTGAGGGTTCCAGGCAAGAGCAAATGCTCTCAGACTCACTAGGAAAGAGACGGCAGAGTTTTGACCTTATATGGATTTGATAAACTGGATGAGAACAGATGCTGAGGCTGGAACATCAGAAATGGGGGAGGATACACTGCAAAGAACTTGCGGTATGATGGAGTGACTCAATTGGAGTGTTTTTTAAAGAGCATAGGAGGGGTAATATGAAGGGGTCTAGATTCCTCTGGAGGCTTGTAGGGTTCAGTAGGAGGTCAAGAATTTTCCCACGAAACCCAACACCCAGCATTGACTTTCCCACCACCCTAGAGTTGGGACGTGTTCTGAGGTGGCCCAGCCCTTTCTGGTATTTAAGTGCAGCCACTCTCGTTCCTCTTTTATAGTGATGAACAAACAATCTCTGTGTCTTTGCTGCACTCAAGACAAAGTTCATGGTTAATGTTCAGATCAAAGTTGTTTTGAACCTTTGTTGTGCTTGGATGACATGGCAAGTCCTTTCTGAAGGAAGTCTATTGACTTGGTGGCAATCTTGAAAAAAGCTACCCAATCATGCAAGTACCGCTCCAGTCTACTTGAATGGGGAAAGATCAAAATCTCAAGAACTTGTCTGCCATGCTTATTTTGCAGGTCAAATTCTGCTTCTGGGAGGGACACTATACTGCTGAGTTTACTTCCCATCCTAATTTAACACACCTGAACCAGTTACTAAAGGTTTTCCGGATTACTAGAGACTTCCAGGCAAGTGTGTTAGAGCTAAACTGTGCGTGACATTGGCCCTCCAGGTGCAGGATTGGGGACCCCTGCAATAACATGTATGCTAATAAACAATGAATAACAAATGCACCAATAAAATCTGCTCAAATTAGGGTGATCAAATGCATGTGTGTCCTGCAGCCACCATGTCAAACCCTGCCTCCATAAGTCCTTGTGGTCCTTCTCAAAGTCCACACTTTGGTGACGTAATGCCACAAAGACTGTTGGGTAGAATTCTGCTGTGGAGACTGTGTCAGTGAAGACTCTTGAACACCCTTCTGAAACCTAAAATTACAAATGGGGCACCCTACAGCCTCATAGACTTTACATACACAGTGCTATTGCAAGGCCGCAGATGCACATTAAGTGTGCAATTTGGGAATTCATTATTGTGGCAGGAGGAGCAAACGATAGACACAGGTGTGGCGTCAAGCCTCAGAGAGGTGTTTATTAACCTAAAAAGAAACATAAGCTGTCCAAAAAGGGGAATAAAGTGTCCAAATAAACTGGGGATCTGGTGTTCTCGCAGAGCTGGGCATCGTGAAGGAAAGGTAGTGTTCAGATGGGTTGGTCCAGCTAAATAGGGCAGGGTCCCGGCAGCTGCTAACACTCCCCTCTTTGGTTTGGGGCGTGAGGGGTGGCGACTTCTCCACCGGCTCATCTTGAGGGGCAAGGCAGCCTGGATATTTATAGCCTGACACTGGCGATACGTGGATCCCAGCACGGGCAAACGGGTCTTCTCTACATCAGTGTAGAGCGGGAATACATCCCCACTCACACTCATCACATGCCACTCCAGTTTGAACCTGGCAAAGGGTGGCGATTTAAGGGATGGGGTGGCGCTGATAATAAGGGGGAAACCACTCCTTTTTTTTTTAAATGAGTAGCCTGTATTCTCATTGTACTGTTCACATTGATTTATATTTTGTTGGGTTCTTGTTTAAGGTTGTTTGCTTTTCTCAGCGCTGTGCAGAAACCGACCAAACACAACCTTCAAATCATCTTACAGTTTGAATGCAACTGTGGCATCTGTCACCCAACATCTAAACAAATTCATTCTCATTTGGATAGATGATCTAAAACCAAATGGGCTTTGCTTGCTGCCACTGGAATTCAATGGGAGATTCATCCAAGGCACCACCTCTCTTTTTTTAGCACAAAACAACTTGACTTTTAGAGATTTTAGATTTCATCTTACTTGGACTTCATATTCCCTACATCACTCTTTCACAGATAAAATCTCTCTGACATTTTAATGTTTCTTATGTCCATGCTTTTCTCTTTGATTCCCCATTTAACCTTCTCTGGCACTCTCCTGGGTGGCAGGATGCCTTTGTGCGATGCACTTTGTCTGAGCTGTTCTACCATGAATGCCCGTGGTATAAATTTGTCAGCCTGGCCAAAGGCCATGTTGTGATGTGTGTCTGTCTAGTCCTCTGTGGTCAGTTCAGGCAGGACATGGAGACAGCGGTGAAAGTATTTATATTCCAAAACAATCTGCACTGTTTGTGATAGTAGCCACACAAGGGCCATTCTGGTTGCATCGATTGGAAGTCTGGACATTTTTGTGGCTTTGTGTTTCTACATTTTAATTCATTTCTTTTTCTGTGTTGTTGCAAACTGAAGTGGCCCGACGTGCCTCGTAAACATTTTAGCATGAGCGAGAATGGCAGAGTTTTAAGGTTCACTCTTCTCTTTCCTCCATTTTCCCTCTTTCTCACACTTTCTTCTCCTTAAGACTGTCCTGTCTCTCCCTCTCTCTCCTCTCTCCTGAAAGGTTGTGGTTGTTTTTGTTAGCAAGAAGGTTGCGCATGTGTGAATGCGAGTGCAGTTTTAGAAAAAGAGGGTCAGCCAAAAATAACCAGGCCTGTGAGAATAAGTGTTTTACTGAAAGCAGCTGAAATAACTTCAGGAGATGATGAAGCTGAATCATAGTGACATCAGAGATGACTATTTAAGTGTCTCATCTCAACTCTGTGTCTCACACATAGGCTAACCTAGATGCAACTAATGCACATGGTTGCCTGAATTACTAGGTGACTAATGGGAAGATACCAACTAGTTGATTTTTAGATATAGACATGCATATAGACATACTTTCATAAATTTTAATATAAAATAAACTAGTCAATGCCAATATTTGTTGGACACCTAGTTGACCATCATGACCCATCCCTTGTTAAAGAGTCAGTTCACCCAAAATTGTCATTTAATTACTCACTCATGTCGTTCCAAACCGGTAAGACCTTCGTTCATCTTCCGAAAACAAATTAAGAGTTTGCTGACCTCCGATATACTGCAACGTTATAACCACTTTCAAGGCCCAGAAAGGTAGTAAAGACATTGTTAAATTAGTCCATGTGACTACAGTGGTTCATCCTTATTGTTATGAAGCGACGAGAATATTTTTTGTACGCAAAAAAACCAAAAATGTTGAATAAAGTTGGCATTTTTGTTCGTTTTTTTACGTACAAAAAATATTCTCGTCGCTTCATAACAATAAGGATGAACCACTGTAGTCACATGGACTAATTTAACAATGTCTTTACTACCTTTCTGGGCCTTGAAAGTGGTTATAACGTTTGAGTATATCGGAGAACAGAAAGCTCACGGATTTCATAAAAAATATATTAATTTGTGTTCTGAAGATGAACGAAGTTTTTACAGGTTTGAAACTACATGAGGGTGAGTAGTTAATGACAGAATTTTTATTTTTGGGTGAGATAACCCTTCAAGGCCTATTTGTAAGCTGCTTTTGTATGAGCTATGTTTATGCTCTAGAGTCATCTATGACATTTGAAGGCTCACGTTTGGTTTGATCCGAATGCAAAGGTAGAAATTACAAATTATATTAACCTGAAGGTTTGTGGTTTAGGGTGAGCTAGCATTGATTCTCTGTCAATGACATGAATCTGGAACAAACAGGCAAGGTTCCTGTCTCATGCTTAGTCACGTATCCTGTTGTGACAATTATGGACCTTCTTTCAGGTGGAACAGTCCAAAGTGCTCATAAAGGAAGGGGGCGTTCAGCTCACACTCACCATCGTCGACACACCAGGCTTTGGAGATGCGGTGGACAACAGCAACTGGTGAGTTCAAACCCTCAAACCCTGTCAGAGACACAAACTCCATTGTAGTCAAAAGATAAAATAATTTATGAAGAATGCAATATATGATGGTGATGCAATGACTTCTCAGTCTTTGCATCTGACTGTGCCTTTCATCTCTCCTCCTCCCCTTTTTCAGCTGGCAGCCAGTCATCAACTACATCGACAGTAAGTTTGAGGACTTCCTGAATGCTGAATCCCGTGTTAACAGGAGGCAGATGCCTGACAACAGGGTGCACTGTTGCTTGTACTTCATTGCCCCCTCTGGTCACGGGTATGTACTGCACCCTACGCAAATGAACCCTGGCATGAATCAACCAGCTTAAAATAGAAGCACCACACACACATGTCCTGATTTACACATTTTGCACTTTGTTCCGGAGTGGGATGATGTTGGAATTTTGTACATGAATACTATTTGACTGTGGTACAATGAAGGCATCAGAACATGTGACTGTGCACTGATTTAAATGGAATAAAGAGTGAAATGGAGAGACAGAGGACATATGAGCACAGATGGAGATGCATACTACCCACACCAATATTCAAAAGCATTACGTAATGCCCACTAAACTGGGCCTGACGTATGATGGGCGTTGACTTGTTTATTTTTGAAAATTATTAGCTTTTTTGGCTTAGTTTTACCAAGGAAAGGAACGGTTGTATGATTTGTGGTTAAAATATGACATGATTTGTGATGAAAGAATGCTTGGAGTATTTATCACTGGATCTGTACTTCATTGAAACATAGGTTTTTTATTAATCCTCATTTTTTCATTGCAGTTGTCCATTGTTTTGTGATTTAAATGCATTAACATGTTGTGAAAAAATCCTCTGTAGAAGATGAACTATACACTATAGGATTACAGTCTCTTAATAGAAAAAAAACAAAGCACTGTTTACTCATAAATTTACATTCAGTGACCCCGCGGTCCTATGTGTTCAAACAGCCCCACACATTTTCTTGTGTGCCCTTTTTGAGACGGCACTATGAAGCAACATTGATATCTCTGTGACCTTTGTGTTGCATCTTCAGTCTCGACATTCCTGAAATGTATAAACAGCCCCTCAGCTGGCCCCCAAAGCCACACAAACACAGCTCAGTGTAAAGAACAGCCTCTTTGTCTGGAATCCCAAATGAAAGTGATGCAAAGAGAGACAGAGTGAAGCCCTCATTCCCTCCATGACATAATTTTTCTGGTTTGGAAGGAAACGATGAGAAAACGGTCAGTGCTGTGTGGTGGCTCTGTGCTGACAGTGGCCGCTCTGCTCTGGTCTGTTTATTCATGTCCGCTTCTGCTGCCTGACTTCTTTTTAGTTGTATTGCGTCAATTCGAAGGACATTTTTGTATTTAGATAAGTCAGCGAAGCTTACACAAACCAATATTTTATTTAACCTTAAAAAAACCTTCACCCAAAAATTGAATTTCTTGTCATTAATTACTTGCCTTCATGTTCTTCAAAACCCGCAAGACCTTCATTCATCTTCGGAACACAAATTAAGATATTTTGATGAAATCTGAGAGCTTTCTGACCCTCCATAGGCCGCAATGTAATTACAACTTTCAAGGCCCAAAAAGGTAGTAAAGACATCGTTAAAATAGTGTCGGTATATGACGCTGTTCATATGATGCTGTCTCAGGAGCCAGCCAATAATGAGCTGCCGTTCTGACGTAGAAGCGCTGCACTGGGTTTATAACGTAAAATGCATCGCAGACTGCCACTGAAGAGAAGAAATTATTGAATATAGTTATTTTTTTGTTTTTGTTTTTATTATTCTTGTTGCTTCTTAACATTAAGGTTGAGCCACTGTAGTCACATGGGCTATTTAATGATGTCTTTACTACCTTCCTGGGCCTTGAAAGTGGTTATTGCATTGCAGTCTATGGAGGGGTCAGAAAGCTCTTGAATTTGATCATAAATATCTTTATTTGTGTTCTGAAGATGAACAAAGGTCTTACAGGTTTGGAACAACATGAGGGCGAGTAATTAGTGACAGAATTTTAATATTTGGGTGAACGAACCCTTTAATGTTACTGTTCATTATAGTCTCATAACCTGTGTGGGAAAACCATGTAAAAACCTGCACCTTTTTTTTTGTTTTATTTTTTTCCCCCATTGTTTCATGTAGTTGTAGTGGACTTTATTCATACACTTGGTTGTAAAATAATTTCTATACTACTATATCCTATGCTATGCTATACTATATCATATACTACTCTATACTATGCTTTACAATTTTATTCTATATTCTATACCCATAGAGAAACACAATGTAATAGGCACTTGTTTATTTCAAATAATTTATTTTTAATGTATATTTTATTTCATTTTATTTTACTTGACTTTTGTGAAAACATTCAGTGTATTGTAAGAAGACAATAGTGATATCAACATTAAAAACTTAAATATTTTAAATAAAAAAATTAAATATTGCCATTGAACATGCCATTATATGGTATAGTATAGAAACTGTATTGTACTACACCTTGCTATACAATAATTTAGTAATCTAAATAATAATGAATTAGCACCACAAGGAGCTTCACAAAACAAATATGAAAAGTTAGACACGATTCAATTGTATTCTGAATCTTTTTTTTCAGACTGAAGCCTCTTGATATCGAGTTCATGAAGCGTCTGCATGACAAAGTCAATGTCATTCCCCTCATCGCCAAGGCCGATACTCTCACGCCAGAAGAGTGCCAGCTTTTCAAGAAACAGGTGTGTTAATGTGTGATTTTACAGTTTAATGCTAATCATGTACATTTTACCATTTTTCTCAAGTAAGCTGCTGTTCTCTCATCATTAGATTATGAAGGAGATCCAGGAGCATAAAATCAAGATCTACGAGTTTCCCGACACGGAAGACGATGAAGACAGCAAACTGATCCGAAAGATAAAGGTGAATAGTCAGTCTGTTTTCTTATTGCAGGGAACTGAAAGAAACGAACTTCAAGTAAAATGATTAAACCAGGAATTCATCAGAAAATTACAGACAACATTTTGGTTAATGTTAGTTTATATACATGTTTGTTTATTTATATATATATATATATATATATATATATATATATATATATATATATATATATATATATATATATATATATATATATATATAATATACACATGCACATATACACATGCACATATACACACACACACACATTATATATATATATATATATATATATATATATATATTATATTTGTGTATGTGTGGGTGAACTAACCCTTTCACCAATGTTGACATATACAGCCTTACCTACATTTTGAAATCTGAATTTCACAATGATAAATGTCTTCATCGCTCAAGTCTTTGTTTTTCCCAACAGCATCCACAATGTTGTTTGTTTCTCTAGGTCAGCTTGAGGTTATTATCGATGAGATGCGAATGCTACAGAACTAATTTAGTTGTCTGATCTGGATCTAAAGTTCGATGCGATCCTACATCAGACCCCCTGCATCCGTTCACTTTCCGTGTGTGTGTGTGTGGTCGATACAGACTCTGTAATTAACTTTGGTTTGTACCCGACAGGAGAAGATGCCTCTGGCCGTGGTCGGTAGCAATGTGGTGATCGAAGTGAATGGCAGGAAGGTCAGAGGTCGGCAGTATCCCTGGGGTGTGGCAGAAGGTACATCCTGCATCAGCATGACCTATATGAGTTTGTCATGATGACTGCACCATTTATAGGGGTGTTCCAGTGAGTACAAAACAAATGCATGAGCTTGCTGGACGATTTCCCTCCCAGCTGAGGGATTCTGGAAAAGGGAGGGCGACGAGGTATACGGTTTTCCAGAGAGAAAAACTGTCACCCCTTCTCTTCATCATAGGCCACAAATGACTTGTTGTTGTGGTTTTACTTTCCCCACATTTTTTTCTTTACAAAGCGCTCTCCTCCCTGCGAAACTTTTTCATTTGGAATTGTTGTTGTGTTGGTGAGCGAGTGTGTCTTTTTTCCTCGGTTGTTTATGTGTCATTGTTTCTTTTCTCTTTTTTTCTTTCTGTCTGCTCTTTTCCATGACTGACAGAGGGCATTATTGGTAAACAAAACCATTTTTCATTTCTCCTCTCTTCGTTAAGGCCTCCCCCCTCCTTCCACTTTCACCTTTTTGCTGCTCTGAAACTTTGCTGACTGTCAGATGTGTTCTCTAGTCATGGAGAAACCTGTTAGCTGCAGCCCCCATAGAAAATAGAGCAGCGCTGCTCTCTAACATGTTTATATGTACTTAATTACTCTCTGTGTAGGGCTGGACGATATAGCAAGCAATTATATCCTTTTACAGCCTTTTGATGATGCATCTGATTTATTCGGATTTATTTAAAAAATCTTTAAAAAAGTAAAATACAGAATTGAGAATGAAAGTAAAAACTATTTAAATTATTATATTGTTACATAATATAATTTTGAAAGTCTTTTGCTCACCAAATCTGCATTTATTTGATCAAAAGTAAAAACTGTAATCTTATTGAATATTATTATAATTTAAAAAAAATGTTTTCCACTTTAATATTTTTTTAAATTATAATTTATTCATGTGATGACAAAGCTGAATTTTCAGCATCATTACTCCAGTCTTCAGTGTCACATGATCCTCCAGTAATCATTGTAATATGCTGATTTACTGCTAATCAGTGTGGAAAATAGTTGTGATGCTTAATTTTGTCATACGTTTTTTTCAGGATTCTTTGAATTCAAAAGAATAGCATTTATTTGACATTGTTACAACCTCTATATTACAAATATGAAATAAAAAAATTAGTTTTTAAAAAGATTTGAGTTTTTTTATATTATATATAAATTTATTTATCTATTTATTTATTTATTTAAATTAGTAAAAATAAATAAATATATATATATATATATATATATATATATATATATATATATATATATATATATATATATATATATATATATATCTCCTCAAATCTTTTTAAGTAATTTTTTTATATATTAAAAATCTATATTTTATAAATATATTTTTGTGCGTATATATTATATATACACATGCATATATCAATTATGTTTATTTATATTTACTAGTGTGGCAATGTTAAAAAGCAGCAATGTTTACTTAATTTTGTGAATCATAGACGAGGATGGAACATAAAGCCAGCCAAT
This sequence comes from Zacco platypus, assembly GCA_038088235.1. Classification (NCBI taxonomy): domain Eukaryota; kingdom Metazoa; phylum Chordata; class Actinopteri; order Cypriniformes; family Xenocyprididae; genus Zacco; species Zacco platypus. The sequence continues at coordinate 7,047,333 of CM076063.1, forward strand.
TTGCACAATCTGGTAAATATTACCGGCTAAATTAAAGCTGTGAATATTTATGATGTTGCTTAATTTGATATTGCCAACAAAATCATTGCAAATACATCATACATTATCGACATATCATCCAGCCCTACTCTTATTTTTAAACAAAACCTTGCATTCAGACATGCATGCCTCCCATTACTTATTTACAACTTCCATTTTGGATTTAAATACATTTAGGGATACAAAATGCGCCTTGAGTCTGGATTTTTTTTCCCCCCGTTACATGCATAATTTTTTATAAAAATACTTTGACATCATCATTTATAAGCATTTTTGCCTCGGAACTCTGATGCGGGGTTGACTGAGTGCTAATGTTTCCATCCTAACCTCTGATCAACACTATTCTAACATATGAGCCAATATATGGGATGCGTTTTTGAGGCACAGTCCATACCTGTCAGCATCAGGAGTTTGCTGTTGCTGTCTTATCAAAAAAGAAATGACGAATCCCTTGATCCCTTTAGACATATGACTCCACCTCCTGCCCCTCCCCCTAGCACCATTTGGCTGGTATCTCTGCTTGTCATCGCTATGCCATGTAACCCTTCCTACAACACACCATTTTTAGTCTTAGTAGCCCATAAATCACAGGTTGAGTGGGGGTGCCTACAGGAGAGACTTTAGTCCCGCCCCTCCAACTGTTCTCTCACAGGTAGGTGGTTGTAGCAGATGATTGACACACGGGGCAGTCAATCAGAATCAGTTCTCCGCATAGGTAAGGTTCTCGCTTGGTAAAGCATCTTAGGGCTCTATAACTGTTGTAACTGTGCAGGTTAGACTTGCAGAAGACGTTTCATCCTTTAACCATCTGTCAGAAACCAGTGTCTCTGGTCCTTTTCCAGAATCCCATGTGACGACAGCGATGTTTGATCATACATAACTCTGTATGATCACATTACAGCGGTCTGAACTGCTAACCTGTTGTTTCTATTTGTGACTGTTTAACCTTTTGGCATATTCTGTTTGGTATCTAAATACTAAATTGTGTTTTTCTTTTAATTGACAACCACCTGACGTGTTTTATTTTTTCTTCATTTGTCTGATGTTGTTAAATTTATTTTCTGTCAACAATCTCAGTGTCTGATCCTGTTTGCTTTAAATGTATAATTTGTCACTGTATTATGTCTGTTTTTAAGTGTATTTAAGGGATGCACTGATATTAAAATTTTGGCTGATTTGATAAGCCCATTAATTTTAATGTTATGGCTGATGATTAATAACTGGCTTGTAGTATAATTATATACGATTTTTCCCCCCTAAATAAATACTAAAAACTGAAATAAATTAAGTAAAATAAATTCTTATTGTTTTTAAAGACTAAATGATGTCTAAATGTAAAAATAGGGGAATTGAGCATGCACAATAAAATATCCAATATTGACCTATACTGATAAATTTTAAACATGGGGCGATAACCCATATGGTATTGATATATCATGCATCCCGACTGAAAATTGCTTTTGACTGATTTATTTATTTTTTTTAATCAAAATAGAGGTTCAGTCTCATCATAACTGCATACATCCACAAAAATAATGCATTTCATGTCAACTCTTATTGTTACACTTAACAATTTTACAGCATTATATGTTGTAGTCCTGCATGTGAATTTGCAATTTGTGCCTATTTATTATATTTTTTTTAAATTAATTGCTTAAAATGTATTTTTCAATGGGAAAAAAAATGAAATTTTTAGCGATTCTAAAGTTTTGAAGGGTTTGGATGTCATTCTGAAGGTTATTGAGCTAAAATATCTTGTTAATTTCTTCTTGTTTCAGTGGAGAATGGTGAGCACTGTGACTTCACGGTCCTGAGGAATATGCTCATCAGGTGAGAATCGGCCCGTGTAATGAGATCGTTGTGAAATAACACTGTCCTGACAGGTTTCCAGCATCAAGTCGGTGAAAGTAAAACACTGAGGATGCAGATAATTTCTTTTTCTAATAAAGTGCATGTTAGAGTTTTAATCAGAGCTTAACTTGTCATCTCTAGGACTCACATGCAGGACCTGAAGGACGTGACCAATAATGTTCACTATGAAAACTACCGCAGTAAGAAACTAGCAGCCGTCACCTGCAACGGGGTCGATGCCACCAAGAACAAGGGCCAGCTAACAAAGTATGAGAGCAGTTTTATTTTTATGCAAATTTTGTTATCCCATAATAACAATCACTAGATAAAAATGGCAAGATGTGCATAAATTCTTATAATGCAGATAAAAACTTGTTCAATTCAGGTCGATCTTTTTTTTTTATGCATAAAGATGTGCATGAACTACCATTGGAAACATTTACCGAATAAATCCCTCATGTGACTTTGCCTCAACAGAGGATGTCTTTGATAACTGGACTAACCAGCAGAACAAATTCTTTGCACAGCAAATGATTATTTAGTCATTCTGAAACACCTGAGCCAAAGTTTGTCATCAAAATGGTTGGGTATAATGATCTCCCAGTAGTGCTGTCAAAAGTACTTCAGTAAGGAGGGTCAAAGATGTCTATTTACAACATGTTTTTGAAGCGTTGATCATTGTAGCCAATCATAGACATGTCTGTTGAGTGTGTGAACACATTGGCCAATCAGAGGTGTTTAAAGGATTAGTTGGCTTCAGAATTAAACTTTCCGGATTATTTACTCACCTACATGTCATCCAAGATGTTTGTCTTTCTTTCTTCAGTCGGAAAGAAATTATGGTTTTTGAGGAAAATATTCCAGGATTTTTCTCCATATAGTGGACTTCAACAGGGTTCAACAGGTTGAAGGTTCAAATTGCAGTTTCAATGCAGCTTCAAAGAGCTCTACATGATCCCAGACGAGGAATAAGTAGACACTGGATCGGTACTTCCACCTGGCACGCCTGACCTTTCCTACGTGATTACGTAATGCGTGGCGGATTGCAGATCAGTGCAAGATGATCATTTGGGGTTAAAAAATATATTTAATATATATATATATATATATATATATATATATATATTTTTTTTTTTTTTTAATTAAATGACCAATCGTTTCACTAGACGAGACCCATATTCCTTGGCTGGGATCATGTAGAGCTCTTTGAAGCTGCATTGAAAATGTAATTTGGACCTTCAACCCATTGAAGTCCACTATATGGAGAAAAATCCTGGAGTGTTTTCCTCAAAAACCTTGATTTCTTTTCGACTGTAGAAAGAAAGACAAACATCATGGGGGTGAGTAAATTATCAGGAAATTAATTCAGAAGTGAACGAATCCTTTAGTAATCTGCTCAACAGTGCTCAAAATGCTAATAGGAAATGCTGGTATTGTCTCAATTTCTGTTTGTACTCTCAGAACTGTTTCACACGATTGCTTTCTCAAAGACGAGGCATCCGAATGACGGATAACATGACAACGTTTATTGCGTTTCGTCGACACGCTCTGAGGCGCCTAGCAATTTGTGATGTCTGAAAAAAGAGCCACAGTGGCTTCCCCGATTGCTGCAACTTTCATTTTGTTCTAGATACTTTGCGTCAATTTCCCAAGAAGTGACTATTTTGCTCTCTTGAACACGGGATGGAAACTGTGCTTTATTCGCAAATGTTTTTTTGCGATATTCCAATTTTGCACAAGTTAAATACTCAACTTTGGATGGAAACATGTCTATTGTGTATCTGTTTTTTTCGGGATCCAAGACATCATTGTTGAACATCTCAGACATGTAGTCTAGTGGTTATAAATTCTTTAAAGTCTCCATGAAATCAAAATTGACCATTCTTATTTTTATGGAATATTGCAGTATTTATTATAAAGAATTTATTCGTGCATATCATTTTAATCAAAATAACTTTCTCTGATGAAGTGTTTACTGGTATGAGGGCGGGAAAACTTGGCACTCACATGAGATCACAGCAGTAGCAAACCACAATGATCCAACGATCCAATCAATTCCTCATGGACAAAATCAGGTCCTGCCCCACATTTTTTCTTGGTTTCACTCGGATATACGTCACAAGAGGGATGAAATGTCTGTCGCAGCTTCAGTTTAATGTTTTAAGAACGTCTAGTTTCAACATTTAAAAAAAAAAGTTCCTTGTTTCATTGTCACTCTTGTTAGGAGTCCCTTGGCCCAGATGGAGGAGGAGAGGAGGGAGCATGTGATGAAGATGAAGAAGATGGAGACAGAGATGGAGCAAGTCTTTGAGATGAAGGTCAAGGAAAAGAAGCAAAAACTGAAGGACTCTGAGGCAGAGGTGTGTATGTGTTCGGTTTCTAGTTCCGATTACCATGGAATATCACAAATACTAAACTGAGTTCATCCCTGTGCTTCCTCGATGCAGTTGGAACGGCGTCACGAACAGATGAAGAAGAATCTAGAAGCTCAATATAAAGAGCTAGAGGAGAAGAGACGCCAGTTTGAGGAGGAAAAAGTCAACTGGGAGGCCCAGCAACGCATCCTGGAGCAGCAGAAACTTGATGCGTCAAAGTGAGACTTTCTCTGATCTTTCATCTCAATTCCTCAGTGCCCTGCTTTCTCTTTCTTAAGAGTCTTTCTGTAACTCTCTGCATTATTCAGTCACTAAATAATGCATTTAGCAAGGGGGGAAAATGTGTTTATTAATAAGGAACTGCACTTATGCATAAAAGTAGACTCAAGCAGTCACATTTATTTCTTATAATCAAAAATCTGGACCACATTGAAAATCTGGAATTCAAAATTATTATTATTTATTTATTTATTTATTTTAAATACGAAATTTAATTTAGTGTTTTTAAATGTATTATTTATTTAAATTAAATTATTTAATAATTAAATGTATGATTTTAAAAATGATAAGAGGATATATTGTATTATGTAATACAATATATGTGTGCGATTATATTAGAAATGGTAACATATTGTGAAATATTATTACAATTTAAAATAACCCTTTTATATTTTGATATGTTTTAAAATATAATTTATCCCTGTTATGCAAAGCTGAATTTTCAGCATCATTCCTCCAGTCTTCAGTCACATGATCCTTCAGAAATTATAATAATATGCTGATTTGATGCACACGAAACATTTTATGATTATTAGTATCAATGTTGAAAACATGTGCTGCTTATTATTTTTGTGGAAACCGTGATACATTTTATTAAGGGTATTTTGATTTTTTTTTTTTTTTTTTTTTTTAACATAAATGTCTTTATTGTCACTTCTTGATCAATTTAATGTGTCCTTGCTGAATAAAAGTACCAATTTTTTTAAGAAACAAAAATCTTAATGCCTCAAGTTTTGAAGGGTCATGTATATTATTGTCAAAGCATCAATACACAAAACAAAAGCAGTGGCATAATAGGAGAAAGAAAGAAAATAGTATTAACTAAAACTAAAATGGGAATAATTACAACAAAGTTACGATAGATATTTATAGTCTTGTTAAATTTATATTTGAAATGGTTCCTGTTGATTAATAAATGTCTTCAATTTTTTGTCTTTCTTTTTAGGACAATGGAAAAGAACAAGAAAAAAGGGAAAATCTTTTAAAGACGTCATGAAGCTCCATTCCTCTTAAAACCACAAACTCCTTGCATCTCTTCTGATGCTCTGATGTTCTATGACCCCATAAGAAACACATGCACAAGTGCTACGGTACACGTTTACTGCACACTCCCCTGAAGCGAATGAAATGAGTTTATCACCATCTTCTGGCTGACTGTAACATTACACCACATGCGCAGTATCTCAAGTGCATGTTCTCATCTTACTTGACTAACATTCCCTTGAAACTTTAAATGATGGTTATAACAAGCAAGACTTTCTGCTTGTAATATTTCCCTAGAGATCAGGCTGTTTTTTAGCTCTTTTTTTTTTTGCCGTCATTCGCACACCTTAGTGTTAAGAAGGTCTTAGTAGGTTTGTAAGGATGTGATGGAGAGCGAGATAGACGGCTGGAAGCAAATGCAAAGAGCTGATTAAGCAAGTATGTGTTGAAAAGCAAAACTATGAATAGATGGTGTTTGATTTAGGCGTGCGTGTCATGATGTTGTGCGTTTCTTTGAGGTCATAGACATTTGAAAACCTGTTTTAACATTATTGCACAGCTAAATAACCGTTTTCCATGTTTTTAAAGCATTTGCTGGCTGTGTACGTAGATAATTGTGTCCCTACCATAGATGGTGTTATACAAAATGGCATGATTGTCAAAATTAATAACAAACAATAGTCATTTTTGATATGGATGAATATAAAATAATTACAATAATATTTTAGGATGTTGCTCGAACATTCTGCCTTAAAATTGCAGACTGTTTTTGGCATTTGTCTGCTCATGTTTTGTTTTATTTTCTGTTTTTATTGTGATCATACCAGATTTCATTCCTAAACTGATCTGAGACCAGTTTGTTAATGGTATTTTAGTTGTTGGGGCTGGTCCTGGATCAGGGTTTGGTGGTCAGTTTTAACCTAAGTGAATTCTGAATATTTAAACTGATCTTATTTTAGCCATACTTACACCCCTTTATAATAAACTCACTTTACATTCCAAATGTTGATGAGAATCTAAGCGCTCTTTGTTTCTGTTGGATGGTTTAGATCGACGGCACGCAGGCTCTACCACATGCCAAACAGCGTATAGACAGCAACGTGCACAAAACTCTAAACCTACCCATCGCAAAGAGTCCCTGTATGCCTCATGTGTTCACACACTATTATATATTTTGCAGGTTTGTCATTATGCAAGTTCGAACACTCAGTTCTTCCTGTCGTGGATCGCTAAGCCACACAGACGCTCTGAAGTACATGTTTGGTTTAAGATTTTTAGTAGAACAGTATTTTGGGAAAAAAAAGGAAAAACTTTTCTTTTTCCACTCTACACTTTTTTTTTTTTTTTAATAGTAGACCGGAACATGGATCTAGACATGTTCGTTTTCTTATTATTTTTTGTACATGTATACGGTTTTCAATCTCCAATTGTTATCTTCGTCTGTTATTCTTTCTGCCTAACTGTATATTATTAAACATGAGATGTTATGCTGATGATGGTTGTGTTGTCTTTTCTCATCTTATCAGTATTTGTTATGATACTATGTAATATCTGTGTTTTTTTTTTATATATTCATTTGCATTTTGACTGTTGAGCATAGATTTGGTACAAAAACAGTTTCAGTATTCTGATTTTACTTTTTTATATATATATATATATGCTTAATATCTTGCAATATTGAAGAGGTGATCAAATATAAGCCCAATAAAACATAAGCCTCATTTGGATTGGAGGGAAAAAAAAGATTTTTAATATCATAACCCTGAGGGGAATAATCTTTAAATGATCTTTAAATCATATTTTAATCCATACACAATGCCTACTATGGAATAAACTACATTTGACTCCGCAGCACTCTGTTGTGTAGAATTTAAAAGTCAATGAAAATGAAAAAAAGTTATCTCTCAGAATCTGGTTCAACACTGTTGTTGAGGTTTTTAAATAAAGCAATAAGCCCCAACAAGCCGTGGTTTACAGTGAATTTAGAACAGCTAAGGGGCGATAAAACCCGCTTAGCTGTTAGAAATTCACTGTAAATCTCGCCTTCACAAGTCTTACTGCTTTTATAAAACCGTTACCACACAATACAAATATTAAAGCCAAATAATGTCAATGACACTTTCATGAAGTAAAATCAAAA
>CM076063.1:7060000-7227500 GCA_038088235.1 Zacco platypus
CATCACTGATTCAGCAGAACATCAAAACCTACGAGGATCTACCAACAGTGTGTAGTATATTTAATGTCTTAAGTGTCATGAGAAACACTGACATGCTTAGTAAGTGTAAAGTGTGACTCATTTTATCTTTGAAGAATCAGAATCAGAATGAGCCATTAGCATACAGTAAGGTGGGTAACAGGTTATGTACTATTATGTATCAAACCTTTGTTAGTGTGTTTAGAGACTTGGCTCTCTCTGTATTTTGGATTTCCAGGTTTTTCAACTTTTAATGCAATGCTCTCTTAATGTTACTACATACAAACATAAGGCTTTAATCCACTTAATCTAACGTTTTCCTTTCAAAGTAGAATCAGCCTAGTTTAATCAGATTTCACCACAGGAGCAGAACGGAACCTGTAGTTCACTGGAACACACTCTTACCCTCTGCTTTCTGAGAAACGTGTCCTTCTGAAACTCTCGCCTACATTTCACAAGCATTCTGCGGTGGCTATTTATTGCTCAGCAATTTTGCTGTCAAAGTTAGCACTCGCTTCAGTCACTACGTATGTAAAAAAAAACAAAAAACTAGCAAACAAACAAACAAATAAATACATAAATAAGGTAAAACTATATTTAGGGATAGATTTTTATTATTTTTCTGATTCTGCAGATCAAATTTAAGGCTTAGAGATTAGAAACTTGGCCAGACGATAGCCCTTAATTTGGGGAGAGACTGACAAGGGATGACCCGATTGGCTAAGGTGACACTTCAGTGATCAAAAACACGAAAAACAAGAAACTTCTATAGACTCTCTAACAGTCGTAGACTCAAAGCCTTATATCATTGGAATCATTGGCTCAAGACGAACAAAACGTATATCTCCAATTTCATTTGTGCTGGGAAAAATTTTCCGCCATTTTGAATTTTATCCAAAACCTACTTTTGCTAACTAGACCTAGTTTTTTCACCCGATCAGAACAAAACTAGCGCATAATTATTCTCTGGAGTCTGAATATCAAAAGTTATTTTACTAATATCAAAACCAGTTTTACTAAAATGGCTATAACTCTTGAACGGAATGAGAAATTTCCACCATATATTTTTCGTGTGTTAAACTGCCTGTATTGGCTGTAAATGGTCTTTTCCATCATTTATTGAGATGTTTTCATACTTGCTAAATTAAACATAATACCTTTTTATACATGTGCTTAAAGGCCTTAAAGTGTTCGATAATTGCTAAAAAAAATTGCTATATTTTACAGTGTCCTTGTTATAGATTAGGGTCCAATTCTCACTATTCACTGACTTTTGCCCCATGGTAAACTTATAATTACTGCTTATTAATAGTTAGTAAGGTAGTTGTTAACTTTAGGAATGCAGCATAAGGCATTAATATGTGCTTTAAAAGTACAAATAAACTTAAAAGTGAGAATTGGACCCTAAACTAGAGTGTTACCGTAACATGTAGCCTATTTACTAATATCAGCAAATTATGAATAATTGCAACTAACCATAAACCAAACCTGAATTAAAAACGGATCGCTATCCTTATAACAAGTTGTTACAGGGCCAACTTAAAGTAAAGTATAACCATATTTTGCGAAAGTATTCAAACCCCTTCATTTTTTCCACAATCTGCCTTATTTTAAATTGCTTTTTTTCCACATCAATCTACACTACATACACCATAATGACAAAGCAAAAACAAACAAACAAAACAGATCTCTATAAACTTTTTACACATTAATTAAAAATGAATAACTGAAATAAGTACATTGCATAGTATTCAAAGTCAAACTCAGTATTTAGTTGAAGCAACTTTACAGCCTTTTTGGATATGATCTGACAAGCTTTTCATGTCAGCATTTGGTGACTTTTCTGCCATTCTTCTCTCAGATCCTCTTAAGCTCTGTCATGTTGGATGGTTTTCAGGTTTTCCCAGAGATGTTCGATAGGATTCAAGCCCAGGCTCTAGCTGTGCCACTCAAGGACATTCACAGAGTTGTCCATAAGCCACTCTTGCATTTGTCTTAGCTGCTTAGGGTCATTGTCCTGTTGGAAGGGGAACCTGCTGCCAGTTCGAGGTTCTGGATTCTTCAGAATTGGACTAGGTTTTAATTAAGGCTATCGCTATATTTTGCTGAGTTGAGCTTTTTTTTTCTTCTCTGACAAGTCCTCCAGTCCCTGCCGCTGAAAAACACCCCCACAGTATGATGCTGCTACCCACACTTGGGATGGTATTGTGTAGGTGATGAGCAGTGCCTAGTTTCCTCCAGACATGATGCCTGGAACTGAGGTTCATCAGACCACAGAATCTTCTTTCTCAGTTTGAGAGAGTCCTTTAGGTGGTTTTTTTTGTGCAAGTTCCAAGTGTGTCTTCACTGAGGAGAGACTTGAGTCTGGCAACTCTGCCATGAAGTCCAGATCAATGCAAAGATCAGTGATCAGAGATGTTTGTCCTTCTGTAAATTTCTTCCATCTCCATAAATAATCATGGAGCTCACCCAGAGAGACCGTCAGCTTCTTGGTCACCGCTCTAACCAGTGGTCAAAGCAACATTCGAAAGCAAGTTGACTTGGCATCTCCAACCATGGTTAGACCCATGAATGAATGAATATATCTGCAATAGACTTCAGCAGATGATTTTAGACACAATAAAACAAGACAAAGTCGTCAGCCAACATTAACAAGTTACCATGGTAAAAAATTAAAAACATTAAAAGTGTCATACACTGTTAGAAATTGCTGTTAATTTAAGGCAAATTTTCAACAGTAAAATCCTGTTCTGTTCAAAAGCAGTACATTACTGTTTTTTTGTGTGTGAAATGACGTAGACAAAATATAACAGCATTTTACCGTATTTACTGCTCGAAGGAAATAAATCAGTACTTTACAGTATTTTCAGAACAGAAGACTGCAGTTAGCACGCATGGATTTTCAACTGTTTTTCTTCTGATATTTTTTTTTATCATTGGGTACATTTAAACACTGAATCCTTTTTGCTAGCAGTGCACTACTCAATAGCTTATACAATACCATGTAGTATATTTGTATTATTTACACTAAAATCCTGAAAATATGCCCTTTTGTGAAGAGCTGAAAATAAACATCCACAAACTATAAATGTGTTTCTCAGAATTTTACTGTAAACTGTAGAAACAGTTTTATGCTGTATTTGCAAAAACAGTAGCCAATTGTAAATTTCACCAACATGAAGACATCGTTAATTTAACAGTAACTTGCTGGCAACCATGCTGCCAGTTCTTTACTGTTTTTTAACGGGAAAATTTTAAACAGTGTAGTAAAAACCTGAAAATAATAAAAACACAAACCAACACATTCTCACCTTTGAAGGGTTAGCATTTTTTCGGGAATTTAAATCTTGGTGGTTTCACAACCAATAGCTGCGTATATCGTGGGCTTGTGGCATCCTTGATTCTTACGGTGAGTGACATCCGCCCTGACCGCTCCAAGATGGCAGGTGTACGAATGCCTACGTGTGGTCGAATACTAAACAGAGGCAGGTGAAAGTAAGCACAATTAAAACAGTTTACGCACAACGACTCAAAATTGTTTAATGATGTGATCAAACCAACTGTACAAAATAAGCCAGCCCAGAGTGCACAGGTGGCACAGATGGACAGAAATGTTGATAGCAACAATAGATGGAAACAATCTGAAGAGAAGAGGAGTAAGAGTGGGTGAAGTGGAAGAGGATGAAGAGCAAGGTGTGGACAGGCTTGTTTTTGGCGTATCCTACTGTATTTTTACAATATGAGTATACAGACATTAATATAATATTCAATACAATACTATTACTATACTTTAAATGTATCAACCTTACAGGTTGCGAGATGAGTCAAATAAATATAGATTGAAGAAATTTGGGTTATGGTTTCAAGAAATGTGTAATATCTCCTGTACTTTTGTATTTATGTATGTTTTTTGTTTGTTTTGCGCCTTTATCTAGTCTCAGCTCAGCCCCACCAGCAGAGGTCGCCAGTAAAACCTCCTGCGCTTTTTTTGCAGCTCGCGTAAACATCTGCGCATGCGCACTTGCCGCGCGTCTCTTCCCTCCCCGCACTATCAAACTGCTGCCTGTCCGCGCCGCCGAAACGCCGAGCCGACAATGACACAACTGGTGGGACCTCTCCGTAAAGAGCTCGCTGACTCCCTCTCCTCCTGCCGGGTGTTGGTGGTCGGGGCGGGAGGCATCGGTTGCGAGCTGCTTAAAAACTTGGTGCTCACCGGCTTTAAGAATATTGAAGTGGTAAGTTGGAGGAAGGCGGACTCTCTTTGTGTTGCATGAATCAGGCCCCATTATCACCGACTCTCATTTATAATAATTTGCAATGAAAATGAGAGTCGTGTACTGTATATACCACTGCATTACACGGTGCATTCAGCGTTTTAATGGCGTAATACTGTTCGTCTCATCAATAACATACAGTACAGATTTTTTTCTTTCGCGCCATGCTCTATGACGTACAATGTCCGTTGAAAACATTGACCACTGTGGCCGTACTTTACGCTAAATTACCGTAGTTATTTTTCCCTGGTTATTCCACAAAAGTTGATTTTTATATTCTAAAAAGTATTATTTATAAATGCGGGTTTATTTAAACATGATATATAGGTTAACGCAATATATTAGACACGGAATGTTTTAGTGGTAATAAACAGCTTTTTGTAAATGTAACGTATGCGACGATATTACGTTACTAAGTAATACGGTTAATAAAAGCAGAATTGATTGTTTTGTAGTTTAGCAATTGTCCATTTCAGGTTATAATACTATAAGGTGTTTATTAGAAGGACAATTTCTACAAATATTCAACAATCGGTTGTTTGCGGTGCAAAATCATGGTAATTGATTTGACTTATTTAAGAAAGTTTCCTACTGTTAAATGTAACAAGTGATAAAAAGCAGACACATAATTGAAGAGTCCTGAAAGGAGGATGATATCAGTGTTTTATTTATTTATGTAATTGTACATTCATTTAAAACCGGATGCTTGTTGGTTTCATGGTGATATCAGGGTTTTCACTACCAATTTGTTCTGTTTGGGTTATTTAATAATCCCCATTTGCAGATCGACCTGGACACCATTGACGTCAGCAACCTCAACAGACAGTTCCTGTTTCAGAAGAAACATGTTGGGAAGTCCAAAGCTCAGGTAAATGGGAAAACCGACTTCAACTCATGTGCAATTTAGAAATATCCATCAGAAATTGAGGACTTTGTGTGTTCCAGGTTGCCAAGGAGAGCGTGCTTCGGTTTTGCCCATCTGCCAACATCACTGCCTACCATGACAGCATCATGAAGTGAGTTTAGTTACTTTTTTGCAAAGATGAAGGATTCATTTTGCATTTTATGCGTCTGTGGTTACTATACCAAACACTAATTCCTTGGCCAAAAATTTGATCTCCATTGTTGTTGTCTTTACTCCTTGCAGCCCAGATTACAATGTGGAATTCTTCAGGAATTTCCAGCTTGTCATGAACGCTTTGGACAACCGAGGTATGGTTTATTTATGGCGGTAATGAATGAACACCATCTTCATTTCATCTAAAATGTGTCGTTTTTGTTGTCCTCGCAGCGGCCAGGAATCACGTCAACAGAATGTGTTTGGCTGCTGATATTCCCCTCATTGAGAGCGGCACGGCTGGCTATCTGGGACAAGTCACGGTTATCAAGAAGGCAAGGCTCTTCTATTAAACCAACTTTTTTTGGACGCATTTCGATATATTTCATTGTCATGCTCTTGGTATTCACGTTTTGTAAATTTCCGGACTGCAGGGTCATACGGAATGCTACGAGTGCCAGCCTAAACCTACACAGAAAACCTTCCCAGGGTGCACCATTCGCAACACGCCCTCTGAACCCATTCACTGCATTGTGTGGGCCAAATATCTCTTCAAGTAAGTTCAATACAATAACAATAACATCTGTCCCGTCTCATCTAAAGATGTCGACTAATCTGATGTTGTTCATAATCTAGAGCCGTATAATTTTTTTCTCAAATTCCATTTTTATTTTCCTCCAAATTCTGTTGGCTCTGTTTTAATTTTTCTGGTTTCTGTTTTTAATGGATTAAGTTTTAATAATTAAAAAGGATTTCTAATCAACTGGCTTCGAAATTATTATTATTATTTTTTTTACTCTATAAAGATTTATTAGATTCTTTGTTTTGTAACTTAATACACATTTATTATCAAAAATGATGGGAATCAAATGAATTTGTAATACTTAAACAAATTAATCTTAAATTAAATTTGAACAATCCTTTCAGTTTTTTTGCTGTTGCACAACAGACTTTTACAGTTTACTTTAGAATGTTGATGAACTATTGCTACATTCTTTAATGGTTCAATAAACTTTATTCATGTTAATGTTATGGCCATCTGAGCCATTTTCCGTTCTTCGCCATTTCCACAAGGGCGATTTGATTTCCATAACTTGTCTTGTAAAGCTTTACTTTTTCTTTGTCTTGTTAAATTACAAGAGGAACCAAACCCAAAACTACTTTACACTTAATGTTACAAAAGCATGAATTCTAGGCTTTTCAACGGTCAAGCACCGACCCTTCATTTCTTATCGTTCTTCAAAATTGTTACGCGTACGCAACTCTTATAAAACTAGTCAGTCACATAGTACAAATAACACAAAATATATATTTATCAAAAGGCATAACCACTGTTAAAATAAGGAAACAATTACAAAGTTATTAATGTTGTTTATGTCCCTAACAATGAATACTTTGTGAGATACTTTGCTTTACAATAGTAATATATTTCTGCCATAATTTCAAGTTGATCCGATCCTTTATTCTGGCTGGTTATGGTGGAAAGCCTTTGAGTTTCTGTGTAGCTGATGATAGTTTTATCAAATGAAATGCTGAATGAAAACAAGCCTGTTTTGTGTGGATTATCTTGGTTTTGAGAGCTAATTTAATTGCCCTAAGCTTACATGTTTTATTCAATTGCCTTTATAGTCAGCTTTTTGGTGAAGAGGATGCAGATCAGGAGGTATCGCCTGACACGGCTGACCCTGAGGCTGCCTGTGAGTAGCTGCACATTTACAACAACTTATTTACTACTGCAATGGGAACGTTTCTGTGGTAGGGTGCTTGAATATGCTTATATGCAAAAAATAAATGTACGATTTGGTGCATCAAAGCCAGAAACTACCTTTATGTTTATGCATGGGAACTAATGCATGTACTGTGAGTTAACTAATTGTTCAACGAACTGTGGTTTTTATTGGGACCGTTCCTTGTTTGTCGACCACAGGGAACCTTGCAGATGCAGCAGCGCGAGCTACGGCCTCCGATCAGGATGGAGACATCAAGCGGGTGTCCACTAAAGAGTGGGCTCGCTCAACCGGCTACGACCCTGTCAAACTCTTCAACAAGGTGCAAGCTCTTTTACAAACCTGACGTTACAACATTACCCAGTCCGTTCTTTTAGAAGTGGATCTAAAAGTGCTTTCTTTCAGCTTTTTAAAGATGACATCATGTATCTGTTGACCATGGATAAGTTGTGGAAAAAGAGGAAAGCCCCGTTACCTCTTGACTGGAAGGAAATCCAGCAGCTTGGTGAGTCTGAGGACAAATTAAAGTAATTGTATTTCAAAGACATGTTTAATGAGGCTGTATGGTGTGTGTGTGTGTTAAAGCTTGTTCTCAGGAGGAGGCCTGTGGCACAGGTCTGAAAGACCAGCAGGTGTTGGGTGTTCAGGGTTACGCTCAACTCTTTCAACGCAGTGTAGAAACGCTCCGATCTCAGCTGACAGAGAAGGGAGATGGTGCGGAGCTAGTCTGGGACAAGGTGAGTTTCCACAAAATGGTTTGAATTACCCAAAGGTAATGGTTATGTTAACAATTTCAATCAAATAAAAAATATATAGTTCACTATTTGTGGGGACTGTCATTTGTAGTAGTGACTGAAACCATAGTGGACATTATGAGGGTTGGGAATTTAAAATCATTCCAATTCTGGAATCGGATACTTAAGTTTTGCAGCTATATTTGTGATGTATATTTAATTTATAGTGCAGTGTTATTTTACATTTTATTTACAGTTTCTGTCCCTGAAAACCTGAAGATCTTTAAGCAATCATATCTTTGTTCAGTTGTATTTATTTGTTTGATTGCTAATTGGTTTATTTGTTCTTTTTCAATTACTGAGTGTTCACTTGTCTTTAATAATGCTTGTAATTTATATTACATAGGCAGGTGTTTTTGCTGTGCCATTTTCTTTAGCCTGTTGGTTTTTATTCATGGTATTCGGCTACAATGAAATGTTTTGTGGTAAGACTTGGAATAAATGTGAATGATGTCCAAGTTTTTTTTTTTTGTTACAATTCAAAAAATACAGTACTCATTCACTACCATAATTCACCTCAATAACTATAGTACAACCGATACTCAACGGCCAAGCCATGCGAGCATCCAGCAGAATGAATTCAAAATGGTTATGGTTTCCACAAAAAAATATTTTAAGCAGCACAATTGATTTTAATATTGATAAATGTTTATAGAGCAGCAAAAAACAGCATATTAGAATCATTTGTGAAGGATCATGTGACGCTGAAGACTGAAGTAATGATGCTGTTATTTTTTAAAACAGACAAAAGTGTTGAATTATATTAAAAATACTTATTGGCTACCTGTCCATTTTCTGTTTTTCTAAAAACAAAATAAATTCAGTTTTCATTTAATTATTAAAGATTGTTCAGCATGAACTTATATGTGGTGCTTTTTTCAGGATGATCCTCCAGCCATGGACTTCGTAACAGCAGCTGCAAACTTGCGCATGAACGTCTTCAGCATGAACATGAAAAGCCGGTTTGATGTCAAATGTAAGTGTTTGGTGTAAGGCTGTATTGACACTGATTGTCTTGAATTAAATTATTATAATTTTTAGTTGTAGTTATGCTTTATTTACCAAGAACTAATCTTCATGTAAATGCATTATGACCTTATAACTCGAGAGACCCACTCTTTGGTTATGGCTAAAAAGTTTGTTCTGAATTCATTGTGGCTTTAAAGCATAGTTTTCTCCTTTAGCCATGGCAGGGAACATCATTCCAGCAATAGCCACCACTAATGCCGTCATTGCGGGTCTCATCGTTCTTGAGGGGCTCAAAATTCTCAACTCAGACTTCGAACAGTGTCGCACGGTGAGCTTGCGGTTGTTCATTTTAAAGATAATGATCAGAAATGTGACAACTGAACTGCATCATATCCTGTTGTATCTTAACACATCTTTGCGTTTCTTTTTCTCGCTTGCTTTAAGCTTGATTACATCTCGTTTATGAAGAACCTTTTGACCTTTTCCTGTTTTGAAAGTTTTGTGAAGTGCTATAGTTGAGAGTTACGGCCTTTTGTTTGTTTAGATCTTCCTGAACAAGCAACCGAACCCCAGGAAAAAGCTTCTCGTACCGTGTGCGCTGGACCCTCCCAATCCCAACTGTTACGTGTGTGCTAGCAAACCTGAGGTCACAGTCAAACTTAATGTGCACAAAACCTTTGTGCAAGCTCTTCAGGACAAGGTACCACAAGCTTTGTTTTAGGTGCTGATCTTTACGTGACCTCCATGAAAGGTTTGGATTGGAAAGTTCTCATTGATGTTCTCTGTGGTGTTTTTCAGATACTGAAGGAGAAGTTTGGTATGGTGGCACCAGATGTGCAAATTGAGGATGGAAAGGGAACAATCCTCATCTCCTCAGAGGAAGGGGAGACTGAAGGTGTGAATTAAGTCTACCACTAGAGGGCATCTTTCTCTACTATAACAAAACTCTGAGTCTTAATTTAAGGTCATTCAATTTCAAAAATAGCTATGACACTACATTTTGAACTCTTGGTAGCTTCAGAAGCGGTTTAAAATTAGCAAAATACCATCTTCCAAATATCCCTAAAACTGATTCAAATATAGATTCTTATAATATAATGTGCCTCAACCATTTTTAGTGGATTGGTACTCAGTTATGTTTTATGCACTTCTTTTGATAGAGGGAAACGAGATACATTTCTAGATTAAACATTATTTTTTCTTCAGACATTTCTTTTTAAATGCAATAAATATTAGCTGTGTGCGAAGTGAACAACATTTGGTTTTTGATCACTGAAAATTTGACAAAATTTGAACATTGAGCTGCTTTGAGATCCCCATATCTATTGGACTGAACTATATAGGGCTTTGAAAATTAAAATTCCAAAAGAAAAGTTAATTAATAATGAGAATCTAAAAGAATATTAAGACATTTTGAATATTTTTAGAGTTACTTGCATACAAACTTTGGAAAAGGAGTGTTTATGGCGCTCAGACAGGTATGTTCTATGCAACAGAGTTGATAAAAAAAGATGAGATACATTACTAGTTTCAACATTAATTGTTCTTCAGTTTACTCATGGAGCTGCATTAAGATCTCCATATCTCTGGGATTGAATGAAGGGCTTTAAAATCAAGGTACTAAAAGGAAAGTTTTAAGAACCAGAATCTAAAAGCATATTAAGATATCTTCAATACTACTCGAGTTACAGGCATGCAATCTTGAGGCAAAAAACACAAGTGCTTTTTTACCATTCTATTTACGTCACACTTGGCATAAAATGAAACAAAGATTGCTTAAGTCAACAGATTTTACCAACGGACCAACCAATCTCTGTAAACACAAAATAATTTTGCTGCCGTCTTTCTAAAGTTATTTGTACAACCCTGTAAACTGGCTCCAAATCTCAGGTGAAAATTGTCATTTTGACCACCATTTTCAAAAACTGGATTACTCGGATAATATACATCTGTGACGTTTAATATCTTTGTCTTTCTACAGAAAAAATAACAAAATCAAGAAGTTTCTGAAATTTGGTTGATGTGACACGGAATGACCCTTTAATTTTTTGGTCTCTCTGTTTCTCTATAGCCAACAATAGCAAGTTTTTGTCCGACTTTGGGATTCGGAACGGGAGCCGTCTTCAAGTAGATGACTTCCTACAGGATTACACTCTTCTGGTCAATATAATTCACAGGTTGGTGAGTTCATTTAGCTAAGAGGATACATCTTTGCTCTTTCTTGAACATTAACATTTTTCTTACATTTATTATAGTGAGGAATTGGAAAAGGATGTCGAGTTTGAAGTAGTGGGTGACGCCCCAGATAAGGCACCAACTCCAAGTGCCCCGGAAGAAGGGAAAAACATTGCCAACGGTAACAAAGATTCTGCCCAGCCTTCTACCTCATCTAAAGGTAAGAACAACATTGATTTCTTGCAAATCCTTGGCAAAACATCAGCTTTTTAAGGGAGTAGTTCCCCCGAAAATGAAAAATATCATTCCAAACCTGCTTTTCCAAGGATTCCTCATGTAAAACTATCCAGTTTCTCCATAAAACCTGTAATATAGCCACGTTCCCTCAACAACTTGCCCAATTACTACTCAAAACTAGCTCAGTCTTGTTTCGGGGGGTAAAATCCACATTTTGGCGAGGTTCCCCTGCTAACATTCACATTCCAGAGGCTAAATATCATGTTGTTTTGGATCGGTTCAATTCGCAGACATGAAGAATAAGTGTTAAAGTAGTCCAATTCCGTGGGAAACCCGTGGACTTGGCAACACTGAATATAGCAGTCAGTACACGTACTTGCTTTTGTCTCATTTTGGAGTTTTGCATTTTAAAAATTCAGTTTCGTAATTTGGAAACGAACAGCTCGGACATTCTGCTAAGCGTCTCCTACTGTGCTTCACAGGCAAAAGAAAATAATCCAGCATTGCAATGACACTTTTAATTTCATCATTGCGGTTTAAGAGTAATGCACTTTTTTGTGTTTGCAGCAGCTGCAGAGGATGATGACATCCTTATTGTAGACTCAGACGAAGAACCGTCCTCGAGCACCATGGAAGCTTCCCCGGAGTCTAGTAACCGCAAGAGGAAGCATCATGACGCTGAAACAGACGAGGCTGCGTCTAAGCGCAAACGCCTCGACCAGCAGCCGGCCGATGATGATGAAGACATCATCGCTTTAGACTAGCATTTTTGACCAGATTTCTCCTGCCCCACGAAAGAGGACTTTCCTCAAGTTGAATTTTTGTACGGTTTCTCTTACCAAACATGTAAATATATCTGTACAATATGGTTCAAGCTCAATGGATGTTGTCTTTTCCTTCTGTCCTTTGTTTTTTTGGGGGGGAGGGGGGGAACAGAAAACGGCTGAGTAATGAACTGCACTCGGTTAGGTTTTCCTCAGATGGATAAAATGCTTTTCAACTTTGTATTTTTTACAATATGTGTGACCTGGTATTTTGCCGTGTTTTAGAAAAGCTGACAAAAGTGCTCACGGTATTTGAATGCATTTTTCATCTTGAAAACCATATTCCATATTTATTACAGGTTTTGTTTTTGTTGCCAACCTCAGTAATATTTCAAAATTACCAAATCATTGTACAGTAACGGTATTACTGTATGATGGCTTGTCTATCTTCTGTTGTATTGCTTTAGCACCACAATGAAAAATATTGTGACTTTTTTTAAAAAAAAAGAAAATACACTCGGACAACTATTTATACCATTGTGTTTCATTCTTATTTTTAGCCTTTATAAGTATACTGACCAAACTGAGGAGCTGAATAAAGAACATCATCTCATTTAACCTTTATTTACCATAAAAGCTTGTTCTTAAGAGGGTACAATGTCCTAATTGCACGTTGTTTACATTACAATGTTTGACGTAAGAACATGCTGTTTTCGCTTATTACACACGTGGATGTCAGAGTCCACGGTTCACGTGATAATGACGTCAGTAGGGTTCATAGATGATACCTGACATACTTACCCTTCCCCTATTTGGCACAAAGTAAAAGTTTTACATTTTCAGTGGCGATCTTTCGTGGGTGTTTGTTTTTTCTAGATGCCTATTTCTTTCCTGTGATGTAAGAAAATAGTCTGTCGATTTTTTTGTACATGGCATTTAATAGCTTGAATACATTTGGAGTAATAATTTAAAAAAATTCGTAAACGAAATTCTAACGAAAAACACGAGGGAATTCATCCTGTCGGACGCTTACATCGGCCTGGCCGTTGAGATGCATTATGGGATTGAATGAGTACATTCGATAGTATATAGTTTCGTTATATATCACTACCATAAATGGCTGATCCCACAAATAACGATTTCCCGCCATTGAACCCGTTAATATAACAACCGATAATATAATATAAAATAAGCTCGTAACAAGTTGGATTTTGAGACGTTTGCTTTCAAATGAGTGATTCAAATGATTTTAGTAGTTATATGCAGGCTCTTAATAAACAATTTGTTCTACATATTTATAATGTAATGGTAACCATTATTACCCAGTTTTTAAAGTGTATATTTCATTAAATAAAATCCCTAAATAAACCTTGAAAGTCCAGCCTCTGCATATAATTAAGACCAACCGCCCCTCAGAGGATGAAGCTGATTGGACCGAGGCTGGCCACCCGACCCCCGGCTGGACATAGTCCTCCATTTTATCCACCTTCTACTGGGATATTTAAACCTGTCCGCCCACTGCTGTCTCGACTACAAACAAAAGCTTTTTTGTGTTTCGTAAGACCGAGACAATTGGAAACATCTAGATCCCCATTCGTAGTTTGGTGGGCGTTGTTAACCAGCCGGTTTTTTTTTTGCCTTCATCCTCCAATCACTAAAGCGCGAGAGCAAGTTGAGCGTTGCTGGCACGAGCTCGGCGCGAGAGCGCGCGCCAAAGAACTGTATTTTACGTGTCGTGACGTGACACGTACTATTTAATCAAGCTTTAAGTGTTAACCCGAGTCTTTTGATCCTTCATAATTCATTTTCTGACTGTTAAAGTAAGCCGAACACAACATGGTGACACTGACAGCGATCGCAGCGCCTCTCGGTCGGCAGATCCACCGACATCTGGTGAAGCATGTCAGAAGCCAGCGCTGGATCCCTGCTCGGGCATGCAACTTGGCTGGATGCTCCAGCAAATTAGCCTTGAGTCAAGGTTAGTGCTTTTTTTTTTTTTTGGTGAAGTTTTTGTTATGGTAAATGTCCCCATCCATGTTGTTTGGGTTCATGGTCTTTTTGATAGACCACTATTTTCCGTTTTCTCACCACTAGGTTATATTACAGATGTAATGTATGACTGGGTTGATGATTATGGAGTCACAATGTGTATGTTTATTATCAGCGACAACGCCTTCCTGAATGACTTCCGGGTTTTGAATGATGAGGAATGTTTACATGAAACGCGATGGTAACTGATCACTGCATTGATAATGTCAGGGGAGCTGCAGTAGTGAATCATTTATGTGGGGAAAAAGACCTCAGTGTGGATGTATGAAATAACCCCATCCTTTTCCATCGTGCTTTACATGATTCACATGTCACTGTTTTTCCACAGGCCCCGCCCACAAGAGATATATGGGCCATGTTTATGATGTCTGCAGAACATTTCATTGAAAACAGCATCGAAGAAGCGATACAAGTCACAAGTTTTTTTTGTCTGTAAGAGTTTTTAAAAATATAGTGTTGTCAGGTTGTAGTTAGTAGGCAAATAAAGAATATTAAATGGGGTATAAAATGGGTACAAAAACTCGTAAAACATTTTTAAATGTAATTTTTGCAAGAGTGACCGTGTAACTAGATTGTAAACTTGGCTAAACTGAGCTGTCACTCACTGTGAGTCGTTATTTATAAACTTAGCATCATTTTTGCACATATGTATTACAATGTCATAATCTTGAATATTAGTATATTATAACTGTTATAACTGTTGTGTATGTTTGTACTCATATCTTTACCAAGCAATTAGTTGCTGCTTATAGCTTTCATTTCTATTGTGTAGACCTTATCTTATCTAAACCCGATTGGTTTATCAACACAGTCTTTTCCGATTTTAATTGTTTAAGCCTATCATCGAAAGCCGCATGAAAGCAAAGAACAGTTAAAGTTTAATAAGTAAAGGTTACATACAACTGACCTAGTTGTTAAAACAAGTTAACTTTAACAAAGAAAAAATGTTTTTCACTTATTGTGGTCTGGCAGCTACAATTAAAATTACAGAGTAAACGTCCCGAATCAAGTTTATTTCAGAAGTTCATTTTAATCAAAGACTAAGCTTAAATAAGTATGTCTTTTGAAATTTTATAACGGAGTTATTGTTAGAATCCGTGCTGTGTTTGCTTGCCACAAAATGGGTCAGCACAGTTATAATCCCCTTTTACTGGACCACTTAAATGGCTGACAGGTCAGGAATTATAGTAAAGGCCATTTTAATCTCATGAAAGGCCTGTTGATCACATTCTCCGGCCGCTTTAAATCCTTCTGTAGAATCTAGAGCATGTGACCACAATCTAAGCAGTTATTGTGTAAGAAGAGCTCCGATGGCAAACCTTCTTGCTTTATAAAGGAACACGTTCGTGTTTGCTCAAGGATCGCCTTGCCTATAACGTTCCCAAGGCAATGACTGTTCATAAAGGTGGCATAAAACCCTGCTGACTGTCTTCCTGCTGAGCGTTACAGTCAGCTTTTCCCTGACATTCCGAATGTCAGTTTTTTTTTTTTTTTGAGTTGAGTCACAGGAGGAAGCATATTTTCTTCTCAACTTTTACTTCTCTAACACATTCCAGAAGGACGGCTCGTCTGCTCTTTGTGTCTCTTTGAATTGGATTTATTTTTGCCGCATTATTTCTTGTTGGGATTTTAGAATCAGAACAAATGTGTAACGCAACGTGTGAGGATGCCCTTTGTGCCATAAAATGTATGTTTATTCTATCTATCTATCTATCTATCTATCTCTCTATCTCTCTATCTCTCTATCTATCATCTATATGTCTATCTATCTATCTCTATATCACCTATATGTCTATCTATCATCTATATCTATATATCTATCGCTCTATCTATCATCTATTTGTCTATCACTCTATCTATCATCTATTTGTCTATCACTCTATCTATCATCTATTTGTCTATCACTCTATCTATCATCTATTTGTCTATCACTCTATCATCTATTTGTCTATCGCTCTATCTATCATCTATGTATCGCTCTATCTATCATCTGTCTATCGCTCTATCTATCATCTATATGTCTATCTATTGCTCTATCTATCATCTAGATGTCTATCGCTCTATCTATCATCTATATGTCTATCTATTGCTCTATCTATCATCTATGTCTATCTATCGCTCTATCTATCATCTATATGTCTATCTATCGCTCTATCTATCATCTATATGTCTATCTATTGCTCTATCTATCATCTATATGTCTATCTATTGCTCTATCCATCATCTATATGTCTATCTATCGCTCTATCTATCATCTATATGTCTATCTATTGCTCTATCTATCATCTATGTCTATCTATCGCTCTATCTATCATCTATATGTCTATCTATCGCTCTATCTATCATCTATATGTCTATCTATTGCTCTATCTATCATCTATATGTCTATCTATTGCTCTATCCATCATCTATATGTCTATCTATCGCTCTATCTATCATCTATATGTCTATCTATCGCTCTATCTATCATCTATATGTCTATCTATCGCTCTATCTATCTTTTTTTAAGGCATTTTTATTAAGCTGATTTTTCATTTTTGTTGTAAAATAAGCTGCATACATTTTCTGAAATGGCTTGTGCTATTGTCTATACTGTCTAAAAACCTAGTGTGCTGCCTACCTAGACAGCATTTTGGAGCATCATGCTTGTTTGTGCTGCCTAGATCGCTAGGTTTCCTTATCCTGACCGGTCATTCTCTCCCCAGTACATCCGATGTGGCAGGGGCCGCTTGCCATTCCCGGTGGAGATCGCCAGTCACCTATTGACATCGTGATGCGTAAAAGCGTCTTCGATCCGCAGCTCAGACCTCTGAAGGTGCAGTATGACCCAAGAACCTGCCAGCAGATCTGGAACAACGGCTACTCTTTTCTGGTCGAGTATGACGACACCACTGACAAATCCAGTAAGTTATCTTCATTGTCTTAATACCTAAATTTGTTGAACAGTTACCACAATAAAACTGCATTAGGAACTACTGACATCATTAAAATGACTGTAGGAAGATCCTATATGAATTAATTGATGGTTTTACAATAGTAACTCCACTATAGGTGGAGACTTTGCTTAGCTTAACTTTTTCCAAGATGGAATATCCTATGTGAGCTTGGTTAAAATTGTGGTTTTAATAGCATTATTGTGTAATAACTGTGGTAGAAACTAACAAATGAACTGATTTGTGACCTGAAATGAACCTCTTTCAGCTCTGAAGGGGGGACCACTGGAGGATCAGTTCAGACTGTGTCAGTTTCATTTCCACTGGGGAGAGAACAACGCCTGGGGCTCTGAGCACTCCATCGACCGGCGTCTTTACCCTGCTGAGGTACCCTTACGTAAGATTTTAAGGATTTATATAGCAATGAAGAATGAAAATAACTGACTTCGCCCTTTTTCTAAGCCGTCTGGATGTCATTTTTACTGAGGAAGTGTTTCTCTCTTGCGACATACACAGAGCTTCTCTATAATAGAGGGAGGAGACTTTAACATTAGGAACAACCTACTATCTCTATTCTAAAATCTGCTAGATAGTCATCTCGATGAATGTGTGGCACTAACCCAAGATACGTACTGTACTCTTTAACTGCTCACAGCCAGTTACATAAGGAGGCATGTGTGAGTGACCTTACTGTGCCAAAAAACTAGCCTTTGTTGGTGGTGGTGAGAATGTGACCTCTTTACGGCTCTCAACACTCCTTTAGCTATACTGATTTGTCTGTGTGACGAAGCTCAGATTTCAGTCCTGTAAATGGATCCTCTATTGCGTAAAGTGCTTTCATTCCCTCCTCCTGGGTTGAATCTAACCGTGCCAGGATGAATGGAGGGCTGTCAGTTTGTGCGAATGTTGGTTTAAGCTACCAAACCTTGCTATGTTCAACTGCAGGATTGTGTAATCGTAACCTGAACCGAATGAAAAGGCATTATGGAAAACGTGCTCATAATTACAGTTCATATTAACATGGGTGTGTGTGTTTTTCACAGCTCCATCTTGTTCACTGGAACTCTGACAAGTACAGTTTGTTTGAGGAGGCTGTTATGGAGGATAATGGACTAGCTGTTATTGGAGTCTTTCTTAAGGTACTGATGTGTGTAATTATCATCACACTTCTTTTTCATGGATCTTTAAGCTTCGTAGCCCTTGTAAAAGTAAAGTTGATTTGGTATTTGCACAGATTGGAAAGAGGCACGAGGGTCTTCAGAAACTGGTGGATGCCTTGCCAGCGGTCAGACACAAGGTAAGGCATTAAACATTGTGTTTTGTACATATTGGCATTGTTGTGAGTTATAAACTGAGATCAAGGACCTTAGAGCATGATATTTTGGATACAGAGGGATGAGGGTAAATCTTGTAGCATATTTTTTTTACAGTCTTACAGTATGTAATATTCTCATCCAGGATAGCGTGGTAGAGTTCAACAAGTTCAACCCTGCGTGCCTCCTTCCGGAGAACATCGATGACTATTGGACATACGCAGGATCGCTGACCACTCCTCCTCTCACTGAGGCGGTGACATGGATTATGATGAAACAGCACATTGAAGTCAGTCACGATCAGGTAGGAGGCTGATATGAGACAGGAAATTGAAGGATATTTTCCCCCATAGCTAATTTAAAGAAATAAAAAATGAAATAAAATTTCTTGTATTATTATTGTTACATTATTCTTTGGACATTACATACACGGACAAGGTAGTCAATTGATCTTAAAGTGTAGCTGTAATGTAAGTAGATCAGTTATTCTGAATTATCGAGAAAGAAAACATCACGTGGACTTTGTTCTATCCATTGGTTGTTGATTGGATGGAGGCAAATCTGAATGCAAGCTTGCAGTTGATTGTAAAAAAAAGGGGGGGGGGCAGGGTTAGACTAAATGATTGGAGAAGTTACTGGACGATCCAGATTTTTTTGTAAATAAAAAAAAAACAAAAAAAACCCCACTTAATTGACCCCATAATAAATTGAGGGGAAAAAATGAATAAATAAAATGGTTTCCATTAAGACTGTTAAGCTGCAAGTAGAAAATGGAGAATATTCTTATCTAAATGTGTGATGGTGCAGTAAAATGTCAAAAAAAAGTCATAACTTATTTTTATGACTATTTTCCACCTTCTATCTAACCTTTGGTAAGTTGTTTAAATGGTTAGTTGTTGCTGCTTCACCTTTAAGAAATGCCTTCTTCAAGGTGCCGCCTCTTTGTAAAGCCTCCATTACATTGTAAATGGATTAAAAAAAAAAAAAAAATCTCTATAGATCCTTTTCACATTTCCGGGGTTCTCAGAAGTAGAAGTCTGGGTAAACTTCTATAGCAGTAAATGGCAAATATAATTTTTGTATTTCCCCAGTAGCAAAAGAAAAAAAATCCATGGGAAAAAAGAGGGAAAAAATATTGAGAGGTTGATTACAGCAGTCAGAAGAGAGAAAGATGTGAAATTTGCCGTCACTCCTTCAGCTGTTGTATTAGAAACCCCTTCGCAACAGCGTTAATTAATTTACATTACAAAGTACAGCCTTATAAATGTGTATTAAATTATGAAAAACGATATTAGATTTGCGATATTGATAACTGTGGCAATGCGTCGTCACAGTCTGTGAAAAAGGTCCATCAGATTGTAAAGGTGTAAAGGGAAGTGTTCTAGTAGTTTGACCAACATTTACATTTAACGCAAGTCATTAATTCTCCTGGTGTTTAGGAACAATAATGATGTCAGAAAGCTGTGAAATTCAGAGCAAGTTGGATTTTTGCAGCTTAGTTTCAATAAATAAGATTTCTGAGTTCTGATAGTCTGCGCAGTACAGCAAACGGCTCATGAAAGCTTTGAGATCTCTCGCACTGAATGTTTTGACTCTGCTGGGAGTGTGTTTGTTATTCCGACTTCATTTTCCACTGCTCCACGGTAACCTGGGAAATGGAACGGAAAAGCTGCCTTGACTGCTGACATCTGTTTTCTGTGTTCACCCTGTTTGTCTTTTACATATCTTTTTTTCTCTCATTCTAAATACCAATATTTGTATTTGTGTTTTCTGTTTTTTACAAATTCTTTTTTTTTCTTTGTCTCAGTTGGCAGTGTTTCGAAGCCTGCTGTTCACGTCGGCAGAAGAGCAGGAGCAAAGAAGTATGGTCAACAATTTCCGCGTTCAGCAGGCTTTGAAGGGACGGACTGTCCGTTCTTCTTTCTCCCCCTTCCTCCAAGATGCTCCCCCAATGGAGTAGCAACAAAACTGACCTAATTCACATGCTAACCTCCAAAAGAAGCACAAAAAGACTCCTCAGTCACTCTTTTTAATGGGGTGCTGATATCCGTATGGTCTTAACTGGATTTTGTAAATGTTTTCACCATTTCTAACCAGGCATATAGGTATAGACTGGAGAGATTCCATTGAAAGGGATTAGCAAATATATAGTTTAGTTATTGAAAGAGTTTTATTCCTCTGTCAAAAGGCTCATCGTCATTTCGCTGTATTTCTACAAGTATTGAAAATGATACTAGAATTCAAGAAATTTAATTGCAACACGCACATTTCCTTTCACTCTAGTAGCAAGGGATGTCCACGTTTGAGGACAAACAGCCCCCTCTTGTGGATCACTGACGATACACATGCCTTGTGGGCATTAGACCTTGCAAAGTTTTTAATTTGTTTTTATGGTAGTTTTAGTTTTGTGCTATACCTTGTTTGCTGCGAGGGAATTTATTTTATGCATGATACTGCACAATGCCTTTCACTTTAGGTTGATTTTTTTAGATGCTAAATAAAGTATTTTCAGTAGGTCTAATATAAATCTAGAGAAAATCTGAAATATATTAAAGTTACATTTGAACATTGCAGTATAAGTAAGACTAGAATTAGTCTTTATGAAAGGTGCACAAGATATTTAGAAATTTGCATAGAAGAGGAGTAGATTAATGCGCACAATTGTTAAGTGAAGATGCATTACTGTACTTTATATGTGCAGAGTAGGTTGGTATCATCCTTAGTGCCTTCTGCATTGGACATAATCATTGATTAGTTCTCCATTGCTCTCATGTAATCTGCAACTGCACAAGTGGTTGGCTACATTTGCCTTTCGGTAAAACGTGCCTCCAGTACAAATCTTTTTTGTTCTCATGATATCACGTTTGTTATTGTTCATCTGTGGATCTTGAAAGTGTCTGCGATTTTAAAAATAATAACAGAGAAACTAGTCTATGTAAGAATTTCTTGTAAAATGTATTTGGGAGCACCTGGATGTGCCTGTCTACTATTTCATGAACTACCTTTCAGAGAGGAATCTCCATTTTTGAGCATGTTTGCTCTATTTAATTTCTCCACTAGAGGTGTACATGAAGACCAACTGATTGTTATATTTCAATATTGGTGCATTCCGTTTTCCTTGTCTGAAATATGCTATAAATGGCAATAAGAATGAAACCATTAAAAATGAGACACTAAAATTGTTTGAAACATCCAGGATCTTTTATGTTGATAGTATTATATATGCAAATGAATTGTGCGTTTACACCGTAGGGAGTTTAATGTTTTTAGGTTGATGATAATATTTAGAAGATGGTTTAAAAGTAATATCAATGTTCAGTTGTTCCAGGCAGGTGCAGAAACAGCAGAAGTTCAACATGCAGTTGTAATTGCCAAGAGACGCTGGTCTCTTTGTGATGGATGAATAACAATGCTCTTGTATAAACTGTCCCTAAAGCGGCCTCTCATTTGAATGGGCCACCTGGTTTTCTCCCTATTGGGTCCATGGTTGAAATTCAAAGTGATAGTAAGTAGACTGGAAAGCTGGATTTACACTGTACAAACTTTAGGCTAGAGGGAGACTGGGATCCCTTCCCTCCACCTACCCAAGTCTTTAGCTACTCTTAGAGTAGTGTACATTCTTTCACATCAGGGAGCTCTAGAACAATATTTTTGCATTGAAGCAGCATTGAATGGTGTGTGAAGACACCTTTTGTTGTTGAATTTGAATTGTGCAGTGAATGAATTATGGATTAAGGTTCTTGGACATTCTGACTCTTTGTTGTTGGCATGGTTTTGTACGTTTTTTTCCCCTTCCACACCAATGATTTGCCTCCGTTTTGTCACTTTTAAGGGAAATTAATAAACATGGTTCGACACTAAAACTTGGTTTGTTTTATAGACAGCCCCTTTACTCTTCACTTGAAGTCATTTACATAACTGTCACTTATGCTGTCTATATTTTGTGATGCAAATGTATGCAAAACTTCAATATGATTCATTCTTGTATTGTGTGCAAACACTGTGCTATTCATTATTAGTTTTATGAGATTTTGTAAGAAATGGAAAAGGTTTTTTTTTTGTATTTGGCCCATTTTTGCTTGATTTTCATTTTGTTTTACTTTTGGGTGGATGCAAGCATGTACCCTGCGGATTTGAGCAGGAAGAGGGTGGTGCCGGAGGTTTATGGAGGGCCCCATCCCAGCAAGCGTTGTTGCAGGTGCTGGTTAGGTCTGGATCAGCTGCACTAAAAAGTACGTGTTTTAGCGGACTTGGCAGGAGGGAGCCTGCAGACCCAAAAATGAACATCAACAAATACACAATGTAACATCTCATTCATGCTGTCTGACATGTGTATTAACATTTTATGTGTAAAAATGAAATAAAACAATCTTGAGCCAAGTCTTCAGGGGTGGACCGTGTGTTACTTACAGACTTCTAATTCCTTTAAATTATTTTAAAATGTATTCAGTATTCTTGTATGAAATATCGGTTTTATTTAAACCTTTAATCAAAAATGAAATCACAGTAGTGCACAAGCAACATTAAATACTTTTTTATGACCAAATTTACCTAAACTTAATTTTTACAATTACATTTTAATGGCTGGTTATGGGGTGCTACTATCGAAAGTGTGTTTGTTTTTAAAGTAGCGCAGAATTGTAGAAGAAGATAGTGTCTTTTTTTCTTTTTACATTACGGAAAACATTTTGTTTGCAGGTAGCCAACCTTTTTTTTTCAGGACTGTTGTCAAAGATATACACCTTTTATACTACTTTGTACACTATCGATTATCTAAGAGTAAGATTTTAGGCAATAAATCTGAACCAGCGGAGAACAAGTCTCAGATGAATTTGGGGCTAGACAGCACCTTAAAAGACAAGAGACAGAAGAAGGCCAGGGTGTGGGTGTTTGTAGAGGCTGGGGAACCTGGATTGAGTTTTGTCTCAAACTTGGTTCAAAAAGATTCCGTTCCATGTTTGTTGTTCTTGGCTGCATGAGTTATAAAAATGGGACGAGACACGCAGTTTTTGCGTATCCCAAACACAACATGGTTTCCCATCATTGTGTGAGAGAATTTGGAAACATGCTCTTTGTGCTCAACAGGAAAAACAAACTATAGAGGTGAACTGATTGAAAATAAGCAGATCAAGTCTTCTTTTTGGGAAAACCTTGGAGATTGTGACAGTTGTGATGAGGAAAGACGTTCTGTAACTGCAATAGTTCAAGTGATGGTGAATGCTTTGTCTTCTGAGGTCTCTTTAGCTCCATCCGTCTGATGATCAGGCGTCCCTAATTGAATAGAAGTCACAGATGAAAGCTTCTAATATGAGGCTCCTTCCTCTACTATGGTTTTGTTCTTCAATGTTTTTGCAGTTTATTTTTAGACAAAAACCATTCAGTCCAATTTGATTTCTATAAACAGGAACCTATGGCTTAAAGATGTTTCTCAGAACTCCAATCCAGCTGTTTTCCTCTTTAGATCAAACATAAGAGGTCATTAACTTACAGTTGATTGACCTGAAATTTAAATAAATGTTTCAAACCAATCAGCTGTGTGTTCAAATAATCACAGAGATAATTTTAGTACCGATCCCTGTGTATGCGAGTTACAAATTAAATATGTACATTAAATCTTGGCCAAAACCTGACAGAAAATTTCAGTTTGCAGAGGAGCTGATTGTTTTCTACTTTTAATGATAACCAGCCTTTGTGATGCCAGGGAACTGAGACGCCCACGCCCTTCTCTCCCGTTGAGAAAGAAAACTGAACTCTTAAATGTCAGGGCACAACACAGCAGCAACCACATAGCTTATCAAATAAAAAGTCACCTGCTGTCTCATTTATCTTTAAGCTGAGAAAACATACACCATAAACAAAATTACATAAATGAGAGCACACATGCAAAGAGAGCACAGGTGGCAGCAACACATTTTTTTCTAAAACATGTCTTGATGAATAACTATAATGTAATAATTTAAATGTAAACCCTAGGCCATGAAGTTCAAAAGTAGTACAACACACTTGCCCCCTGCAGATAATACTCTCCAGGTCTTCTGAGATTGATACCTTGTAGGCATGTGACATGTAAGTCATTCTCTTTGAAACACACAAGCTTGTGGATGAAATCTAAGTTGTTTTGTTTAATTTGAGAACCAATATCTTTAAAGCCCACGGGGAATGTGACATGATGTTTCAGGGGCCTTTACCTGAAAACAGGAAATTAGCAGGGACAACTTTTGTTATTTTTTCATATGTTTCTTCAGACATTATGATCAAAGAAGTTTGAATCTAAAGAATTTAAGGGCTGAACCTGAAACGGCAAGTGGCAATTCACGTCTAGCCAAGGATTGAATATATAAAATGGAAAAATTTGACTGAAAAACTTAAAACTAATTATGCTACAGGGAAAACTCATCTAGAGTAGGGTTTTCAGTTGTTCACAAATGCCTAGTAGTTCATAGTGGAACTGCAGCGGGTTTGCAAAATTGTTCTAGAAAGTTCATACCAAATTAAATCAATGTATTAAAAATGTAAAATTAAAAACATGAACCAAAATATTCCTGTTGACTGTGTATGCCAGAACTCAACTCTCTTGTGAACACGTAGACGGATGTTATCAAAGGTTAGTGTCTATAGTCTATAAAGTTATAAATATAAATATTTTTGTTACAAAAATGCATCACTTCACATCAGAAGGACTTTATTAACCTCCTGGAGCTGTATGGATTACTTTTATGATGGATGGATGAATGGTTGTGCTTTTCTGAGCTTCAAAATATCAGTTATTCACTCACATTATAAAGCTAGGAAAAGACCAATTTTTTTTTGATGCAACGCTGTGTTTGACTGAGAGAAGAAAGTCATATTCACCTAGGATGGCTTGAGAGAGAGAGAGAGTAAATTATGGGATAATTTTCATGTTTGGGTGAACTATCTCTTTAAGCAAAGACTAGAAAAAATAAATCGTCAAAATACTGCACAATTAATAATAAAAAACAGCCAGTATAAGTCTCTTAGAATATTCTAGTAGCATTGCTTGCTTTCTATAGTGTTCAAAAAGTATAGTTTTTCATACTACTCGAAATTAATGATATTTGTAGTATGAAGAGAAATAATTGACTATATTGTCTGGAATAAACATGTAGCCCTATAATTCAATTATTATATTTATTTAGATGTTATGACGTGACTTAAAATCTCAAGGAGTACTTAGGGGGTTCAACGGAATTGAAAAATTATGAAAGGCCCTGATCCAACATATAGCGCAGTGGTGGCAAACTCTGGTCCTGGAGACCACAGTCCTGCAGAGTTCAGCTCCAACCATGATAAAAAAATTCACCAGTCTGTAGTTTCCTAGTAACCCTTCAGACCTTGATTAGCTAGTTCAGGTGTGTTTCATTAGGGTTGAAGCAAATCTCTACAGGACTGTGGCTCTCCAGGACAAACGTTCTCCACCCCTGGTATAGCCTATAACAGTGCTTAGCAAACTGTGGGCCGTAGCGGTATTGCAGGGGGGGCGTAGCTAGTCCAAATCAATATATTAAAATAATTCAAATATTCCAATTGTTCTAAAATTTGATTTTTTTTAAAAGTATATAAGGTTAGTGTTATGAATTTAAATATATTTGTAAAGAATGTTTACATCATAGTTCTCATAATTCACATGAAATTCTTACAAACTTGTTAATAAATGTATTTGTAGGTAAATGTCGGTGTATATTTTTTAACGGCGGGGTCGTGGAGCTTTTGCAATGTTTTGGGGGGCCTTACCCCTCTTAAGTTTGGGAAGCTCCGGCCTATAACTTGCTGGATCTGTCAGTTAAAGGAATTGATACACTAGAGGGCGATAGATGCACCATTAATACTAACCAAATGACGCGATTAGGAGGAGGAAAGAGGCAGGCCGAATTAGGAGATGCTTTTGTGCGTGTCTACAACGTTGACTTGACACACTTCAGAAACCACGTTTCTGTGAGTCAGACCGGACTCCACGGAACCACCGTTCATCAGCGAGCCGAGACTGAAGGAGCTGAGAGGGTCATTTTCACACATTAAAAAGCAAAACAAAGCGTCAGGCTTTGTTTGACAAAAGGAAGCGATGTCAGGGTTGAAGAAACGGAGTTCAAATACATCCGCGGACCGGGATGAAGACGACAAGCAGGTGATGGAGAAGATGCTCTCTAGCAGAGGTGGGAATGGCAACATGAGCCGACCAGGAGACGGCACGCCTGAAAGCCCGACCGCAGATATTAGCGCTGCGGATGGAGAAGGGACAGTCGAGCTGAAAAGAACTATAACTCTCGTGAACGGCGTGGCCATTATTGTAGGCACCATTATTGGCTCTGGCATCTTCGTAACTCCCACCGGAGTGGTGAAAGAAGCCGGTTCAGTCGGGTTGTCGCTGGTCGTGTGGGCTGTATGCGGAGTCTTCTCCACTATAGGTGCGCTGTGCTATGCCGAACTGGGGACCACCATCACCAAATCAGGGGGTGACTACGCCTACATCCTTGAAGTTTACGGCTCCCTACCTGCGTTTCTGAAACTCTGGATCGAGCTTCTCATCATAAGGCCGTCCTCGCAGTATATCGTCGCCTATGTTTTCGCCACCTACCTCCTGAAGCCCATCTTTCCCTTCTGCCCTGTCCCCGAGTCAGGAGCCAAGCTGGTCGCTTGCCTATGTATCCGTAAGTAACCTGTTACCTACCTCTTAAGGTCACAAAAGTTCCTTTTACCCATTTATTTCATATATAAAGAAAATCACTGAGGACTTTTTGTCTGCTTTTACCGTGAATTTCTTCAGTTTGACGTTTCTGACGTTCGAATTTACCTCAGCTGTCACCATGCGCGCGCGCCACTCGCGTGCTTCAACATCTTCTCAGCGTCTCGTGTACTCGCCGTCAAAATATTTATCATAATTCGGCCAGATTATTAATATAAGCAATTTTAACTTCGTGTGTGGCAGAAAATGTGTCACTAGAGACAGAAACGCCATGTTTTGACAACGATACGTCGTGTGGAGCTTATAGGAGAGTGTGTTGAAAAGGTGCAGCAAAATTTCATCATCTATTGAGGAAATGCCACGCGCATCTACACCACATTGGCGGGCTTTATGCAAATGAATTGCATTGATATCATTAATTATACCAATTTAACGACGCTTTAATATTAATTATATTTTAATATTACTAACTAAGAAAATCCACATTAAATTTCTTTTAGCGTGAAACTTAAATTATTTTGATGAATTCGATGTTTTAAATGATTAACTAATACTAATACTGTGAAACATCTTACATAAACTTAATAATTGCTCCACTTTTTTATTTTCCTGAAACTCCACTTAATTATATCTAGGTGTGTGTACAATAACATAATCTGTATAAACTAAGATTATTAATTGTAAATGATCATGCTACTAATTGTATTCCCTTATTATAGTGTGTTGTAAATTTTGTGTTTCCTGCAGTGAGATAAGAGTTCATGAACGCCTTGTAAGGGCACCTGCAGTGCTACAATCACAATCACAGATCTTTGACATTCATTATCATGGCAATATGTTGAGGGTGTGATTTACCATGGCTGCTATGCGAGCAATGAAGCCCTCCCGCAGGTTTAAACCAGTCAGGATTAGCAGAATTAGCTCAAGCCCTAATTACCAATTGGCCAACAAATTAAAACCCATATTTCTGTCTTTCTTTCCCTGTCTTTTTCTTTCTCTCTCCCTCTCTCTCTCTCTCTCTCATCCTCCTTTCTCATTTAGGCCAGATGAATGCTTGATTGGGGTACAGGAATGTGTATTCTTTGTGATTGTGAGGGAGTGAATGAACACAGAACCCACTATCCGCTATAATCTCGCCCTGCTAGTGGCTTGTCTAATCCTTCCATAAGAACCCACATGACAAGACAGAAAGGGAGGTAAAGACGACCATAGGCTTAAGCTGAGCAATAACAAGTTATGGGATTTATACATTTGATACAAACTCTGAATGTTCCGCCCAAGTGCCCAGTTTTATGGTCTGGTTCCTCATAGACCGTATCTGGGTCTTTTGGCGTAGCAGCTGGCCATTGTTCCCCTGACCCAATTTCTCATGTGTTTTGAGGTTATGATTGAAAAAGGGACTCCAGGATTGGTTCGTGGTATTAAACTATGCTGCGTATCCATGGGAGAGGCCCCCTGAGCGGGACCATGCTCTTGAGGGAGTTGGGTGAGGAACCTGTCTCCTGATCCCTAGTCTATTAAGAACGAGAACTGCAATGTCTGACAGAGTAACACAACAGTGTGTGCATGTGTTCTTGCATGAGGGGACCTAGGCTCTACTGTCCTACCCGATACAGACCCCCTTTTGTACTTTAGGGGCACACAAAGGCCGTTGGGTTTCTGTTTGGTGCCTAGACCGATTTACAGCTAATGCTGCTTTGAAGTTTTCGTTAGTTAATCACATTTAATAGGGAGCTTGGAGGCAGGGTCCGGA
The DNA here is from genome assembly GCA_038088235.1 of Zacco platypus. Taxonomy (NCBI): domain Eukaryota; kingdom Metazoa; phylum Chordata; class Actinopteri; order Cypriniformes; family Xenocyprididae; genus Zacco; species Zacco platypus. The sequence continues at coordinate 7,088,765 of CM076063.1, forward strand.
GGCTGAGATGGTAGGAGCTCATGATTTTTATTATTCCTTCAAAATCTGTTTACCAGTTTTTGGTCAGTGAACCTTCATGTTTCAGGCAGGCTGTGGCACTTCTCTTGTGTAACTCATCCGGGCTGTAGGCAGGAAAGCACCCAAACAGAAAGGCCTCATGGTTCATCCAGGATTCAAACTGGGGACCTTCTTGCTGTGAGGCAACAGTGTTGCCACCATGCCACCTGTATTCATACAGTTTAAAAAAATGTATCATAAAATATAATTTCACATATTATAAAATGATTGTTTTTATATACTGTTTTAATTGTACAGTACAACATTTTTATCACTATAGTATATTTATTTACTGAACAAAACAATATGACAACATAATTTAAATATGATTTTTGAGTTAATTCATGTAGCCCTACACGCAAGCATTGCAAACCTATAGGGGAAAAAATTAGATTTGTTTCATCAAATCTTTACCCACAAGGCTGTTGGCTCCACCAAAGCCAATCGCTGCATCTGAAATCAAATTGTTCCTTACTATATAGCATGTGAAAAAAGTATGCCAACAGAGTAGTATGTCCAAATATATAAATAAAAGTACCCAGATGACCTACTACTTCCAGCGAGATTCTGTAGTTTTGAGATTCTGAATTTATCACTGGAGGTGAAGCGACGCAACTGATGCTGGTAGGTCACATGATAATGACAACATGGCGGATATAGTCCGGATTACATTCATACTACACACCTTCATACTGTATAGAACATACTTTTTCGCGAAGTTCAAATTCAAAGTAGTACCTACTCAGACATCAGGCGGTTTCAGACGCACCGAATCAATCTTATTCAAAATTTTGTTACATAGACGTCTAGTCAGTAGGCTTTGTGTTAATCACATTGAAACAATTAACGAAAGAAAAAATTAAGTGGATATAATAAGTAGGGCGAGACATTTGAGTATGATTCAGGTAATCATCGGCGGATCCACCCTGTAATACAATTAGAACTCATTAGGCGGTTTAATGTGTCCTGTAGTATAAAATATTTTAATAATTTGACACAATTTGACAATGATTTCCCAATTAACTCTAATAAGTGCAAATTTGGCAGCCATGATTTTCCATTAGAAAAAGTAGCACACTAGAGAGCATGCTGCCACGTGGAACTGAAATGTAAACAACGCTTAATGAGCGACTCCTGAGTTCAAGCAATGCTGACAAATTCTACCCTAATTAGTTTACCAAGTATTTAGTTTAACTTCCTCTAAACCTCTGTTGTGAAAGACTAAAAATAAGTGCCTCATTCTTTTTCTCCCTCCTTCTCTCCCCATAGTGTTGTTGACCGCTATCAACTGCTACAGCGTGAAGGCCGCCACAAGGGTCCAAGATGCCTTTGCTGCTGCTAAGCTACTCGCACTGGGCCTCATCATCATTATTGGTTTTGTGCAGATTGGCAAAGGTGGGTAACACACACAAACACACCTAAATGTCCACCAACAATCAGTCAGGTAACCTAAACAAGTGCTAAAGAATGTAAAACTGGCAAATAGCTGCCATTTTGACTAATGATGGTGTTTCCCTAATATAAATAAAAAATAAAATAATAAATGTCGCACGGCGACTCATATGAATAGTTCATGTTTGTAAATACTGGCAGAGGAAATGTGTTATGTTTTCTAATAGGAGTAAAGGTTTGCATGGTCTTTGTTTAGATTTGCTATGGATACAATCCACTGTTCCAACAATTTTCATTACAATGTCAATTTGCTCTGCTAGGTGAAAAGTGTTACACAATGTTTGAGAGCAAGTTCAATTCAACATAAGCTTCGTGCAAAAAAAAAAAAAGATTTATTCCATGAATACAAATTGGTGTCCCATTACCTTTTTTAAAGCAATTAATGAGTAAACTTTTAGATAAAATTAACATAAAATGTAATTTTAAACACATCAAATATCCTACCTCAGAGGTTCTGGACTCCTTGACTGTATCCAACAATTAAAATCATTCAATATTAAAAATAATTTCATAATTAAAATCATACAAAATATCATAATTGGGAAGACGTGTAAATAATATCTTTTTATAATCAAATTTTACACAGATTTAGTGTTTTATTGCCATTTAACCCTATTACTAAATATGTGATGAAAAATAGTTTTTCCTGTAATTTATATTAAATTTAAATATATATTTTTTGTAATTTTTAAAAATCTTTTATATATTTTTTTATTTACTTTTTAATTTCAGTTTTTGTTTTATATTCAATTCGCTGGTTAATTCTTGGAAATAATGTATATAATTGAAAATAAAAATTTTATCAGCAGTCTTGGTTCAGTAATCTCGACTCATGTTAGCACTCCATCACTTTTAGGGCTTTCTGTTGCCTGGACACTCAAGCCACATAAAGGCAACATACAGTTGTAGTTATATAGTTGTGAACCGGTCAGTTTGACAGAGAATTGTAGACCAGCTGAATGTGCAGCCAGAACAGCAGCTCTGATTGTTTGCCATTGAGACACTAAAGCACTGACAGCAATAGTCTAAAGAAATAGTGAGCAAACAAAAAGAAAAAGCAGTTTAAAGATTTGTAGTACTAGCTGGCAGACCTTGCCGCCAGCTTCGACATGAACTACAGTAGTCTCTGTTTTAACGGTCACAGTCACCAACTGGAGTTAACATCAATGGTTTCACCGAAAATAACATTTACATTTTATACTTTTAGCAGATGTGTTTGTGGGTCCACTGTTCCTTTACATAACATTTTTTCTTTTGGTTCGGTTTCTCATTAGCTAACTGCTATAAGCCCACAAATTCAGAAAGGAACAAGAGGATTTCACAGTCTGAGATGCAGATTAATAAAGGTCCATTCACTCGGTACATGCCGTGTCTGCTGCACAAACAAAGGCCTGAAGCTGGTATCGCACTCACTCAGTTGTGAGTCAGCGAGACAGGACAGGTTAATTCGAATGGATTATTAGATCTTTTATCTCCCCTCCACTTACTCTCACTGCCCACAGCTAGTGGACCTGTAGCGACTGACGGCAAGATGGTTATTAAATGAAAAAAACAAAACAGGAAGGAGACGCTGTGCTGCTTTTTGATTACTGAAGCCTGCAATATGGGAGCCAGAACTGTAGGGCACGTCTCTTTTAATTGGCCTGCCTCACCTAAATTTGCCAGAAAAATGCCAGATTTTGGCCTTGCCTTTGGGTGTGGATTTCTTTGAGTGGTTAAGCCTTAGAATTAGTCCTTTAGTTGCAGATGTTGCCACATGCATGAAAGGGATGGGCTTTTTTGTCAGTTTTTAATTTCAAGTACTGATAAGTACTGAGTATTTTGGACTAAATCTGGAGCCATTACTCCAGTTTTCAATGTCACATGATCATTCAGATATTCTAATATGCTGATTTGGTGCCCAAGAAACATTTCTTATTATTGTCAATGTTGAAAACCATTGTGATGCTTAATATTTTTGTTCATTGATGAATAAAGTATTAATTTCTAGTGTAAGTTTCAATGTTCAATGAAAAAATATTTCATTCAACACTGAAAAATATCAATAAAATCTCAACTGTAAGTTGGTGGATGAGATGAGGTTTATCTTAATAAATATATTATATTATATTATATTATATTATATTATATTATATTATATTATATTATATTATATTATATATATTCAAAACTAAAAGGTATCTGAATACATCGCAACCAGCACATAGAAAAAATATTCCAGGTGACAGACGAAGCGAACGATATTATTAACATGAGGCAAGTAAAATGTTGATTGTAAATATATTTCATTCAATACCAAAAAATACATTAAAATGTGTTAAACTAGAAATAGTATTTCGGCAGATGGTTTGGTATTTTTAGGTTTAGATTTTGATATTCAGTTAGGGTGTAATGAGAATCGTATATTTATCTTAGCAGCATAAGACAAGTATGCTGCGTCCTGAGGTGGACATCCAACCCTGCCCGCATCCAAGTGTGACCTTGTGACCTGTTCCGCCCCAGAAACACAATTTGCTGAATGCAGGTTTTCCGGTTGAAGGAGTTTTTAGGTGTAATGGTTTTGAGCAGGTTTCAGACATAAGGGTGGGTTTCAGTATGTAGATTATAGATTAAAAGGATTTTAAGGTGTAATGGTAGGTTTTGAGTGGGTTTCAGACATAAGGGTGGGTTTCAGTATGTAGATTATAGATTAAAAGGGTTTTAAGGTGTAAGGGTAGGTTTTGAGCGGGTTTCAGACATAAGGGTGGGTTTCAGTATGTAGATTATGGATTAAAAAGGGTTTTAAGGTGTAAGGGTAGGTTTTGAGCGGGTTTCAGACATAAGGGTGGGTTTCAGTATGTAGATTATAGATTAAAAGGGTTTTAAGGTGTAAGGGTAGGTTTTGAGCGGGTTTCAGACATAAGGGTGGGTTTCAGTATGTAGACTAGATTAAAAGGGTTTTTAGGTGTAATGGTATTTTTTGAGCGGGTTTCAGACATAAGGGTGGGTTTCAGTATGTAGATTATAGATTAAAAGGGTTTTAAGGTGTAATGGTAGGTTTTGAGCAGGTTTCAGACATAAGGATGGGTTTCAGTGTGTAGATTGTAGATTAAAAGGGTTTTAAGGTGTAAGGGTAGGTTTTGAGCGGGTTTTAGACATAAGGGTGGGTTTCAGTATGTAGATTATAGATTAAAAGGGTTTTAAGGTGTAAGGGTAGGTTTTGAGCGGGTTTTAGACATAAGGGTGGGTTTCAGTATGTAGATTGTAGATTAAAAGGGTTTTAAGGTGTAAGGGTAGGTTTTGAGCGGGTTTCAGACATAAGGGTGAGTTTCAGTATGTAGACTATAGATTAAAAGGGTTTTAAGGTGTAAGGGTAGGTTTTGAGCAGGTTTCAGACATAAGGGTGGGTTTCAGTATGTAGATTATGGATTAAAAAGGGTTTTAAGGTGTAAGGGTAGGTTTTGAGCAGGTTTCAGACATAAGGGTGGGTTTCAGTATGTAGATTATAGATTAAAAGGATTTTAAGGTGTGATGGTAGGTTTTGAGGGGGTTTCAGAGCGGTCTATCATAAAAAGAGAAATATAAGAATTAAATGAAAAAGAATTTGGTTTGGCGGTTAAATGTTCTCCATGCTGCTTCCTGTTTCAAAGTTAAAGCGGAAGCGTGATATTTTTTTATTGCATGCAGAGATTATGTCATTTAGGACACAAGATATTTAAATCTGTTGTGAGATGAGTTGATTCTCCCCATGTGAAGCAGATGCCTATGCAAAGTGTTTCATATCAGTCATGTATGGCTTTCAATTTTAGTTAGAATGCATTAGATGATTGTCCATAATGACTGAAGACAGCGAGGCAGCTGGCTAGTTGTTGGGCGTATTTGTGTGCAAGCTAGATAAGATAAGTGTGAGAACAGCGAGTCCAGAAAATAATGCCTATGAATTTGATCCACAGATAGACACACCCTCGCTGTCCTTAGAGGGTAACTCATGTTGGTGGAAATGTCCTCAGATTTGTGTATGGCTAAAATGAAATGACAAGTGTCCTATTTAATTTATTTATGAAGTCTCGCTGTTGAAAGAGCTGTTTAATTCACAGCGTCTTCCCGTGTGACATTTCCTCCAGTCTTTGTCAGTTTCTGTGCACAAAGTGGCTTCTGTTTGAATGCTTGATACACTTATCTCACTTAGAAGTCCAGAAAAGGTCTCAGTGAGTATCTTTGTGCTTGTGCTTATTTTGAGAAAAGCACTAGTGCTTAATACAGTTGTTATCACACCAACCCACCCATCCATTGCTAAAGCTTGCCAAGCAACATGACACCTTGTGGTTTTTAAACTGTCGTGAATTCTGCTGGGGCTGGAGCTCCGCCCCACTCTCCAGACTCATTAACATAATCATTTGTGAGAAGTTAAGTTTTGGTCTTTTTGCCACTGTATTGAAAATTATAGTTGAGAGGCTAAAAAGGAGGGAACAGGAAATGATGCAAGCTGGACTCAGCATGACTCACTAAAAGCAGGCATGTTTTTTGTTTTTTGGGAGGGTAAATAAATGATGCAAATAAGTCATAATGGAAACACAACACGAAATCAGCATGAATACAGCACCACTTCTGAGGTTATGTAACACTTCCAGTATTTCGATTTAAAACATTTTTTTAACCCGTATTTGTCATATTAAAGGCAGTAAATGATACAAAATGAATGAAGCCACTTCAGGGTGATGAACCTATGTGTATTTTGTGATATTAAATATCTGGTTGTTTGGGGTCAGTAAGATCTTTTAATGATTTAATGTTATTTTTTATCACCAAGGCTGCATTTATTTGATCAAAAATGTAGTGAAAACGGTAATATTGTCAAATGTTATTACAATTTCAAATAACTGTTTTCTATTTGGATGTATTTTAAAATGTTATTTATTCCTGTGAAGCTGAATATTCAACATCAGTGTCACATGATCCTTAAGAAATCATTTTAATATGCTCATTTGATGCTCAAGAAACATTTCTTATTATTATGAACAGTTGTGCTGCCTAATATTTTTGTGGAAACCATGATACATTTTTTTTAAGGATTCTTTGATGACTTTCTTTGAAATGTAACATTTTTGAACATTATACATGTTTTAATGTAACTTTTGATCAGTAGAAAATAAATAAACAAATATTGTCCATGGACTGAGGAGAGTGCAGTTTGGATATTTCTATTTTACCACAGAAAATTGCTATTGACCAATCAGAATCAAGTATTCCAGAGCTCTATTTTAACTTCTGTTTGATACTAGAATATGACAATACACTTTCCTGTATGTGATTGGAAATGTCCAGTTGGACTAGTATTCCTCACTGTCTTCCAAATAACTATTTTGTCCATTAAGTTGTCCAGATTGATGCGACAATGGTTACATAATTGATGTTGTACGGGACGATCAACTCACTAAACTTACTCACCTTCACGCACTGAGCGTTTAGAAAAGTGTGTGTTTGAGGTTGCATGTTGTTTTTAGGAACTTTTCAGACTGAATCTAGGCTATGTAAGCTGAGATCTGCTGTCGAAGCGTTTCTCTCAGACAGAGATTGGGCTCCTCTGCGCTGGCGTAGTTTTCTGAAGCTCAGGTCTGAGCCTGTAATACTCAAGTTTATACAAAGAGTTTATACAGGCTTTCAGTCTTGTTCAGCGCCTGACTGCTTCAGGCCTACGGTCACACACACACACCTACGTCGCCCGTCATGTGACCTTGCGTCGTTGGCCTCCATCGATCACACTGATTCACATGAGCTTGCCTTGGGTGGCAATCATTCTCACACCACAAACATGTTCACAAAATTACTCTCACAATTCATTGCCAAAAAGGTTGTACATGCTGACAACAGTTGAACAGTACTTAATCTGGATAATGTTTATTTCTACGTATTTTTATAGAAGTCTCTTATGTTCACTGATCAAAGATCCAGTAAAAACAGTAATAATCTTATTATTATTATTATTATTATTATTATTATTATCTGACTGTTTTATATTTTAATATATTTTAAAATGTAATTTATTCCTGTGATGGCAAAGCTTACTTTTTTCATCAGTGTAACATGATCCGTTAGAAGCCATTCTAATATGCTGTTTGATGCTCAATAAATATGTTAATATTTTTTATTTACAATATATTTTTAGTAATTGTAATATTTTTGTAGAAACTGTGACACGTTTTTTTTTTTTATTTGAATTTTTTTGTTTCTTTGGATCAATTTTAATGTGCTCTTGCTGGATAAAAGAATTAATCTTACTGACCTCGAACTTTTGAACGGTAATGTATATATAATATTTATAACGCATACAATATACTGTATATACAGTATAAATCACAGTTCCCTATTAATTTTTGATGGGGAAACAAAAGAGAAATGCTCTATTGATTGTCCATTTTTAGATTTAAGAAGGTTGTGCTTATCATGTGCTTTACTTTCTGACCATTAAGGTTGTTAAACCTGTAAAATATGCAAATTAGGGCATTAAATCAGTTGATGCTATTGTGTTAAAGAGCTGCTCAGGAATGAAAGAACAAATAACACATTCTCAAAGGAAAGAAAGAGCTACGGAGAAAGTACAAGAATGTCTCCTTGTGTAGCAATATTCACAAATTATTTCTAGAGTGCTGAAGTTGCAAGTCAATTGCTTATTATTTAGTCTCAGATTCTTCTGTTCCGCATATCCATTTCTTCAAACCTGTGAAACCTCTATCCATGTTTGTTGGTTAACTACAGTTCTTGTTTGAAGTTTCCTAACCATAAATTGAACCCACACAGCATCTACTTTTAGGGAAGCCCCGTCGTTGTCTTGATCTCCCTCGGTTTTCTCATGGGACGGATAGAGTGCGGGCCTCAGCCTGAAACAACACTGTTCATCAGTTTATCCAGTGGGAAATTCACAGGCTTTGGGGGTTCAAGAATGTGTAAACCCTCCGTTTCTCTCCAGTTCTTCTTTTCCCATTGTTTCAGTTTTGACTTCTGCTATCTTGTCCCTCATGTGTCGATCTGCTGCCCACAACCAGCCTTGACAATGTCAGCACGATGATATTAAAAATTAATTGTAATATGATAGCAGGAAACGGTCTTCCACCTTGAAACTTTTCCATGAAAGCTTGTTTGTTCCTCTCATGGGAAATATTGTGGGAATTGTAGAGTTCTCCCCAGATATTATGGCTTGTAGGGTTGTTTATGTTGCGTAATGTTCCTGATAGTTTGCAACAGCATTGTGATCTCATGTTTCACGCGGATTGTTTCTGTTGCAGGTGATACCGTTGATCTCCTGCCTGAAAATTCGTTCAAAGGAACCAAGTCAGACTTTGGCAACATCGGATTGGCTCTTTACAGTGGGCTGTTTGCTTATGGAGGATGGTAAGACCACAGAACTTCTCTAAATTTGGGTGAAAGCAGATCTTTATCAGAGGAAATCGCTAGTAAAATGTGAACCAAGATATCTTTCCATGTAAATCTAATTTTGTTTGTCCTAAATAGCCAGGACTACAACAACTTAGCATGACCAAAAAAAGAAAGAAAAGAATCAAGCGATCATGAAAGTACCTTATGAGTAGAGTAGACCCATCCACCGTGAAATTCCATTGGTCCAAAATCCCATTCCACATAACAACATGATTGTTTTGATAACTCCAGTGTTTGCATTTTACATGGAAATCAGCTTAATGATTTCTAATTTTTCCTCTTTTACTTAGTTTTTGGCTTTCAATTTGTTGGACAGCAGGTTTTTAATGTTTTCATTTACTTTTTCTTTTTTTTTTTTCCAGGAATTATTTGAATTTCGTCACAGAGGAGATGATTGAGCCATATAAGTAAGTCAAACAAATCCTTTTTTCCCTCATTAAAATATTTTCAAATAAATATTTGTCCTCATTAAAAATATTTTACCCCTAAAAAAAGATGATTATAAAAAAAATAAAATATTTTTTAAATCACTTCTACGAAAAGATGAATGCAATCATGGTTGCCTAATAAAAGCTGATGTATTTTATATGGCGCAAGTTGCATCACACACTGATCAGGCATAACATTATGACCACCTTACAAATATCGTGCCATCGACGTGATGTAAAAGAAAACGTGATTCATTAGACCAGGCCTCCTTCTTCCATTTCTCCGTGGTCCGGTTTTGATGCACACATGCTCACTGTTGGCACTTTCGGCAGTGGACAGGGGTCAGCATGGGCACCCTGTCTGGTCTACGTCTATGCAGCCCCAAACGCGGCAAACTGCGATGCACTGTGTATTCGGACACCTTTCTATCAGAACCAGCATTAACTTCTTGAGCAATTTGAGCTACAATAGCTCGTCTGTTGGATCGGACCACACGGGCCAGCCTTCGCTCTCCACGTGCATCAATGAGCCGTCCATGACCCTGTCGCCGGTTTACCACTGTTCCTTCCTTGAACGCTTTTGATAGTTACTAACCACTGCAGGAACACTCCACAAGAACTGTAGTTTTGGAGATGCTCTGATCCAGTCGTCTAGCCATTTGGCACTTGACAAACTCACTCAAATCTTTCTGCTTCTAACACATCAACTTTGAGGACAAAATGTTCACTTGCTGCCTAATATATCCCACCCACTAACAGGTGCCGTGATGAAGAGATAATCAGTGTTGTTCAATTCACCCGTCATAATGTTATGCCTGATTGGTGTGTGTGTGTGTGTGTGTGTATATATCTTAGGGCTACTCCCTAAAAGTCGACTAAACATTAGTGGATTAGAAGAGGCTTGGTCGAGCAAGATTTAATTAGTTGGTTAGTCGCAAAAAAAAAACACTCTCCACAGGAAGTGGCAAAGTACATGAGGGACAGATTGTTAACGGCAGGAAATCCAAACATTCGCATATCATTCATCATTCTTCAACCTCAAATATGTAGTAGTAGTAGCAACTTTACAAGTCTGCTCGCTCTGTTAGCCTAGTCCTAGATAAACGTGAGCTGTTATTAGGTGCATATCCAAGCGCCGATGCAATCACTTTTGCATTTTAAAATGCTCCATCATTTTAATCATACAGATAATAACAGTAATGCAAACTGTAAAGGGTCTACTTTTATTTCTGTAAACTCACAATAACAGCAAAACGTTGTGCATTTGTAAAATAATGAAAACAATCAGGACACGCTTTCAGTCGTCTCTCAGTGTTCGCGAAACTCAGCGTATACTTGCTTCACAAACACGAGAAAGGTATCCATAGAAAGCTTGAAATGTCTACTTTTAAAAGAAACCAATTCAAATGGTTCATATTCTCAGATTATGTAATCCGTATGAAACATGCCCTACTGCAGAGATGACGAGTCGAAAAACACAGAAAACATTGAATTATTACAATGTTTACACAGTCACCTTAGACTTTCACGACACACTCAATCATTACTTTTGCCGGTGCGCTGTGGAATATATATATATATTAGGCAATTAAAAGCTGATTATTATGATCTATGGCTTATTAATGTAAACTCGCGATTAGTCGACTAATGGCTTAAATGAAGGACTACTTGTCGAATAGAAAAATCTTTAGTCGGGGGCAGCCCTAATATATATATGAAATAGCATAGTGATGTTTTTGAGAGGGGTGGGTAATGTAATGATGTCTGTGCTGCCGTGTTACAGAAATCTCCCTCGGGCCATCATCATCTCACTTCCCATTGTCACCATTGTCTATGTGCTGACCAACCTGGCCTACTTCACCACACTCAGTCCAGAGCAAATGCTCTCATCTGAGGCTGTTGCTGTGGTGAGTGTCGCACATAGACACATTCTATTCCATATTTGGCTCAATTACCTTTATTAACTTAATTTATTAACTCCGTTACTAGTTTCCTTTTAATTAATGTTTATTAAAGTTACATAATAATGTTGTTGTTTTTCTCAGGACTTTGGAAACTACCACCTGGGGCCGATGGCTTGGATAATCCCTGTGTTTGTGGGCCTGTCCTGCTTTGGCTCTGTGAATGGCTCTCTGTTTACTTCATCTAGGTAATGCACACACACATGGAAGAGGTCACATTAATCAGATCACTTTACTTTAAGTTGTTTATTTGATTAATCTGTCTGGTTAGTGTTGTAGTGAAGTCACCCTGCAGGCTTTTCCACTGCTCAGGTTATCTTGAAATGGATCTGTTTATAATGCTGGTCAGTGTATCAGACCTAATGGGCAAAACGGTCTCTTGTGTATCTTTCTCTTTCCCTTCAGGCTGTTCTTTGTGGGATCTCGAGAAGGTCATCTTCCCAGTTTATTGTCGATGATCCACCCTGACCTGCTGACCCCTCTGCCTTCACTTATATTTACTGTAGGTGTCCACAACCAACCGCATCCCTCGATATGACTTTCAAGTTATGTGATGTCCAGTTTCTGAGTCAGTCTTTTTTTTTTCACTGTATCATTTTAGCCAGTTTTAGTTTGTGAGTTAATCATTCCTTTGAGGCGGTTCTTTTCAATCAATCAGTTTAACCAGTTTTAATTTCTGAATGAATCATTCTCTTGACTTGGTCCTTTTCAGCAAATCATCATTTTAACTGGTTCTCATTTTTGAGAAAATCACTTAAGTTCTTTTCTCTGAATTGATTTAACCAGTTATTTTCAGCCTGTTCTTTTCAATGAATTGGTGCAACCGGTTCCAATTTTTGAGCAAATAAATCTTTTGAATGAGTCCTTTTCGGTGAATCATTTTAACCAATTTTTGAGCAAATCATTTATCAGTGTATGACATCAAAGTACAGTGAGAGCGATACGCGGCGCTTTGATGTCATACATCCGATCGGAGAATCGGCTTCATTTTTAAGTGAATCATTTGAGTGAACTTCAAGTGACTCATTCTTACAAATCAATTCTTTTCAATGAAATAGTTTAACCAGTTGTAATTTGAGTGAATCAATCAGTTGATTTGTTCGTACTGATTCACGAATCAGAATGATTTTGACTGCATTTTACTGTAAAGGCCAGTTAACACACAAAGAAATGTTTGAACCACATAAAAAAAAAAATTAACCAAGATTGCCAGATATCAAATAACCGCCTTTTTTTTCCTTTTTCCCTCACAGTGTATCATGACTCTCCTCTACGCTTTCTCCAATGACATATTCTCTGTCATCAACTTCTTCAGCTTCTTTAATTGGCTTTGCATTGCCATGGCAATTCTTGGCATGATGTGGTTACGCTACAAGAAACCGGAGTTGGAACGACCAATTAAGGTAAGCCACGGGGCGGAGCTAGTTAGCAGAAAACCACTTTTGATTGGCTAAACATCTGTAAGTGAACACAGATGGATTTTGAACGAGGTCATACTTTCAAATCCACGTCAAGTGACCTGCCATAATATGTGTTCTGTCTGAAACCGGACATAGCCAGCAAGAGACCAGTAGCACACAGGCCCTTTTGTGCACCTCTCTCATTCATCCACATTCTGTCTCTCGCTTCTCATCACTGCACTCAGTGGCCTCCGCTCATCTGCCGGACACAGAGGGATGTTCATCAAAGGAGGTTTGGAGGCACTGAAGTGAAAGAGGCCATTTGATTATCGTTCATAATCTTTTTCTTTTTCTAGATCTCATTAGGGACAGTACATTGCTTGTTGGTACTTTATTGCCTGTGATGTTGTCTTTAGACACTTTACTGACTTCATTGATGGTTTTAACTATTGAAGTGTCAAATGTCTAGATGGTAGGACTCCTTAAAACACTAGAAATAGAGAGTATTATAACATTTTCAAAGAAAATTACTATTTTTACTTAAAATTCACAATACAAAAATAAGTACATTATCCAGTACCATTCAAAATATTGGGGTGGGTGATATATTAATACTTTTAAAATAGCAAGGACACATTTTAATTGATTAAAAGTTATAGAAAAGATATTAAAAATGTTACAAAAAAATAATGCTGTTCTTTTCATAAAATAATTCTGAAAAAATATACCAATTTCCACAAAAATAATAAGCTTTGATATTATTATCAGCATTGATAATAATGTTTCTTGAGCAGCAAATCATCAAAGTAGAATGATTTCCGAAGGATCATGTGACACTGAAGACTGGACTAATGATGCTGAAAATTCACAGGAATAAATTATATTTTAGAATATATAAAAATAGAAAACATTTTTTTACATTGTATTTATATTTCGCAATATTTTTACAGTATTTTTGACCAAATAAATGCAGCTTTGGTAAGAGACTTCTTTCAAAAACATAAAAAAATCTTACCAATCCCAAACATTTGTTCTATCCGTTTCTATTTTTTTTATGTATACAGTTTATATAATTTACCACTGACAAAGTCTTAATGTACTCTAAAACATAAATACTATAGATAAACATATGCATATAAATATGTATATAAATGTAAATGCTATATAAAAGTATTAAAAAATTTAAAGTTCTGAGTAAATAGAAAATACATCAAAATAAATATATAACTCCTAATTTTAAAAAGTACATCTTTTATTTATGAATATCTCTATTTTTTTTTTTATATAATAAAAGTCAATGCTGTATGTTATTGGTATGTGTTGGTATTGCAAAAAATAATTGAACCATAATTTTTAAAAACCTGCTGAAAAGAAGTCTGGTCCTCTTTATAAAATGTCTTTAAATCCTTCTCCATTGAATCAGAGCATTGGATACTAAACCAAATTTCACATCCATGTGGAAGTTACATGTAATGATTTTAGAGTCTGTCAAGCCATCTGTCAACAAGCTGAAGTAAGTGAACGATTCTGTAAAACCAGATCAGTCCGGCTATCACAAAGAGCAAGAAGCAACTCTGGGGAACTTTGTGATGGAGAAAATACGGGAGAAGGCTATAAAAAGAGTTGCTTTGAACCGTACTTTGAGCTCTGTGAAGTTCATTGTGTACAAGAAGAGAAAACGCAACACAACCCAAACATCAAAGATCAGGATGTCCTACCAGAATGAGCAGAGAAGAATGGTGATTGTCAAAGAGAGCAACATTAAGCTGTACACTTCTGCAGTGCATATGAGAAATAAATGTTCCTTAATAAACATGCTTTATACTTTCCGACAGCTCTTTAAATAGACTTTTGATCGCATTTTCAAAGCTTTCCCACCTCTTTCTGTCCACTAGGTCAATATTCTGCTGCCCGTTTCCTTCGTTTTGGCCTGTCTGTTCCTCATCGTGGTGTCCATCTGGAAGACCCCTGTGGAATGTGCTATAGGATTCGGAATCATCGCCACAGGAGTTCCTGTGTACCTATTCGGTGTTTGGTGGCAGACCAAGCCCAAATGGCTCTTGCAGATCCTCTGTGAGTATCTTTCCTCCTGTGTGCTTCATGACAATGAGAAAAAACTACTTTCAAAACATTCTTACATCTGACAAAGTTAAAACATGTGACTACACTGCTTTTCAAGACAACATTAATCTCCATAATGTGGTCGATTTAAAGAGTTTAACGAATATTCGGTCGGAAATAGTGTAGGGCTTGATGTGGCTCGTTTTTTGGATTAGATTGTTAAAAGTGGGCTGTTATATTGTAGTTTTTTAGGTCCCACATGCATGCTAAAAAAAAAAAAAACAATAACATGCACTAATGAGTCATACTCAAAATAATGTAAGATAAATTCAAAATTAAAGATTATAAATGATGCAATTAATTACATGCTATTTGAAATCAGTGAGATTTTTGTAAGATTTTTTAATGTTTTTAAAATTAGTCTAATATGCTCACCAAGGCTGCATTTATTTGTGGTGTTATTTATGTCTGTGGTGTTTTTAATGTGTTAAAAGTCCCTCTGTAGTCATTCATTTTAACCCTTAACTCCTTTTTGATCACCAAAGTTCTTTGGTTCACTGCAGTTTTATGGAGAAAATGCTCAGCAATGCTGTTAACTTAAGAATTTGCTCATGGTTTGTCTTTGCTCATGGATTGTAGACGAGCCTGTTTATGGCTGAATTAAACCAGTATTTCCAGATGCCAATGTGCAACGTTTACTACAGTACAGTTGACTGAGTGGATCAGGTATTCTGAGCTTGAGTGACTGAGGTGGGTGGTTATCTCTGTATACTAAATGAAGCAAGGGTTTAGAGCTATATTCAAGCTAGATTAGAAATAATTTTTACTGGAAAAACGTTTAAATATGCCATATTGGTGATCAAAGATGAGTTTTAAGGAATGCAATTATTGACTTCAGAGGGGCTTTAAAAATCCAGAAAAAAACAGTAATATTGTGAAATATTTTTAGAATTTAAAATTACTGTTTTCTATTTTAATTTACTTCAAAATGTATTTTTTTCCTGTGAAGGTAAAGCTGAATTTTCAGCATCATTATTTCAGTCTTCAGTGTCACATGATCCTTCAGAAATCATTTCAATATGCTGATTTCTGCTCAAGAAACGTTTCTTCTTCTTATTATTATTATTATCAATGTTAAACAGTTGTGATGCTTAATATTATTGTGAAAAGTGTGATATATTTTTTCAGGATTCATTGATCAAATAAAAAAAAAGAACAGCATTTATTTGCATTATAAATTTCTTTGCTATCACTTTCGATCTCTCTATCTATCTATCTATCTATCTATCTATATATATATATATATATATATATATATATATATATAAAATATAATATAATATATGTTTATTTTTTCTGTCCAGTCACCACCACAGCGACATTCCAGAAACTGATGGAAGTGGTTCCTCAGGAGTCCTGAAGACCAAACGGAGCGACAGATGCCTCTTCCGCGCACAAAGTCTCCTCGTATCCACCTCAGACTCCCTTACTGTATTCCTCGACTGTCTCGCCTTTCCTCGTGTGAGCCAGAAAAAAAGTCTTATCCTGCTGTCACAGGCAAAATCTATACGAATTACCACATACGAAAAAGACAACATCGGAGGTCACTGGAGCATTTCAGTTGAGATGTAGATTTTGTCAGTCCTTCCTCAGTCAAATGTATTCTACTGTATACATTTAAGTCTTTATGTTTGAGGGTTAAGTTTTCAATCAGGATTTTGAATCTATATTTTTGAACCGTTGGAGATATGTGTCATATAACCACTGCGAGTGGTTTGGTTTGGTCATCCCTTTATTTTAGGGCCTGCAGTAGTATGATCGTAAGCTTCCCGTATCGTGTTTTCAGTGTTTGTTTCAGAATGTGCGTACCGAAAATGCTTGTGGGGAGGCGCTATTGTTTCTCTCAGCAACCAGAACCATAATTCCCACGTGACTGACAAATTTGCTTCTTGGATTACAATATGTTGTATTATAACTACACTCGTTTCCTTTTATACAGCAGATCTGACCAGTTTGCTGTGCCTTTTCCGCCGGTGTAGAAATGTATTATTTTTTTGAGATCAACTTGAAATGACTTTATACTCCGACAGATTTATTTTTGATAGCTTCGTGTATTTTTTTTAAGTGCTACTAAGAATTTCAATGAATCTCCAGTTTTTTTTGTTTTTTTTTTGGTCATGGTCCTCTAATTGGATGTATCCAATTGTTTATTATTATTATTATTATTATTATTATTATGGAAGGAATTGATATACAGTATTCATAAATTCAGAATCAGAATACCGATAGCCTTTCTGCTTACCTCAGTGAACATACAGTACATCACACTCCTAGATCTGGCTGTATAATTTTTGTCTAATTATGACGCACAAAATATGAAACTCTGTCTTAATTCTTTCAAGTACATTTTTTAAATATTTGGCACCTTTTTTCTGCGTCTGTCACACAGATACGTGAAGTACTAAACACTGGACCACCTGTTTCTCCTTGTATTTTGGCAATTATTTAAACAAAGCAAATTAGCGTGGAAGCTGCGAAATTTGTTTTAAGAAAATTGTCCATTGTCGTAATTATTTAAAACAGTTTGTTGCTGTTGTACTACATATGGCCGGTTGGCTATTGCGTCTCTTTATTGTACCGTCAAGGTATCGTTAAAAATCCCCTTACCGAAGAGATTTTAGTGCCTCATCAGTTTGCGGACTGAAAAAATCAGACTGATTTTTCTGTAAAAATGCGACATGCTTCATTGTTTTAGGTGGCTGCAATTGGATGCAGAGTTTTTTGGGTTAGCTTTGGTTAAAAGGTTATTTTTTCCTTTACTGGACCAAATTTGCTGTATGTGTGAAAATGCACATTTTCCATTATAAGTGATGAGAGAAATACTTGGGGTGTTTTGGGTGATGCAGGGGATGTTATTTTAGGACAAAATGGAAGTTGTCCTTTGGTTATTATGATTACAAAAACTTTCCTAGGTTTCTGCATAGAACTGAAGTGCTTTTCTTTAATGCTGTTATGATTTTAGTGGGCGTTAGATAATGAAGCTTTGTATTATTTAGAGAATTACAACAGTATGACTAACACTCCAGCCAACAAGACCAATTTATCAAATTTAAATAGTTATGTAGAAATTTACTTATGTGTTTATTTATTTGTAGGGTCGTTCACTTAGTGCTCTAATAATATTTACATGGCATTTTTTTTTTCTATTAAAAAATGCTAAAAGTTGTTACTGATATTTTTTCTTTTCTTCAGAATGTTTTTATATACATTTGTGTTTTTTGGGTTTTTTTTATTAGTGCGTGTGTGGGTTTTTTTTTGTTTGTAACTCCTGGCTTGGTTTATGGTCCATTGCTGCATTAGTTTAAAAAAAAAAAATAACTGAGGGGCCGTTTACACTACACCGTTTTAAATTAAAAACGGAAAACTTTTATGCGTTTTGGTCATTCATTTACACGACAACGGCATTATGAGGGCCTGAAAATGCAAAGTTTTGAAAACGATACTGTCATTATCTCTGTGTAAACTCCAAAAACGCGAAGCAGAGACATCATGCGCATGCGTAATGCGTGTTCAGTCTATAGGCGTGCAGTGTTTCCTCACAAAGTGTCATCGCCAACTACTGGCCTGGCAGCAGAATACAGCGTTTTTAGTCATTTTTGTGGAGTCAGCTATCCCTTTAAATCTTTAAAAAGTCCATATTTTTTGCAAACTGCCATGTATAATTAACATTCATACCAAACCTGAACAACCATCTTTGTCACACACCTTTTTACCTGAGGGCAGACTCGGTCATTTCACTTTGAAGCTAGAAAGATTGTTTTCTTGCGTAATCTGTAGATGCTGTGTTCTGCTGATCTCGGATCAGTCAAACTTACTGCCTGTAGTACCTGGACTCTGTTAATGATTGTAATTCTTCTGTCCTGTCTTCTCTGTGATGTGAAATACAACAATGAAAAGATCCTATTGAGCAGTTCATAATTCATTTTCTTTTGATGCCATGGTTATACGTCTACTGTACAATTTTTTTTAGACATTAAACAGTTCATACTCTGAAGTGATTTTTTTTTTTAATATTGAGTATTCAGAGAAATAAAACATGAATGCATTCAACACTTGAGTACTTGTGTTTTTTGCAGATTTGCAAATGTTTTTATCACTGCTATACAGGCCTATTCATAAAAACATCCTCAATAAAAAAAAAAATATTACTTTTTTATTATTATGCAAGGAGAATTACACAGATACAAGGACTTTTAGAGTCTGGATGGAAGTTTTTGTTGTTGCTATACGATACTATCAAACGTGACGTGTGACTGGTTGAAGAGGGAATTCCCTCAAGACAACTTTCTCTTATAACTCGTGACTCCTAAAAATGGGTTCATTCAAGTTGGACTCTGAGAAACTGATCCAAAAGCCTTTTTTTTCTTCTTAAGGTTATCCGTAATAGCTCTGGTTGCGCATCAGCTGCTGTGGCCTGAGGAAAGCTCTCGTGTCATGTGAGTTACGAGGAAAAGATTAGCCAATGTCATTTGACTTCCTCTTGTGTTTGTTGCTTTATTTAAGATTCAAACTAGTATTATTTGTTTAAAAATCAGACGAACCGCTTCAGTGATAAAGCGTGAAGGGCACTAATTCAGCCAACTTATTACAGGCACCAAGTGGCATTGAAAGACGATAAACTAAAACCACTCTAACACAGTTCGTAAGAACGGGAAGAAGGAGGCGGGAACCGGCGAACATTCAACGTAACTTTAATCAAATAAATAAACAAACAATAAAAGGAAAGTAAAATGGCGGCAGTTCCTCACAGCGACTGCTGCCCACACAAACATAATAAAAACACAACATAAAATCCAGGCCTGGTCCTCTCTTCTCCTTCACTGTCGTCGCTCCTCTTTTATGCTTCCGGAGCTCCTCCGTGAGAGATACGAGACCGGTGTGCCGCGCAGATGGCGATCATTATCACTCGCGTCACCGGCCGCGCGCCGTTTCGCCCGCCCTGCTCGTCACATACTCATACGGAAATCTTTGGATGAAAGTCTTTGGTATAAAGTCAGTTGGTTGAGTAAACCTTTAAATGAGTTTTGAGAATGGCGTTTTTTAAACATGATTTAGGTGCATTTTACAGAAATTACTACTGACTCTCCCATTCGGAATCGGATTCTGATTCAACGAGGTAGAATAAATTTAAAAATGTGAACGTGTACTGGTGTAGTTGTGTATTTTGAACCTTTTCTACGCACATTAATTCATAGGTTGTACAAAATTACTTGTCATTATAAAACGGTTAGTTCCTGTCCTTGATTTTGTTTGGTCAATAGCTGTGCTTTATTCACGATAAAAGATGGCTTTGACCGCTTCACCCAACGGTTCTGTGTATCACGACGCAACGTAAACTATATGTTCTCAGTTATTTTGTTCATTGAAGCTTACTGTATTATGTAGAAGAGTATTGTAAGATCGAGTGAGCGAGTTTATTAGCATTCAGATTTAGCATTTTCCTCAGGTCTAATAAAAAATCTGTTTAAATGTTTTATGTATTATATCATGTTTTCCGTGTCTGACAGTGCTCGTCAAAGCATTTGTCAGTTGCATCTTGTTCCGTGTTCACAAATTCAGTCTTTTCAACGTAAAAGTCTTCGCTACTGACTGACACACTCATAAAGAGTCTTTGCTGCCATCTAATGGCGTAATAATGTAACTTCTGTTGCTGTTCACGGTCAGGGACTATTTTTTCCGGCGGAAGGAAGGCATTTACTGATTTTACTTCATGAAAGTACCATTGATACATATTTTTGGCTTCAATATTTGTATTGTGTGGTAACCGTTTTATAAAAGCAATAAGGTACTCAAGGCTAATAATTATCGTGAATAAGTCACATCTGAAGGGCGTTGTCAGGCACGACGCGAAGCAGAGTGCCAGCAAACCCTTCACCCGTAACTTATTCATGATACAGAACTAGCCTCGAGTATAAAAGTTATTTAGTGGAATTTTAAATATTCTGTTCCTTCCTTTTAGAAAATGAGCTAAAAAGTCTGTTATGTTTTGACATAGCATTACAACTTGATTGTGAATTGTTTGTACAAGCACCCCAAATGTTGACACATAAATGCTTATGAAGAGACTATCAGCAGACTTAAGGCACGGGACTTGTCTATAAACTCAAGTAGTGTCAATGATACTTTCCTCATATTTTACTGTTAAATGTAACATGTAGACACCAACTGACCTCTTTCTGACTGCAGGCGTCATGTGAAAGGAAAGCCTGTCGTCTGTCAACAACAAAATACCACCTAGTCGACTGACCAGTGTGATGCTTGACAGATAAGTCAGATCTACTGAAGCTCGATTTTCTATATTTTGTTTATGAAATGTTGGAGACTATTCCTTTAATTACTCATTTAGGTTTTATATTCACATATAAACATTCATCAACGCACACATCAGTTGTGGTAAACGGAAGCTCAAGCAAGTTTGCTTGACACGTGTGAGAACCAATGAGGTTCATTCTCGTGTATTACGCAGCATGTTTGTTCTCGTGAGTCATTTAGGTTCGGTTGAGTATATAAAACCTAAATTAAATCTGTTCATCATAAAAATCGATTGAGTCTCTTTCGACTTTTTAAAAAAAAAAAAAAACGCTTGAAAAAAAAAAAAATCCTACCGGATATTTTATATAATATTTTATGTTAAACAGTTTTGTTTGCCATGTTGCCTGTCAGACCTGTTCTTGACATTGTGTGTCTGTGTGTGTTTACCTGAGAGAATTAACTCTGTTGCTTTAGTCTCTTGGCAACAGGCAAATCATCAGTAATTTCTCTCTGGTTCAAAGATAAAATCATTTGTTACCACAGTGTTCAATATTTTCATAATGGCCAATTTCCGATCTCATCTCATGTCTTTATATCACAGACGTCTCTATGGTCACGACTCTAATACAGAAGCCTTTTGTGCAGCTGATATCGGGATCGAGTAGAGGGTCTGTATTCTCTGGTAATGCAGGCTCATTCACACACAAGTGCACACCCCATGTTCTCCGAGATGTACATCACAGCAAACACTTAGGTGTAAAATTACATGTTTCCTGACACTGAAACCATAGTTTTGAGCAGTGCAGATACGGGCGATAAGGTGAATGTGATTTCACAAAGTACAACATTTTCCTGGATCAGCATCTTTGTTGATCCTGGAGCAACATTCCAATCAACCAATCAAATTTGAGTGTCAAGTTTACAGTTTTTATCAAGTTTAGTCCAGGGTTAGGTTCTTCTACATTAGTGTTACTCACCTATTGTTTCCCTCTGATTTTAGGGATAAGTCATAGGGTAGGGTTAGGTATAGGTTTAGGACTAACTTCACGTTCCCGGGGGTAAAATTGCATTTCTGGGGGATAAAATCCACTATTTGGCGGGGTGTTCCCCAGGTAAAATTTGCATTCCAGGAGCTAAAGATCATTTTATTTGGGGTCACTTCAACACGCAGACATGAAAAACAAAAATGTATTAAAATGTATTTCACTACAGATTACAAAATACATGCTTTAAAAAGTAATTTGTAACACATTTTGTTACATTACCCAAGTTTTGTAACTCAATATAAATACTTTCGAATACTTTGGAATACTAATAAGTATATAACAAAAAAGGTAATTGCAAGTTTTTGCAATGTTTAGAAAAGTCAGAATTCTGACATATAAACTCACAATATTGAGAAAAGTCAGAATTCTGAGATATAAACTCACAATATTGAGAAAAGTCAGAATTCTGAGATATAAACTCACAATATTGAGAAAAGTCAGAATTCTGAGATATAAACTCACAATATTGAGAAAAGTCAGAATTATGAGATATAAACTCAAAATATTGAGAAAAGTCAGAATTCTGAGATATAAACTCACAATATTGAGAAAAGTCAGAGTTATGAGATATAAACTCACAATATTGAGAAAAGTCAGATTTATGAGATATAAACTCGCAATATTGAGAAAAGTCAGAATTATGAGATATAAACTCGCAATATTGAGAAAAGTCAGAATTATGAGATATAAACTCACAATATTGAGAAAAGTCAGAGTTATGAGATATAAACTCGCAATATTGAGAAAAGTCAGAATTCTGAGATATAAACTCACAATATTGAGAAAAGTCAGAGTTATGAGATATAAACTCACAATATTGAGAAAAGTCAGAATTCTGAGATATAAACTCACAATATTGAGAAAAGTCAGAATTCTGAGATATAAACTCACAATATTGAGAAAAGTCAGAATTATGAGATATAAACTCAAAATATTGAGAAAAGTCAGAATTCTGAGATATAAACTCACAATATTGAGAAAAGTCAGAGTTATGAGATATAAACTCACAATATTGAGAAAAGTCAGATTTATGAGATATAAACTCGCAATATTGAGAAAAGTCAGAATTATGAGATATAAACTCGCAATATTGAGAAAAGTCAGAATTATGAGATATAAACTCACAATATTGAGAAAAGTCAGAGTTATGAGATATAAACTCGCAATATTGAGAAAAGTCAGAATTCTGAGATATAAACTCACAATATTGAGAAAAGTCAGAGTTATGAGATATAAACTCACAATATTGAGAAAAGTCAGAATTCTGAGATATAAACTCACAATATTGAGAAAAGTCAGAATTCTGAGATATAAACTCACAATATTGAGAAAAGTCAGAATTATGAGATATAAACTCAAAATATTGAGAAAAGTCAGAATTCTGAGATATAAACTCACAATATTGAGAAAAGTCAGAGTTATGAGATATAAACTCACAATATTGAGAAAAGTCAGAATTCTGAGATATAAACTCACAATATTGAGAAAAGTCAGAATTATGAGATATAAACTGACAATATTGAGAAAAGTCAGAGTTATGAGATATAAACTCACAATATTGAGAAAAGTCAGAATTCTGAGATATAAACTCACAATATTGAGAAAAGTCAGAGTTATGAGATATAAACTCACAATATTGAGAAAAGTCAGAATTATGAGATATAAACTCACAATATTGAGAAAAGTCAGAATTCTGAGATATAAACTCACAATATTGAGAAAAGTCAGAATTCTGAGATATAAACTCACAATATTGAGAAAAGTCAGAGTTATGAGATATAAACTCAAAATATTGAGAAAAGTCAGAATTCTGAGATATAAACTCACAATATTGAGAAAAGTCAGAATTCTGAGATATAAACTCGCAATATTGAGAAAAGTCAGAATTCTGAGATATAAACTCGCAATATTGAGAAAAGTCAGAATTATGAGATATAAACTCGCAATATTGAGAAAAGTCAGAATTCTGAGATATAAACTCACAATATTGAGAAAAGTCAGAGTTATGAGATATAAACTCACAATATTGAGAAAAGTCAGAGTTATGAGATATAAACTCGCAATATTGAGAAAAGTCAGAATTCTGAGATATAAACTCGCAATATTGAGAAAAGTCAGAATTATGAGATATAAACTCGCAATATTGAGAAAAGTCAGAATTCTGAGATATAAACTCACAATATTGAGAAAAGTCAGAGTTATGAGATATAAACTCACAATATTGAGAAAAGTCAGAATTCTGAGATATAAACTCACAATATTGAGAAAAGTCAGAATTCTGAGATATAAACTCACAATATTGAGAAAAGTCAGAGTTATGAGATATAAACTCACAATATTGAGAAAAGTCAGAATTCTGAGATATAAACTCGCAATATTGAGAAAAGTCAGAATTGCAAGGACAGATGTTGAAATATAAATTCACAATTACAAGAAAAAAAGTCAGTATTGCAAGTTATCATCGTGCAATTCTGACTTTATAACTTGCAATTATGAGTGTATATCTCCCAATTCTGATTTTATAAAACGCAATTGTGAGTTTAAATCTTGGATTTCGGAGAAAAACGTCAGAATTGTGAGATGCCGCAATTGCCAGGAAGAAAGTCGAATAGTGAGATTAAAAAGTCGCAATTATTTTTTTTACAATTACAAGGGACTCGCGAACACAAAACATGAAAACTGTTGTGGATCATCCAATAATGTTTGCATTAATGTTTAAATGAAAATTCAAAAGTATTTGGTAATCTAAAATACTTTTCAGATGTAACTGTAATCTGATTACCACCCATTTAAAAAGTAACTGTAATGAAATACAGTTACTCAAATTTTGTATTTTAAATACGCAACTAAGTTACTTGTGTTTCGTTACTCCCAAACCCTAATTGTAAAGTTGTGTCTGATGAAGATGATAAAGATGCAAAAAGGTTCCAAAAAGTAAGTAAAACAAACTCCTCCGGAATGAAGGCAACAAAACACATATCTTTCCTCAGTGATCCTGCTTGTTGTGCACTCAAATATAAGAGATGAAGCAGAAAAATCACTCCTGGCAGGCCTCGTGTCCTTCTGCACCACTTGTTTTTTACGGAAACTGCACGGCTGAACAGAAAAATAAAAGGAGGCTTGGATTGGAAGGGAAGGAGACTTAGAGGTCAAAAGGTGTCGGGGTGAGACGTGTGACTGGAAGTCTGGAGGCAGAGAGGCTCACACACACAGAATCAGAAAAAACTCACTGAAGGTCACAATTCCACCCTCACAATGGTGGTCAGGTGACTGGAGGAAAGATTCAAGCAGTCATGTGCTTGCAACACAGACTTTTATTTGTCCTTTATGTAGATTTGAAAGGGACAATGCGCCATATTTATTAACCAAGGCAGTTTTTAAAAAAGATACAGCTGATAAAATCCAAATACAAACTATGTTTCTACTCACCAAAATTGCTTGTATTTGAACAATTTTTTAGGATCACTTTTAAAAGCCTGTTTTCATGCGCTCATTTTTCACATTGACCTCACTTTGTAAGGTCTACACTGTGTGTAAAGACATACTGCATGTTTTATACAGTTTCTCTTGCATATACGGTCTAGTAATAAATAAGAGTGCCCATCTGATAAGGATATCTGCTCCTGAGTGTCAACAATGCGAAAGGATATTTCACACTGATTCAGATCATTTTAATTTCCTCTGGTCTCCTGGACCGTTACGTAAAACTGGAACGTGTGCCCTTTGGCAGAGTACTGTCATTGTTTTGTTTGTTGGCTGACTTTCGATACAATATTTGTTCAATATATCACATATTATCATGAAAACTTTCGTAACAGTGAGAGGTGTACAAACTAAAGGCTTTGCATGAGACATGCATGTTAATTAGTGCCACAGTTATGAAGAAGATGGGAGTCAGAACTTTATGTGGGTCAGGGCCCATATGGTGTACCCATGGTAAACAAATATAAACCTTATCAGTTCACTCTGTTAACACATTCCACATTGTTCAGGGGAATGTTATATATCCATATAATATATATGACCATAGCCCCCTGCTGTTAGCTATATCGAGGTAAAACGTATGACTGGTTAGCTGAGGGCAGAGAGGCTCACACACGCCATTTTATAATCTTAGCTAATAATATAAATATTTTTTTCCCCATTTCTATATTTAGTTTTAGACATAATCGTGTTTGTGATATTATATAAGTGTAAACAGGTCAGTTTACTGCGTTACATAGCAGTTCATCCATACCAGCAAGTGGCGCTGTAGCGCGGGAGAGTTCACAACAAACCGTCGCGTGTTGTTGGCGGAAGTAGATCATACCTCTGTCTTGTAGGCCATTTAAATCTCCATGTGGCTGTAATTGCTACGCTTATTTCAGCCTGCGTTTTTATTTTTAAAACAATCAAAATGGGTAAAAAGGGTAAAAAAGGTAAAAATGAAAAAAAAGTCAAAGGAGCGGTGAAAACCGCCGCCAAAATGGAGAAAAAGGTGTCAAAAAGATCGAAAAGAGAGGAGGTGAGGGAATTTATAGCAACACAAACACTCTAAACCTGCATACATGTCAGAAAACATTACTTTTATTCTGTGTTTTATTGAAATAGGAGGATTTAGAGGCTTTAATAGCAGAATTTCAGTCCCTGGACGCCAAAAAGACTCAGGTGATCGAGACTCAGTGTGCCCCTCCGTCTCCCAGGTGCGCGTTCGTGTGTACAGGTGCGAATCACGTGACTGTTAATGTGCCATTTTGACTGACAGCTCGTTCTCTCCGCAGGTTGAACGCCTCTCTGTGTGCGCACCCTGAAAAAGACGAGCTGGTTTTATTCGGAGGGGAATTTTTCAATGGGAAGAAAGTAGGTATTCTTTGGAGCTGGTTTCTAGATTGTCTAAGATGGTCATAAGTTGGTCAATCAACTCTCATGTTTCTAAAACCATCTTGACCACCTTTTAATGGTTTGTTGCTGGTACAAGATGTTTAATGACCAGCTTGGCACAGTTATTCCTCCCAAGTGTAAAGAAAAACTGTGTGTGTGTGTGTGTGTCTATATATATAATATATATATATAGACACACAAAAATATTAAAATATAATATTTATAATATAATATAATGTGTGTGTGTATATATATATATATATATATATATATATATATATATATAAAATATAATATAATATTAAATAGTATATTATAAAATTATATACATATATATACAATTTTAGAATATATTATTTTATATTATATATATATATATATATATATATATATATAAAAAATATATAATTTTAGAATATATTATTTTATATTATATATATATATATATATATATATATATATATATATATATATATATATAAAATTTATGAGAGACAGAGAGATTAATCTAGATAAAAAATCATTTAAAATAATAAATTATATATATATAAAACCATTTAAATAAATAACATCTAACTGGACAGTAATGAGAAACAACTATAATTATACAACATAATGGAATGCAATCTTCTGCATATAGTATAAATTTTTCCTTTATACATGAACATATATAGCTGGCTTTTAAATTTTAGGATAGGGATCCCTTTTATGAGAGTGATCACATTTGGGTTTGATTGTGGCATTAAAAATATTGAAAACCTGTATCACCTGCGGTTGCGGTTGATCATTACTATGCAAACTATGTCCTACCCGAAAAGCCTTGACTTAATGTCACTTAAATATTTCTATTCTTCCAGACTTTTCTGTACAATGAATTATTCTTCTACAACATTAAGAAGAACACCTGGGTGAAGGCAGATATCCCGAACCCTCCTCCAAGACGCTGCGCTCAACAGGTACTCCTTTAATCCCTTCACTTGTTATTCTTATTCACTAAATATTTAAAAGTTTGTAAATGAAGAAAAAGCATGATGCACCAGTGAATTTCTTTAGATAGTGCTAAAATGATAATGATAATAGATTATTTCAGACTTCACCACCAGGGGTCAGACTGTCTTAACATAAGAAGTCACTTTATCTCAAGTGTATTTTTGTCGCTCTCTCTGTCCATCTCCCTGCAGGCAGTGATAGTTCCCCAGGGCGGGGGGCAGATGTGGATATTTGGGGGGGAGTTTGCCTCCCCTGATGGTGAGCAGTTTTATCGCTATAAAGATCTGTGGGTGCTTCACTTGGGAACACGAACATGGGAGCAAATCAAGTGAGTTTTGGTTCTTATTTGACAACTCACTGAGGATTGTGCAATCCACAACAATGTATTACAAATGAAAGGTAATGCAATCTGAGCTAATATCTAGACACCATTACATAATTGTTTTTTGCAAGCCAAAAGCTGTTAAAAATGTGTTTAAAGACAACATGACATCAAAAAAGACTTCATTTACACAAGCAAAACAAGTATGAAATAAGTTTTATTTTTAAATGATCCTCAACATAATAGTAGATGAAAACAATATTCAGTTCCATAATATATATCAAAATACCATGGATAATCTGCACGATTCTTTAATGCATGCGATACTAAAGGAAAAATGTTTGTTTTCGCAGTTTTCATC
This sequence comes from Zacco platypus, assembly GCA_038088235.1. Taxonomy (NCBI): domain Eukaryota; kingdom Metazoa; phylum Chordata; class Actinopteri; order Cypriniformes; family Xenocyprididae; genus Zacco; species Zacco platypus. The sequence continues at coordinate 7,117,428 of CM076063.1, forward strand.
ATAGTAGCTTAATATACGGGTTGAAATAATAATTTTTCCATAGATGTATTTGTTTTATTACAGTTTATTAGCATTATAAGTGAATATTAAAATTATAAAAAAAATCATGAGATGATCTTGTCATGACCCGTTTAAAGTCCGCATGAATGCGACAGTCTTTTGTTTTGATGTGTATATATGCAAAATGGCTCCTTAGGTAAAATTTATTATAAATGTATAATAAATGCTACAATATTTGATTAAAAATAAGAATTATCAGTTTTGGTTTTATGGTGACTTTAGCTAAAACTAAAGCTAAGACAGTAAGGGCACATTTTTGTTACTTAAAGGCACAATATGTAAAACTTTTTATTAAAATATCCAAAAACCACTCGCACAGTGTTATATATTTTGCTCAGCTGTGTACTTACATTATCCTAAATATTTCCAAGTGTTTGTAGATTCAGAGAAATTCACAATTTTAAATATTACATCACTGACAGGCGCACTATCTGCAAAAAAAACAAAAGCCAAAAAAACAAGCTGTTCATGAAGACTATTCCCGTAAGTTGTACCGGAAGTCTAATTGTATGTGCTTTTTATGGAAGCTCAGCAGGGACTTTTAGACGTCTGTCCAGTGTTTTGTCGTCATGCTGTGACTTGAGGTTATGGAGGTCTAAACTAACAGGATTGACTTTTGGCTTGGCGTCCTGACCACCTGTTGAAATATGTCCGCTTTGTCCTCTCAGAGCTCCTGGTGCTCCTTCTGGCAGGAGTGGACATCGCATGGTCCTGAGCAAACGTCAGCTGCTTGTGTTTGGAGGTTTCCATGAGAACTCTAGGTACAGGCAGATGCAGAGCTCCTCAACTTGTCATTATTAAAATCAGTATTGTAAGGAAAATTTTAACTTTTTGTTATACCCTGAAGTGTGAATGAGATCTACGGTCCTGGCTACTGATTCCAGAAAATGTGTATAAAAATGTATTTATCAGATGAGATCACCTTGGAATATTACGAATATATTTAATGAATAATAATTTTTTAATAAATATTAATATTGTTTAATTTGAATATCGGATTTAAATATCAATGTTTTAAATATTTTTAATTTTACTTAATGATATTACTTTTTGATTTTGTTTTTGTGATGTATATGTTCTTTGCTCTACAGGGATTATATCTTTTTCAATGATGTTCATGCGTTTAACCTGGACACATTCACATGGAGCCGCCTCCAGCCTACAGGAACTGGCCCCTGTCCACGTTCAGCCTGTCAAATGACCACCACTCCAGATGGCAACGGCGTCATCATCTATGGCGGATATTCCATATCTGTATGCATTTTTGTTATTCCTGTGATTTTTGTTTATTATGCAAACTGCAATTGATTACTTATTTTACTCTTAAATGTTGGGCTGGGACAACAATGCATCAATACATCAATGCATCGCGAGTCAAGAAATGATTCTGGTTCGATTCTGATATTTTCCATATGCATTGCGATTCTCTCTCGAATCGATTCTGAGCTTAGTTTTCAACAGTAGATGGCACTGCACGCTCTAGAAACAGACGTACCCCGCTTCCTTCGAATTCCTTACACAAACAGCTTGAACCTTCTATAAAATACATTCTCAGACTCAACCGAATGCACGAGTGCTCTTCTTCATGAGCATTTGAGCATGCAGTTAAAAAATATCCTTAAAACTAAGCTCAGAATCGTTTTGCGATGAATTTGGAAAATATCGGAATTGATCCATGAATCGTGATGCATTGATATATTGTCCCAGACCTACTTAAAGGGGTACGTCACTGTTGGCAACATGGGCTTTCAATAAAACTTAGCTGCATATACAGTAGAAAGGTTATAAAAAATTTATTTTAAATCGGCGCAACCTATCTTTCCTTTTGCCAAACGGGTAAGAGAATTTCCAACGCCCATAATAAACTGGCCATGTTGCCATCCAAGGCCACTCCCACCAGTTTGCCATGGATATGCTTATTAGTCAAATACCGCCTTGCTTTAGTAGGAAATACTTCTTAGCAAACTTTTATTTATAATGGTGTCGACTTGTATTGTTCCCAGGTGCAAGAATTCAAAGAGTAAATGTTTAGTAGGAGTGAGTTACTTTCGGTTTCCACTGAAGGATCCAGCACATTGCAGGCAGTGGCTATAGATTGCAAAGAATCATAAATACGGGGAGAAAGCAGCGACGGAAAATCTGAAAAACCTCTGTGCTTGGAGCCAACATTTCAGACTGGATGACCACACATAATGTTTTAGGCCAAGTGGAATTGATCCAAGTCATCAAACTGTCCGTGGGTGGGGATTTAAAAATGGAGATTCCAAAAAATATGAGCAATATCACACGAGTAGCCAAATCGGCATATTGGAATGATTTCCGAAGGATTCCAAAGATGATTTGCCAGCATAGGAATAAATTACATTTTAAAATGTTAAAATAGAAAAGAGTTTTTTTTTAAAAAATTGTAATAATATTTCAGAATATAACTGTTCTTATTGTATTTTTATACCAAATAAGTGTAACCTTGGTTAGCAGAGGAGACCTCTTTCAATCAAAAGTTGTTGTTTGGCATGATATGGAAAGTGGAACAGGAAAATGGTGGCGATAACCGTATTTTAACTAACTTTAATGTTCAATTAATAATTGAATAATATGGATAAACAAATAACATCATCTTTAGTAATTTTGTGATGGAATTGTAAAATCATAGTAATTAGTACATAGTACATTGAATAGTATCTACTATAGTGGTACTTGTATATAGTATATATACCATGGGAATACTGTTTTTTGTACATGCAATTATATGGTCGCACTATGTCCAATAAATCATGGTAGTAGTTGCTAAGCAACTTGTCACATTATTATAGAATCCTATCGATGTTTGGTCACATGAGCTATTTTACAGTGCCTTAATTTGTACAGCCAACTATTGCAAAATTATTCAACAAAATATGTGCAATTTTGACCGTTAAATTGAAGACTGTTCATTTTAAGGGCTTAAAATTGTGATATTCAACACCTCCATCTATGAATATTTCAGGTTAAAGTATAATTAATTTAAAAGTAAATTTTTTCCTTATTTGTCCATCATTAGGTAAGCTATGTTATGTTTAGCCTCATTTTGCATGAGCTTGTTGATGGCAACTGCAACCGCTCTACACAGAGAGCAAGGTATTGTCAGTTCCAGGAGCTTGTCCTTGAGTAAACCCACGAGAGTAAACAGACGTAGGTGGTAATGGCCGCTTTTCTCTTCCAGAGAGTGAAGAAGGATGTGGATAAAGGAACCATCCATTCTGACATGTTCCTGCTGAGGAGGGAAGGCAAAGAGGAGCAAGGTATCATCATTAGAGCCTCCACAGTGATCACTTGTTTAACGTGGGCTGTTTTTCTCTCCCATTTCTCGTTGTTGTTTTGAAGATACACTTTCCCATTTCTGAAAAAGATTTGCTCATGATTTTTGGCCCTATCCTGCAGAAAAGTGGACATGGACGCGAGTGAACCCTGCAGGAGTGAAGCCTCCTCCTCGTACCGGCTTCTCACTGGCTGTGGGCCCCGGGGGCCGAGCGCTTCTCTTCGGTGGCGTTTGCGATGAGGAAGATGAGGAGTCTTTGGAAGGAGACTTCTTTAATGACCTTTACTTTTATGATATCAACAAAAACCGGTGGTTTCCTGCCCAGCTAAAGGTCGGTGTGACGTTTGGCTTTAGTGATGCCCCTAATAGAACCCAAAGACATTAATATATAAATATACATTTTCTCTTTCTTGGCAGGGTAACAAGTCAGAAAAGAAGAAGAGGCGCCGTGGGACAAAGGGAGAACAGACGAATGAAACTGAAGAGGAGAAAGAGAAGGCACAGGGTCCCACCGAGATTGTTAAAGAGATTGTCGCTCAGGATGGAACTGTTATGACCATCAAGGAAGTAATTCCAGCTGCACGGGCAGAGGAAGACATTGAGGACGAGGAGGAGGAGGAGGAGGAGGAGGAGGATGACGAAGAGGTGGAGGCAGGTGCAATGGCTTGCCTGGTGGAGCCCTGTCCTCGCTCTAGCGCCATGGCAACAGTAAAGCACGGGAAGTTGTACTTGTACGGCGGAATGTTTGAGGTGGGAGATCGACAGTTCACCCTCAGTGATCTCTACAGCCTGGACCTGCATAAGATGGACCATTGGGACGTTCTAGTAGAAATGGACCCCAGTAAGTGGAAAGATGGCTCAGAAATTCCTTAGTCTGTCCGTCTATCTGTTAGACTGTCACCTGGCCTTATACCGGGAACTGATGTTTTTTGCTCAAAACACAAGATTGGCTACTGGGCGGTTTTTAGTTGTATTTTGGTCTATGTTTATTCCTGACTTCAAGACAAATTGCATTGCAATCATTTCCCAAAATGTCATTTATGTGTCATTTGTCTCTCTGTTGTCCTGTCTCTGTTGTCCTGTCCCTGTCTCTGTCATCCTGTCTCTGTCTGTCTGTCTCTCTGTCATCCTGTCTCTGTCTGTCTGTCTGTCTGTCGTCCTGTCTATCGTCGGGTCTGTATGTCGTCCTGTCTGTCTGTCTGTCTGTCGTCCTGTCTGTCGTCCTGTCTGTCTGTCTGTCGTCCTGTCTCTGTCTGTCTGTCTGTCTGTCTATCATCTTGTCTCTGTGTGCCTGTCTGTCGTCCTCTTTGTCTGTCGTCCTCTTTGTCTGTCTGTCTGCCTGCCTGCTTGTCTGTCTGGTGTCCTCTTTGTTTGTCTGTTTGCCTGTCTGTCTGTCTCTCTGTCTGTCGTCCTCTCTGTGTGACTGTCTGGTGTCCTCTCTGTCTGGTGTCCTCTCTGTCTGTCGTCCTGTCTCTGTCTGTCTGGTGTCCTCTCTGTCTGTCGTCCTATCTATCGTCGTGTCTGTCTGTCTGACGTCCTGTCTCTGTCTCTCTGTCTATCATCCTGTCTCAGTGTGCCTGTCTGTCATCCTCTTTGTCTGTCGTCCTCTTTGTCTGTCTGCCTGCCTGCCTGCCTGTCTGTCTGTCTGTCTGGTGTCCTCTTTGTTTGTCTGTTTGCCTGTCTGTCTGTCTGTCTGTCTCTCTGTCTGTCGTCCTCTCTGTCTGGTGTCCTCTCTGTCTGTCGTCCTGTCTCTGTCTGTCTGGTGTCCTCTCTGTCTGTCGTCCTGTCTCTGTCTGTCTGGTGTCTCTTTGTCTGTCTGTCTGTCTGTCTGGTATCCTCTCTGTCTGTCTGTCTTTTTATGTAATCTGTATAGATTGCAAATAGTTTTGTATTTGGTGTTTCCTATTTTTTGTTTTTCTTTTAATTGTTCTGTTGTTGAAAGGATTATATCAACAGTTTTCAGAGAATGATAAAAATTCTCAGACTGAATGTTCAGTAGCAACAAGTATGCCAAAAGTATTTTGATATTGCCACACTTGAGCACTGACTTCCTATTTTAGAGACACAGGAGTGGCTTGAAGAATCCGAAGATGACGACGAAGATGAAGATGAAGAAGAGGAGGCAAAGGGAGGTGATGATGAGGAAGAGGAGGAATCTGAAGAGGAGAGTGAAGAAGGTTTGTATTTTGCCACCATCCTCTTAATTTTGAAGTTCATACACATTTATGACAGGGAAAAGTAATGAACGGTTTCATACCTTTTTAAGCCATTCAAAGCCCATCCCTGTGGGCGGACACATACATTTTCCTTTAATGATCAAGGCCATGTTTTGGGTCAGGTCCATGAGGTAGACATGTGCAGATGACCAAGGGTTTAGCTGCCAAGACCCAGGTCAACATCCACTGATCCTCTTTGACAACCAGAGCTGTGCGTTTTGCTTTGGGGTCCTTCTCGCTTAAATTCATTATTGTTAGATGCCTGTTTCGCTTGTCAGTTGTAATAACGTCACTGATTGTTAGCTTGTGGCTCCCTCATGGTTGGATAGCACGCTAAATAAAGAGACTTTCTTACCTCATCGTTTTGTGTTCCAAGTATCTCCATTTCTGTACTTCAGGTCCCAGATTTTACATTGCACATCAAGTGGTGAAACCAAAGTTGTTTGGGAGAGTAAATAGGAATTTTAGGGATTTTGAAAGAAAGTGGAAGCGGTAATCTGGACAGGTGTTAACATTTTCTCTGTATCTCTTTATTAGATGCGGACCATCCCCCAATAAACCCTGGAGAAGAGCTTATGGATTATCAAACTCGAACTGAGAAGTACTGGCTGGGTCTGGCGCGAGCAAACATGGGTCCTGATGCCAAAGAGAAGAAAGTACAAAAGGTTGGCCACGCCATGGCCAAGGTGTTCTTTGAGGATCAGGAACGAGATTAATGTGTGTGTGCGTGTGTGTGTGTGTGCACACTAAGATAATTAAAGGGTTTGTTTGTGAGAAAGAGAACGTATGTGTTTATCATATATGTGTGTGTGAGAGTGCACAAGAGAGAACGAATGGATATGTGTTTGAGTTTTAAAAGCAGCTAAAGCATGTTCTTCTGACTTTAATGTTCAAAAACATTGCCTTATTCTTTTTTCAACATTTTGTCAATGTATTTTTTTATTATTAATAATGAAAAATGAATATCCTTCAAAGTTTTCCCTTTGTTTCCTTCCCAGTGTTCCCTTTCTGAACACACTTGGAAGCCATTTTTGGGTTATGGCTTTATCAAAATAGTAATTTTGATCTAAATATTTCATTAATTTTGTCATTTAGCACAAGCAAACAGATTTTTTTAACTAATTTTGATGGTTTATTTTTTAATTTAGAAGCAATTATTAAAGGAAAATGTATAAATGGGCTCCCTCAAACATAGTGTGTTTGATAAAAGTAATCATGCAAAATAATTAGTAATTTGAACCAGAGAAATCATAAAGATTATTTATGATCTTGCTTTCCTGAGCTGTTTTAAATGTCAGAGATAAGAAAAAATTAAGTGTAAGTTATTCTTGACTAGCGATGACAGTTATCAAATGTCAAAAAAGAGAGTTATAAAAGTAAATATTTCTAAACTTTTTAAAATTCTTACATTACTCTCTTTGAACAACTTTTACCTCAACTTTTACTCCTTATCTGTAGACTGACTAGAAAAACTATTTTTATTGTTGTAATTGTAATTATTTCTGCCATTTAAGCATTCTAAACAACTAATAGGAATGAAATCATGAGGAAAAAAAGCTAAATAAATCTACTGTCAAGGCAGTGTTGATATTAATATACTACTATAATATGTATTAATGTTCTTAATATTTTAATTTGAATGTAATATTATGCTTTTTCATTTTTAAGTTTTTTTTCTGTTTAGCTTTATTTTTATTTCACTTTGGTTTAAACAATTTAGTACTTCAAGTTTTATTTTATTTAGTTGAAGGTGTTTTTAATTTAATATTTGTATTTAATTAAAACTTTATTAAAAAGTAAGTTTTAGTTAACAATAACAAAAAGGAAAGTCTTTTCCAGCCAGTGAAACAATAGGGTTGAATGGCAAAAAGTTAATTTTATAAACGTGATAGATAACAGCAACACATATCATATGTTTTGTGAAAGACGGAAACATCTCTGAGATGTTTCCTCAAGGCTTTGAGCTGAAGGCAGCTAAAGAGGATGGCCAAGCAGCAATCACAGTTTCCAAATGAAAGGCGCTTCCCACATTGACCTATTTTTTTGTTGGCTGTGAAGAATGAGCGATGTAGAAAGAGAAGCTAATGAATAATAAATGGCGGATAGAGAGATGGATGAGGTTACGATTACGCAGCCGACTGTCTCCTCATCTCCCCTCTTTCTCCATCTCGCAGTCTTTTTTTAAATTCTGTATTTCTTTTTTAAAAAGACAGAGTTTATAAATAACTAAAAAGTCACCATTTTTAAAGCTCTGCTCTGACGTCGTGGAGCACATAAACCTGCTGTCGTCAGAGACGCGTCAGAAGAGTTTGAGAGAGAGAGAGAAAGGCATTTAAATGCGGAGAAACGGGGACAGAATTGGTAGTTCTTTAAGATTTACTAAGATGTTTGTAGGTCACGTTACTTAATTAATTCCATTTATTTACCTAGTGGCTGTCCTTATGACCTCATTAGTCAGCTGAACCAATCAGAAAGAGAGTTTGATAAAAGATAATGATTCATAATTGAGGCTTGACTAATTCTATTGCTTCGGGACACTTTCCCTCACATTATCTAATTTGTTTGGACACAGTTTGAAAAGGCTTGTAAATGGAGCCATTTAATGATCTTTCTCTGACTTGAAGGTGTAACAATGAAGTTTCAGAAAGCATTCGTGCAAAACCCTCAAAATATTATAAAAATATATTAATTTTTTTTTTATATATATATATATATATATATATATATATTTAAAATTTAATTAATACTTTTTTTTAGTAAGGATTAAAAGTGACAGTAAAGACATATTTAAAAATATTTCCATTTTAGATTTTCTGTTTTCATCAGAGTCCTAAAAATAAACATACTTTCCACGAAAATATTATGCAGCACAACTGTGTTCTACATTGATAATAAGAAATGTTTCACATTATTATTGTTTTTACTGTATTTTTGATCAAATAAAAGCAACCTTGGTGAGCATAAGAGACATCTTTCAAAAATATTAAAAAGTTTTAATGGCCCCATTCATAAAAACATTACCATAATCCAAAAAAAACTCATTCTCATTTCTTGATTTAAATTTTGTATTTTCATCATATTTGTTGTCTTCATGCTGATTTAAAATAATTGTATTACACTATTATACAGTAAAGAAAATCATTAATGTAATATAAAAAATATTTATTAAAAAAATATCACTATAAAATATTTGGTGTAGCTTTAATTTATGCTATTCCAATTAAAATAATTGTATTACAGTATATGTTTTATATGTAATGACAGTCTCTTAAATATATTTGAGAATACTGAGAATTAAAAAAAACACTGTTAATGAGATTAACATGAAAATATTACATTCCAAAAAATCTTAATGATCCTAATAATTGGCTTAATTTTCTTTCTGCAAAACAGATTTAATTTTTCTCTTTGATTTTGAGGTGACCTGGAAATGTTTTTGTGAGATTTGCCGGTCATTGTGAGAACACGTCATCTTTCTTTCTTTCTCTCGCTCTCTCTCCTTCTTGACTTCCGTCTTACCAATAGATTTAAAGAAATCACCCATAATCCTCTTCTAGTGCTGGGACAAGGCTGAACTCTACACAGTGATTCTGTTACAGTAATCTCAGATGAAATTGGCTTAACTTCCTAACAGACGTCCACCGAACAGACAGGCAGTCGGTCAGACGCACAGTAGTCGAGGAGAGACGGAGGCAGCCGTGTAAAAATGCCACCAATGCCCAGTAGGGTCAAAGGAAGTACACTGGTGTAATGTCATTAGAATATCCCACAGGTTCTAACTTCCACCCATGCTGAAATTTCGTTATCATATTCATTATATGGTCCATTCACACCAAGAAAGATAACTATAACTATGTTTTGGCATCCACACCAACGCACGATATCGTACTGTTTATTATAAGCAGGACGCACTTATGATGTTTGCCGCTTTAAATGCTCAAGCTCTTTAAAGCAGGATGGATTCTGATTGGCTGTCAAGGTTTTTATCGTGACATCAGTGTCGTGATCATTATAGTTGTGGTGTGGACTCTGCAAGTCTTTTACATTTAGAATGTTTTTTTAAAACAATATCTTTATCATTATAGTTATCGTGTTTGGTGTTAACGGGCCTTTGGTCATGTACACGGCTAGCTTTAAAGGAATAGTTCAGGTAAAAAATCAAGAAGTGGCTTAAATTGTAGTTTCTTGTTGCAAATGAGGTTATGAAACACTTTTATGATACTGTTATGATACATTTTTTTGTCTTTTTGGGAACAGACCCAGTCCTCATCCACTTTCATAATATGGAAAAGAGCAGCCTGAACAGTCATCAAAATATCTTCTTTATATGTTCCACAGGAGAAAGAAAGTCATACAGGTTTAGAACGACATGAGGGTGAGTAAATAAAATAAAAAAATAATCATTTTCATGTAAACTTCCTTTAAAGTCCTCCTGTATTAAATTTTTTTTTATCCCTTAAAACTCATTTTTAATCACCAGAATGACATATTTGAATGTAACTCTACACCCTCATTTAGTATGCGCAGTTGCATGAATATGCAAATTAGCCCTGCCTCCACTCACTCACACCAGTTCAGAGATCCACTCGTTGACAATCACACGTTTACGCGATTGGTTATGAGGTAGTTTGTGAGACTGTCTTTGGTTCACTGAAGTTTTAAAGAGAAAATATGCATATGGTTTGTCTTAAAGCATGTTAAAAACACCACATAGACATATAAACAAAATGAAAAACTTGATTTTCACCACAGGGGGACTTTAAGATCCAAATCAAGGTTTTCCACAGGTGCCTCTGTGGACAAGCTCGAACCATCTCAGGATAGTTGTAGGGGTGGATTTTTTCGCTTATTTGTAAGCATTCCACCTCCATGATTCAGTGATGTGAGAATAGGAGAGATGACATGTGGGGTTAGTTTCTGCAGGAGAGGACAAGGATGAAAGTGAGAGAAAGAGACAAAACAAGGACATGAGAGAGACTTTGAAGATAAAATGAATTGACCTTGTTCCCCTGCAGACTGTATTTCATATTGTCAGTGCATTTAATTTTTTTTACTCGCAATCCATCAAGTAGGTTCATTTACATTCATGACAATCTTTATAGAGGATGTCCTGACCGATACGAACAGTGCTTTTTTTTCAAAGTAAGATAATATTCATAGGTGTGGTGTGTCCAGTTAGATAGGCCACGCCCCCAATATTTGGACACACCTCTGGCTTGCCAGAGAACAATTCCTCGTTAAGGTCTTTATAGCGATGAGACACTCTCACCGGGGAAATGTGAATGCGTCACCTGCTTGTCTGCTTTCATTAACAGTCATCTGCAATATTGCATCAGTTTCACTGTAACTTGCTTAAAACGAACCTGTCAAGAAACTGTATTTTACCCCGAAATCAAAAGAAAACATAAGAACTATATTTTAAAAGACAAAGAAGGACCATTACTTTAAAATGCTGTGTGACATTTTCAAGCAAATTTTCCTCTCCTCCTCTTATTAATGATTGTCATTATTACAGTATTTTTACTTAATTACTGTATTTAAAAAATCTGTAATACAATAATTTTTCCATTAAAATCAACACAAAGGTTGACTACAAATATAATAGAATGATCAATAAATGCTTAACAATTCAAATAAAATATAAAAAATAAGAAATTATATTTTGTGTGAAAATAACATTTATTTTTTTTGACCATTAAGTACTTTCCCCCCTAAAATGTTTAAATTTTTATATATACATATATATATATATATATATATATAATTTCTTTTTTGATTTCGGGGTGAAACAGGACTTACAGGACTCCTATTTTGTGTTTTGGAAATTATTATTATTATTTTGAGTTCCACTATTTCATTCCCATCTTTTGTAAATGCATCGCCACATGACAACCTGTTATTTTTGTAACAGATACAGAGAAAGACAGCAGAAAAAAAACCCAGACTCAATAACCACAACACAAGTGCTTACTTTCAAACACTTTCATTATTTTCTCCATATAACTCAAAAAGAAACAAACCCCCAGGAAAAGTAAAGAACTGAATGATAGAGGAAGAGAAAGAGAGAGATAAAAGAACTGGGCATGCTTGGGCATGCTATAGGCGCATAGGGTGACGGATACATCCAGGTCAAACGGTACAAGAGCCGGCGGTGCGGGTCAACTACAGCAACTTCCTGCTTCAAAGACCCTTTGGAATCCCACCATCCCCGTCGCATACAGCCGTTGTGGTATCAAAGTATCCAGTCAGCGATTCACAAACTTCTTGGACCAACCCAAGTCGAGGTGAGCAAATGCACAACTCCATACATTTGGGCCCCCGGATTGCTTTCCTTTACATCAGCATAGTTGTCATTTGTACATTTCAATTTTTTTGATCTTTAATAATTCTTTTTTTTTTTTTCCGGCTGGATAGAGAAACGGAGAAATATGGGGAAGGAAGGGAGGTGGGCGAGAAAGGGATAGAGAAAGAGTACACAAACTGTGAATGAATCATAGCCAGGAGGACAGACTCAAGGGGGAGAGTACAAGCCCATACACACATGCTATAAAAACATCTCAATCTTTGCGTTCTGTTAGCTGGCTATAAAAAAATAAACAAAACACCTCTCTTTGATTGTTTGTTTCACTCATTTTAGTTTCATCTCTGATTTTGGGGCGGAAAGGCCACTGGATGCCGAGACCAGCACTCGGACCTCGGGTTCATCATTGGCATGCCTGATCAGACCTGTTCCACTGTGTATCATGCCGTTGGCCAATGAGGTAAAAGATTTCAACACACTCAGTTTGTTGGAGAATTTGTGATAATCTCAATCGTACGTTTTCGTAGGGTCTGCTTACGTTCGTTTTAGAGGTGAACAAACATTGTCTTACGAATTCGTTCGAGATTGTGTTGAATATTTTGATGCAAGTCCAAATGAAATCCATGTCCAAAACTGCTATAACACTTTTCCGTACGTTCCCCCCCCCCCCCCGATAAGGTTATCTATACAAAACTAAAACATACATTAGCATGCAACTTTGTTTTTTTATTCTTTTACTTTTAGAAAAACAAGGCAGTCGGCATTTTTCAGACGTCTTGCAAATAGCTAAAAAAGTTTTTTTTTTTGTTGTTTTTTTTTTCCTTTTGTCAATAAATATTTATTTTTTGAAAGCAGCAGTTGGGAAAAAAACGTTAACAGTCTCTTGAATGTCTGGTCGGGAACACCAGCATCTCGCGCAGCATGGCTTTCAGGTGTGCATGGTGAGGTCGGCAGGTGCTCGCACGTTCTCGTGATTTCATCAAAGAGAGTTGGGGTGGGAGGGTGAGGGGTTGGCATCACAAAGAGGTTTATAATGATGACCTCACAGAATGTCATGTGTTAACCCTCATACAACATTCAAACAATGTTTAAATAACGTATAATGCTGCGGAAAAGAACATCAAACTTAGGAAAGCGCTTTCCAAAGATCAAACCCATGCTACGTTGTGTTAAATGTACAGTATATAATCTAACATGTTTATGAAAAGATAAATGAGTCAAACTGTAATGATTTATTCTGCTGAAAAAAAATGTTTCGTTTTTGTTTGATGTTTCAGCAAGATTAATGATGAAGCCCTTTCAGATCGTAGAACTTTTGGATCTGGGAATTTTTCCAAATGCATATGGGTCAGATTCGCCCGAGTGCAAATGTTGCAAATGCAGAAACGCTGGTGGCACTGTGTCTCCGTGATTACCAGTCTTGAACTTTTACTAACCTACTTTGGTGCGGTTGTGCTTGTTTAGCCGATTTCTTTTCGACATACGCAACATTTTTAGGCAAATTCAAAGGTGTTTAGACATCAAAAAGCTTTGTAGCCTCAGTTTAGGTCCATTATGATTTAAAAAGTGCCTTTTATTCTCATTTCAGGCCCACCATGACATTCTGGGGTCCACTGGTAGTTGACGTACCACACAGAGGGAAAATGGAGGTGTACAGGAAATGAGAGGAAAGCTTGGCATGTTATTCCGATGAGTGACAGAAACGAAGACATGGAGAAACATAAGCAATGCTTAGGAGTGGTGCGCGAGGGAGGCGGGTGGTGTTAGATAGGGGCCGTTTCCCATCACTTTGAACCTGTTTTGACATCATAGCTGTGTAACGCTGCCATCACCCGAAAAGATGTTGATGGTGGTCGCCCTTCACCCTTACGCCACCTTGCACACCCTCCCTCACCAAAGCCACCGTTCAAATGAGTCCAACACCCAAATACAAACCAAAACCAAATGAAAACCGAAGAAAGCCACCAGCATTGTCAAGAAAAAGGCAAGTAAGAATATGAAATAAAAAAAGAGAAACATGTATATCAATTTATATCAGCATTAATGAGTGAGTGAATACATCGGATAAAACTAGAAGTTCAAAAGGAAGTTTGTAACTATTTCAGATAAAAAAAAAAAAAAGAAATTAAGAAATCAAAATGAGCTCTTTGGAGACAGAAAAGCAGACAGAACTGCTGAGCCCAGTTTGTGTCGTTGCCTTCCTCAGTCCTCATACTGACGTGCTGTAACTTCAATAGAAGTATATTGGTCGTTTGTTTAAAAAAAAAACAGGCCGGGACCAGATCAGTCGTGATGATACTAGTATTGATTTGATAATAGTGTAGCTGGACAAGAGGAATTGATAGGCAATGCAGAGTTTAAATAAAAAAATGGACAAACAAAATGGCGACTCCAATGTTGAGCAAAATCACCATGACTACCAGAATTGAGTTGGAGCCCTGTTGAGTGAGAAAGAGAAAAAGAGAAAGGTCAATATTTGTTTAAACAGTGTGGATTTCACTGAGAACAAATAGTGTTTATTTGCATGCTGTCTAACTTGATTCACTAAAGAATTATGGAAATCGTTTAACAGTGCAAACACGTTCAAAAATCTGTGCCAAACACAATTTGCCCTGTGTAATTACACAACAATGGGTACTCTATCCAGTGCCTGATAAGAAATAAATACAAAATAACTTTGATATATTTAGTCAGAACTATATTATGACAATCTGAAGCAATAGATATTAAAAATGACATTTTTTTTGTTTTTGTAGTAGGCGAACTAATCACAGTGTAGCATTCAGCTATGTAAGTCACTTAAGCTTAAAGTATACTTTAGTTTTGATGAGAACGTTTGACATGCGTATAGCCGAACGCATGGCCTTTCAAAGTAAACTCTATGTAATAGCATACACAAATGCAATTGCTTGACGCACTTGAAAGTTGTATCCTTGTCCAGTGTCTGCGCTATTTCTCTTCAGAAGTTATGACTGATAAAAATGTCTTTTAAACTAGTTGCAGGTGTCTCTTAAAAGGATAGTTCACCCAAAATTGAAAATTATCCCATATTTTTCTCACCCTCAAGTCATCCTAGCCATCCTATCCTAGCTCTTCCAAGCTTTATAATGGTAGTGAAAGGGTCGTGAGATTTTGAATCCCAAAAAAGTGCATCCATCCATCATAAAAGTAACTCATATGGCTTCAGGGGGTTAATAAAGGCCTTCTGACCTGCGATGGGTTTTTGTTAGGAAAAATATCCATATTGAAAACTTTATTATCTGTAATAACTAGCTACCAGCAGATGCCAGTACGCATTGATTTGCGCCGAAAGAGTAACCTCTGATGCGATGTAGGAGTAGCGTAAGCTACGGTTCCAACAAATATGGCTGGGCAGCAAACACAAGGTCCTCTTCTCTTATATTGAAATCTTCCGACATTTCTCTTTAAAAATTCTTGTTTTAGACTTCTACTTCATTATCAGTGTTTTGTTTTTCTCTGTCTTCCATGTTCGTCAATATGTCATGCGTCGAGTCAGGGGTTTCTCTTTCGCCGTAAATCGATGCCTATGGCCAACTAACTAAAAACTAAGCTAGTTATTATAGTTTGAGTGTTGAATTTGGACATTTTTTTTTACAAAAACCCATCGCTTCTTTTCAGACTTTGTTAACCCCCTGGAGCTGAATAGATTACTTTTATGATGGATGGATGCACTTTTTTGGGCTTCAAAATCACACCCCCTTCGCTACCACTATAAAGCTGGGAAGAGCCAGAATATTATTTAATAAAACTCTGATTGTGTTCGTCTGAAAGAAGATAGTCATATACACCTAGGATGGCTTTAGGGCAGGTAAATCATGGGATAATTTTTATTTTTGGGTGAACTAACCCTTTAAACCCCCTCACACAAGCGCTTGTCAATGCGGCGGTCTATTTTTGTTGATGGTTCCCGTAGTTTGTTGTCATTTTTCCATCTCATGCTTTTCTTTTTCAACCTTGAAACAATGGGCTGGCACAGTGTTGGCACCTTGTGGACAAACTAACTGGTACAAAAAAAATCAATTGGTTGTTGCAAGCTGAGCTTACAGAGTGCACGCAACTAGAAAAATCAGTCTGTGCATGTACTTTCCAGTATGCGCGCATTATGTTAACTTTTAAATTTACGTCACTCACACTTTACGGAAACCATAGTGCATGCATAAAAAATTGAAGTATACTTTATGTTTTACACTACACATAATCACAGCAAACCTGACAGATTTGTATGAACGTCCATAGCCATAATTGTTTGTACCAAATTGCTATGTTTTGGAGTTATGCAGCTGTCAGGTGCACTTTCCTGAGACAATACAGCATTGCATTACCACCACAGTCTAGGCCCCTAAACAAGCTCTTTAAAATGCCAAAAGAGCACTTGACTACACTCTATGTCTGGATATTGGTTGGTTATTGCACTCTTCTCAATCTTAGTTGGCTGTGGAAGTGCTGAAAATAGTTAACATTAGTGCAAATAGTGGAATACATTGTACTCTATAAACCTAATTTGCACAGAAAGGAAGGCTGATATTTATATGCGTGAATATCGCAGTGAAATTGCACCGAAACATCACATGCTAAAGTTCCGCAACTGTTTAGTGAATTACAACATACTAGAGCCCTAGATTCACTACAAAACACACTACAGCGTGTGTTTAAAGAAAGCCGCATGATTATTCCATTCCCCTCGGCTCACCGGAGAGATACGGTATTATCTCAATGGAAATGAGAGTCGGTACTGCATTGTGCCAGCCTTCGTAAGGACGAGCGTGTTTGCTAAGAGCTAGGTTTGTCAAGCGCACTTTTTAATTGATGAGCTCATGTAAGCGTATCGTGGACAATGTTTACAACCGTTGAGCAGAGGGACACGCGGGCTACACATGCAAGACACATGTGAGGCATGAAATTAGGCTGTGACAAGTGAACCGGACACAGTACTGTTAAGAAGATGCCGTGAGCGCTGATTTTGCACAATGAATTAGGACAAGCGTATCTCGCACAGTCACATTTAGTGCATCTTCCTGTTGAGCAACCACATTTTGCTCTCCACAGTTGTTTTATTGTACAGTCAGACAGTTGTGCCCTGTTTAGGACCTGTTCTTCTTCCAGCGGTGCTAAGCTAATCAGTTGTTTAGATATCTCGGAAACGTATAAATGTTGTTAAAAGCGCTGACAGTGTTTGTTAATTCCTGAATCAGGGCTAGCTATTGTGTGGATGTGTTTCTGTTTCATGTTAACCTGTCTTACACAAGTCTGCTGCATTGCTTGCCTCTCTGCAGCTACAAACATAAACCCCCTCCTTACTAGAACTCACTCTTGTCATTTGATTGGCCACAACCCGAGCAAGGCATAAGCTGTTCCCTAGCAACAGAGTGCGAGACAGCCAATGCAAGGCTGTGTTGTGGAAGGAGCCACTTTGCCAATTTGCTGTTACCAAGGTGTTCTTAGTGCAGCAAGCGATCGTAGGGCCGCTAGGCAGTGGAAGGGGACAGTTTGAAGTTTGGATATGTGTGCAGGTTATGTGTCTTGGGCTGTTGTCTGCTTCTATGTTCCTTTGGGACTCCAATCGCCTACACTGTGTTTTATTCCTACCCATGCATTCTCAGGCACCAGTGCATACTAAAACATCAGGCGTGAGTGCAGTTGAATATAAAAGTATTTAATCTGTTTTATGATTCAATTTTCAAATGTTTTATTGGACAATTTATTGGACAAATATTAAGGTTCTGTTGTCATTTACTCACCCTCATATTGTTCCAACACCCGTATGACTTTTTTTCTTCCGTGAAATACAAAAAGAGACATTCTGAAGACTGTGCTTGTCACCCTTGTCCCTGCAAATACAAT
The DNA here is from genome assembly GCA_038088235.1 of Zacco platypus. Taxonomy (NCBI): domain Eukaryota; kingdom Metazoa; phylum Chordata; class Actinopteri; order Cypriniformes; family Xenocyprididae; genus Zacco; species Zacco platypus. Next base: position 7,135,165 of record CM076063.1, read on the forward strand.
GAATGGATACAAAAACACCATAAAATTGGCACGTCCAATCCTGCTCTTGGAGGGACACAATCCTGCAGAGCTTAGGCGCTGTTTAAGTTGCGTTTTGGTCGATCGGATTTTAAGTAGATGAGGGAGACACATTCCCATTCACACCTGGTGTTTTAATCCATCTCTTTGGTCCACTTTTAACCACCTCTGTCCGATTTGTTCAAGGGCTGGTAAATATATGGGCCTGTTCAGATCTTTTGATCTAAAGGACAAAATAAGCTCGGGCAACTGACATATGAACGCGACTGGAGACAACAGAAAAACATTCAGTGAGCAACAGCTTTCATTTCTGCTCTGATAGCTACAAGACCATGGTGAACACTGTGAGTGTGTGTTAGAAATCAGGAATGGTGAGAGAACATTGTGCTTGATACATTTTCAGCCGACAAAGTTTAAATTCTGACTGGCTAGCGCGCCTCCAAGGGTAGGCATCTTTTCGAACATATTCAACCACATGAGCATCTACACTACGAAAGCAATCCGGTCAAATGTGTTTTCGACTACCTCTGAAAGTGGATCAGCTCAAACCGTTTTAGACCCTGTTTACACCTGTATTTAGCATTGTCCACTTGTGATCGGATTGATGAAAATGCTTCTTAATACCAAGTGTAAACGGGGCCTTAGATAAAGTCATAATGAAGCACACCTGAACTAATCAATGTCTTCAGGGTTACTAGAAAAGTCCAGGCAAGTGAGTTGAGTCAGGTTGGAACTAAACACTGCAGGAAATTGGCCCTTCAGGAGCAGGATTGGACACCCCTTCCATAAAAATTTCCGCCATCTGTTTCTCGCTCAGAGCTCACAAGGGCCACTTTTTTCCTTACTTTTATGGTGTTTATCATCCTTTGTAAAGCTTGAAAGCTTCTGTCTTCGCTTATTGCAAATGCAGTCTTTAACAATTTCTTCTTTTGTGTTGCACAGAAGAAAGTCATACAGATTAGGACAGACTAGAGGGTGAGTAAAAGATACCAGAACTTTCAATTCTGGGTAAACTATTCCTTGAAGCCACTCTCCCTGTGTTCAGTGTAGTGCATCTTCACTTACCGAGTTCACTTTGAGCTGAGACTGATTCTCGTCATCGTGCTCTAGTGCAATAGGTGGGGATTTCTGTGGGGGTGAGAGTGTGAGGTCCCTACGGAGGGGCCGTGCCTCTAACTTTTCCCCCCCTCGTAGACTGTCCAACTTTTGCACTGAGTCTGGAGCCGGCCCCTCCCTGGCATCCCTAGGCCCTGAGGCATCCCGGACGTCCCGCTCGCGATTTTTACCCCGTCGCTGTAGTGTATGTGCACGGGACTCTGAGTGACCATGCCACTCCTCCCCATGCCCATAGGGCTTCTGGGAGTTATGGGAGTCCATTGGCTGTAACGGCCTCATCTCCATTTCATAATTGCTCAGTTTTTCCTCGTCCTGCTCTAGGAGACGAGAGTGAGCCAAACTGTCCCCGTGTACCCGCTGAGATGTCCAGGACGCCGAGGGTCCGTCTGGCCTCCTTTCTCGTGGCGTTTTGTGATTTGAGGAGCTGTGGTCTCGAGGCTTATGATTAGGGGCGTGCTTGTGGCCGTTGGCCCGTGCCGCCCCAACTCGCACCTCGTCCTGTACTGAAGGGGTTGTAGAGCGGCTGCTGCCTCGACTACCACCTCTACTACTGCCCCCACGAGAGGCACGCTTGTCCTCACTCCAGCTGTTAGCCCTCAGGTACTCTCCACCTCCACCCGAACCACCACCGCCTCTGCCCTCCATCAGCACCTGGATCTCTTGCGCTCCTCCACGCTCCTCGTCCACTGCAGTCTGTCGCAGGAAGCGGGCATTTTTGGTGCGGTGGGAAGATTTGGTGGTTGGGCTTCGGGGAGGTGTGGAGGGCCGGCTGGTAGTAGGGCTCATGTCTGGGGTTAGGTCCGGGGGTGTGGAGCCCTTCATATAGAGCTCAGTGCTGTCCGCAGTCCCACTGGAGATCACTTCCACATCGTTCTCGCTCGAGTTCTGCTGTTTGGGTCGCTGGCACTCCACTCCTACTTGGAGACATAGAGACAAGTCTAAGTTTTAATTTTAAAACATGTAGGCATGCCACACACTTGAAATGTACTGAAAAGGGGGTGTATGGGATGGGAACATGCCCTTGCAGAAGCTTCCATCTGTCTTTAGCAAAATAAATAAATAAATCTGTACGTAATTAAGATTATACAGAAATTGTTTTGTACAGACTTGAATCAAATTCTTATTTGTCTACTCATAATTTCAGAATTTAAAATCTTTACACTGCTCTTTTCAGTGCAACGTTTTTCAAGACTTTACGTCTTCTAAAGCTATAGGATAGAATTGTTGTTATTGAATGAAAATGGGGCGTTACTTTCTAAATTGTGAATTGTAATGAATATTAATCTTTCATACTGTACATTACAATGTTGTGATGCCTAAATTCTCTTTTAGCATTTAAAATGATTGAGATTGTAGTGTTTTAATTTTAACAGCTATCACAACTATCAGTTTATCATATCAGCCAGAATTTAAAAATTGGTGCATCCCTAATGTGTTTTTATGATCACAATATAAGCTGTAGATATATGAGAAAGAACTGCAAGAAGATTCTTCAGTAATTCTCCTTTTGTGTTCGACAGAAAAAATAACAGCATTTGGTTGATGGGTTTTGAATAGCATAAGGGTGAGTAAATCATGGAGGTGAATTACCACGCTTGATTGCTTGAAGCGCTTGGACCGTTCCTGGTAATACGGTATAACTTCTCAAAGCTTTCCAGAGTCAGCACCATGGTTGCTCTAATCAGCTTGACTAATGAGAACGACGATTTTCAAGTCTGTTTGTGTTAGAGACGCACATCCCTATGCGTCTGTAAGTACATAACTTTCAACTTAACCTCATAAAGGCTTATATTCCAACTGTAAACATCATTTACAAATCTGTTGCAAGTCATCACATCTCCAGCCAAGTTTGTCCTAAAATTTCTAAGGTCATCACATAACGTAACTTTATCATTTAGAAATATCAACCGTTCCAGGAGGTCGAAAACACTGATCCAGCACAGCATGTGCTTATAGCTTTCTTGTAAAGGGGTGTTTTGTGACGGGATGTGATCTGAGAGTGTATAAATTCTGCCAATGTGTGGGGGTGTGACAGCGACCGAAAGTGTGACTGTATACAGTATGTGTGTTTATGTATGTGGGTGGTGTGAATATGTGTGTGTGTGCATGCATAAATTTCATTGTGTACGTCGACTAGCTTCGCGTGGGCTTGTCGGAAAGGTCAGTGCTGACCTCCCCTTATCTTCTTATTGCCTCTTCTATCACTCATTCCCCCCGCACGGCTCGGTAGGGGCATCGACCCCTACAGCCCTGAACCCATCCGGCACCTACACGTACACACACAGACGCTTTCACCTTCTCCTCTTGTTCTCCTCCTGAGCTATTACTAACATGTACATCTACCTCTTGCTGCTAGGTTTTGCTAGCAAGAAATTATCAGCCTTAATCCAGAGAATCAAATCATGGTGGGAGTGTTTTCAGAATTAACTTATTGGCATATTTTGCTTTTGCAGCTAACAGAAAGCTTAGTCGTACTGTCAAACAGTTTGAGGTCTTGGTTATTTTTAGTCTCCAGACTCGGCTGGTTGCACTCACTGTTTCCTCTGTGCTGGAAAGACGGGGAAAACTCTTTGGCGGTGATCCGGGCCAGCCTGCACTCTTCCTGGGCTTTCTGCGCTGCCGTTGTCGCGGCATCGGCTTTCCCTCTCGCGTGAGCTGTCCTGTGGATGTAGCGGTCCGGGCAAAGGGGGTTAAGATGTAGAGAGAAAGACAGGGTTAGAAATGGACAGGTTGCATTTAAGATGAAGTAATTTGTGAATCACTAGGGTCATCAAAAGGAATTGAAAAGATGATTTTAACACTGAAACAATTACATACTTCAGCTTTAAATTCAAATATTTGACAACTTAAGACACATCCATCATTATGAGGACATTCCATAGGTATAGTGTACAAACTATATATTCTAAACCTACCCATCACAGAAAACTTTAGCATTTTTCATAAAACATTGTTTAGTATGTTTTTTAAGCCATTTTAATTACTAAGAATCAGGACATGTCCTCATAAACCAGGTTTACGTTGTAATACATTTTCAGGGATGTTTGAGACTATGTTTTAAGCCTAAACATTTTCTAAGCAAAAAATATTTCATGAATATTGTTTTTTTTGTTTATTTATTTACTCTACACAATAAAACCAGGGGCATTTATTAATCTTTTAATAATATTGTCTTTTTGCGTCAAAATTTACCTTATTTACTTGCAAGTACCTGGTCTTACTGTAAATGAATCACAGATGCACATTATAAAAAATAAAAAAAACAGTGCCTTGGTAATCTTACATTCTTTCTTTCTTTTTCCTTTTCCAGATATCTAAGCATTGTTTTTGCAAACGCCCATTCTGGCTCCATTCTGGTACGTAACACACATTGACAAAATGGAATCAATTTTTAATCAATCAAGTCATGCCTAACACACACACACACACACACAGGTTTGTTTTTCTATCTTAGTGAGGACATTGCATAGATTTCCATTGATTTTATATCAGGTCAATGATATTTTCTATCACCCAACCCAACCCCTACTCCTGAACCTACCCATCACAGAAACATGTGACCATCACATTTAAATAAAAACCTCTTTTGGCTGAGATAAAACTAGTGAGAACGAGTCAATGTCCTCACTATTGAGTTGTGAAAGTATTTGCATTTGGACATATATATTTATACACACACACACACATTGAAATTTCAGTAATCCTACAGCAAAAGTATACATTAGTATAGCCGTACTATTATAGCATTATCTATCATGTTTTATGGATGGTGTTTGGTTGTAATTGGGGAAGATCTTGCTCTATGAGGCAGACCACAGCAAAATGCACATAAGTACATGGTTTAGCCAATGAACGATCTGGTCATTAAGTTTATAAGGCACATGCTTCAGCACCTACTGAGATCTTGACACTCCGGTTATCCAAGGGTTGACAATAAATACAGGCTGAAGGCAAACAATTACACAGCAGTCACACACCCTCACTCAGAGATGCTCTCGGGACTCCACAGAGTCATGCCTTTCTGACACTGTAATTCTAACTTGTTTTAACTCTGAAAACTTGCCAAGACTCTACTTCATTGTCTGGAAAACCAACTTTGCTGCCATTTAAATAACCCTTCGAATGTAAATATCACATGCTGTCAAATGGTTGCGGAATACTCCAGGAACATTTTCGATAATGTTTGAGGCAAATATTTAAAGCTTTAGGTTAAACATTTTCTGAATAAATAGGCAATACACAAGTACTGTTCACTATTTCCCATCTGGACCTCTAAGAACAGGCAACAGTGCTTGCTTCGGCTGCTAAATAATTCACTGAGGAAATCAATGTGCTCTGTGTCTAAGAGAATAAAAGAGAGCTAGCGTTCACAACCTCGCCTTTTAATGTGTGATTCCCCATTCATCACAGCCATCTGTTACCTGTGCGCGATCGAGACTTCCACTTCGCATGATGAAGACGCACAACATCATGCCGACGTGGATTGTGTACTGCAAAAAAATCAGTTCTTAATAAGTATTTCCAGTAAATATAAACTGATTTGAGTGGCAAAATTGTCCACGATGGGAAAATATTACTTCAGTTAAGGAAACGTTTGGCAAAATAATATTTTGATGTATTAATAATTAATTTTTATTTTGTATCAAATAGTTTATTGGAAGTAGTTTTTAATAGTATTCAATAAAATGATTAATTTCATTAAAAATATTACATTTTATTGAGTAAATGTTAACATTAAAGTATTAATAATTTAGTTTTAGTTTGAAATTGTTTTAGTATTATTTAATTAATTAAAGTTGAATTAATCAGGGTTATTATAATTATCTAAAACTGACACTAAAACAATAAAAACATTTTGGTTACTTGAAATAAAACTGTTGTTAACTGAAATAAAACAAAAACTATAAGGCTTTAACTTATCACATTTTAATTTAGTATAGCTTGATGTACTAAAATTAAAACTAGAACTGAAATAAAAAATGAATAAAAATTATAGACATTTAAAAAAACTCAAACGATTAAAAATGACTGAAACTAACTAAAATGGAAAATATAAAATATTAATGTGTCTTATTAAGTGTCTTAATCATGCTAAAATATCGCTGATATTAATTAAAAGTATTAATTTAATCAATATAAATATTATGATATTATTAATATTATTATATGCTATTGAATAAATATGAAAATATAATACTTAAAACATAAATACTTAATTGCAATTTTTTTTTCCTCCAGATTTTTAATGAGCATTTGTTGTTTCAACAGACTTAAAAGTGTTACATTCTGCCACAGACGGATTATTGATGTGAATGGACCACACAAACGCCAGGTATGAAGATGCTCTCCCTTCCTCACTGAACTTTTTCCCCTGGTCTCATACTTGTTTGTGCAGTGGCTGTCTTGGTGCAGTATTGCATGTCGATGCTCATCGATTGCACCCTCTTCCTCTCTGCTCCAGGCTGTCTTCACCCAGCCAGCCAAACCAAGTGCATGTTTGTGCAAGAAAGTGTGTGTGTGAGAGCGTTTTTAACATGTGAGGGTTTAAATGGGGTTATAGCGTGTGGTGTGGTCAGAACATGTGGGCGCGAGAGCGTTCGAGTGTGTGACGGTGAGCTACGGAGAGGTAGGTCGGATGAAGAGATCTTAGGATTGCATTCACCCCGTGCCTTGCCGGTTGTCCTGGCAACGGCAGAGGAGAGAAAGTGAGGGAGAGAATAAGATGGCGTGGGGTATAAAAAGGACAAACAATTAGATAACAGAGGAGAATGAGAGGAGGATTGTGGGATGCTTCTGGAGGTGTTGAGAGTACAGTCAGAGAGTGAGGGCTGGATGTGAGAAACATCCATTCACTAATAGAGGGGCTTCTAAACGGTGTGTGGATGGTCACACACACACACACACACACACACACACGCTGATCCATAGGCACTGTGAGTCTGGGTCGAGCTGTGCTGGTTGCCGTTCTATTTATATACTGCTGAACAGTAGCAATGTTTCTACACACTTTCTGATGGAAACAGAGACTAAACGTTGTTTCACAGCAACTGTCACACAATTAAAGGGATATTTCTGCCGAAAATGAAAATTTCGGTCATTTATTCACCCTTGTGTTGTTCCAAACCCGAATGTCTGACCCTGATGAAGGCTTGAGCTGTGAAGCTACAAATTCTTTTAAAAATCTAATCTAATCTAATCTAATTTCAGTTAAAATATCTCTTAAAATAAGATGCATTAACTTAAGAAATAAAAAAGTCTTGGAAAAGTCAGAGTGTTAGTTTGTTTGTTTTTTAAACATTTATTTTTGGTGATTTTTGCCTTGATTTTGATAGGATAGTATAGAGTTGACAGGAAGGTCCACGAGCCGGGACTCAAACTCGGGTCACCCGAAGCGCTCTATGTTGGCGTGCTGCCCACGAGGCTATCGGCGCCGACGTGTTTGTTTGTTTTTGAAAGAAAATAATACTTTTATTCAGCAAGAATGCATTGAATTGATCAAAAGTGACTTTTACTTTATTACAAAAGATTTCTATTTCAAATAAATGCTGTTCTTTTGAACTTTCTATTCATCAAAGAATTAGACGAAGATAAGCAGCACAACTATTTTCAACCTTAATAATAATGAGCACCAAATCAGCATATTAGAATGATTTCTGAAGGATCATGTGACACTGAAGACTGGAGAAATGATTCTGAAAATTCAGCTTTGGCATCACAGGAAGAAATGACATTTTAAAATATGTTCAACTAAAAAAAAACGTTATTTTAATTGTATTGTTTTACTGAATTTTTGATCAAGTAAATGCAGCCTGGTGCGCAGAATAGACTTTGTTTGATCTGAAGTATATATAGTTTCATTAAAGTTCATCATTGGCAAAGTCATATTTTGAATTATATTATTTACTGAACTGTCAATTATTTAAATAAACCACCAATTTTTCCCTCCATTTTGTTTTTTTTAAGCTTGTCATCTCTAATCCCCATAATATTGAGGGAAAAAAAGGATATTTTTCAAAACAAATGACTCTTTGTGTTCCACCTAAAGGAAGTAAATCACATGGATTTGAACCAACATTTTGATTCAAATGAGTTTTCATTTTTGAGTGAACTATCTCTTTAAGCATATATTTAACACTCATCCACGTGTAAACTCTCTCACCCTTCTTTGACGCTAACACAGATTCTCACTCTGTTTTTTTTCTTCCTCCATCCTGCCTCTCAACTCTCAGACACGTGCAGGCACCTCCCATCGCTTCTTTCACTCTCTTTCATACACACGCAGTCTTTTTTTTTCTAAAGCCCTGCCTCTCATTCACATTCTCCTACTCGAGTGGCTTTACTAAATGATCTGAATACCCTGTCTCCTTTTTTAGGATCACATTCACACATCCACAATCTACAGTACAACTACGCCATCAATTTAAAAAGATGGATCTTCCAGTCAACTTAAAGGGCATTTATAATGGTAAACATTAATTTTTTTCACTTTTGATGTGAAAAGAGCTAATATATGCTAATATTCACAATGCAAAGCTCTTGCCCCAGTCCGTCCAGACATTTAGAAACAACGTTTATGACATCAAAAACACAAGCACATTAATATGTTGTATGACCATCCATGCCAGGTTTTCACAACAAAACCCACAAACAAGACCCGCCCCCTTTTAGTTACTGTTGCTATGTCCGACAAGCCATGCGCTCTCACGCCACACATCATGTTCTCACGAAGTGAAAAATACAACGAGGACACTGGCAACACGTTGACAGACACGACAGAGCAGGTTACTTTTTATATGAAACAGTTTCATATTTAATATATCGTAATGTTTTAGAGAAGTTTAAACAATAAATAGCGTATAGTGTCTCTTTAATGTGTCGTGACAGATCGCTGTGAACTGTGAACCGATCATCTCTTCATACTAGTTCATTTATAGCATCAAATTAACATGAATGAACATCAGAAGGAATGTTGTTTCAAGCACGGAAAGACACGAGTACACACAATTTTTCAAGTTAATGTTAATCTACCAACTCCACTGACTGCTTTGTCAGACAAAATGGCAGATTCGGGGTTATGATTGGACAGATCGCCTGTCAATCAAACTGCCGGCGAAGGGTCAATTGCTACTCAAGACTAGCCCAATCGCGTTTCAGTGGGGTCCCATGGAAAAATCACTTTCCAGGGGGTAAAATCTATGTTTTTGGCACGGTTCCCCTGGTAAGATGTGCATTTCAGGGGCTTAATATCCTGTTACTTGGGGTCGCTTCAAATCCTAGTAAAATACCACAAGATCCATCAAATAGTGAAGGCGGTGTTACCTTGGAATCACGGGATTCTGACTTAAAACTCACTCCCATGAAGTATTGTGACTGAGGTAATCAAATCTCTTTACACTCTCAATTTACTTTTACATTTGTATATATATTTGAAAAATTATGGCACATTTCTAAAATATTGTATTTAATCATTTTAGGCAATGACTTGCAGTTCAGTCAATGATTTTATATTTAGGATGATTCCTTTACATCTTTCGAAATGTTTCATGGGATGAGTAGTTAATAATGACTTATAGTCAATGATTTTATATGTTAGCGTTTTTGTTGATTTTATAACCTTATTCAAAAAGATTGATAGGACGAGTAGTTAATTGGTTCATAATGAATTATAGTCATAGATTTAATATGATAGTGGTTTTGTTGATTCTATAACATTCAAAATGATTCATGGGATGAGTAGTTAACTTGTTCATAATGACATAATGAATGATTCTTTAACACAATTAGAAAAGATTCATAGGACAAGTAGTTAATTTGTTCATAATGACTTAGGCAATGATTTTACATGTCAGCGTTTTTGTTGATTTTATAACATTATTCAAAAAGATTGATAGGACGAGTAGTTAATTTGTTCATAATGACTCACAGCCAATGATTTTATGTAAGCTTTTTTGTTGATTCTATTACATAACTCGAAAAGATTCATAAGATGTGTTAATTTGTTCATAACGACTTATAGTCAATAATTCTATGTTAGTGCTTTTGTTGATTCTCTTATTCAAAAAGATTCATAGGATGAGTGGTTCATTAGCTCAGTTAATTTTTTAATGTTATATCGCTCAGAATCGAATATTGTAATATGATTCATTTTATTTAGAGTTAAATGTTGTGATTCACAGCTGATTGGATGAATTCAAGATTAGTGGGGGGGGGGGGGTGAAATGTTAAGAAAATGAATGGTCACCTTTGCATTAAATAATATAATAATACATTTGTAACAAAGTCCAAAGATGGACGTCTTGTGACAACAAAGCACTAATCTCTATGGATGACCCAAATAAGCCGCCCCGTGACCACCTGAACAGAGCTTTAAGTTGCAGATGAGTCACGGACGCTTCCGGTCTTAGTGCCTCTACTGTAGTACCTACTTTGACCATGTTGACCCTAGCGAGCTAATCAGATTAACTGTTATGTGATATTCTCAGTTGTTTAGATCTCCACTAGTCTAACCTGCATCCTGTTTGCGTGGCGTGCCTGCATGTGTTTCTCCGGAAGTGTTCGACTTAAGGATTTGTGTATTCTGGAATTGTATGGCAAATCTTGATGGACCTGTTGTTTAAAAGGGCCATATCATTAGAAATCAAGTTTTTCTTAATCTTTTGGACTTCTTCAAAAGTTCCTCCCCAAAATGAAGCTGCAAAAACGGTTCTGAACTAACAGCGGACACCTGGCCATAAACGTCAATGACGCCTATTCAGTGTTAAGAAACTTGACTCACGGCCATGAAACCCACAGTAAGCTCAGCAAAGCACTGTTTCTCATTTCACATGCAAAGAGGGAATTTACATAGAAGTCTTAAAGGCATGGCAAAAAAAAGCGGCCTATTTGTAGGGTCAAAGAGAGGCTGGAAAATTGCCAAGAAAAGCTAAATCATGAGTGTTTTTGCTTAATTATAATATATATATATATATATATATATATATATATATATATATATATATATATATATATACAATTGCATGATATGACTCCTTGCTTTGGAAAAATCATGGTTTGTGAGGGTTTTTTGCAAAAAAAAAAACCCTGATGCATTAAAGTAAGCTTGTAATGGTTGAGAATCCATTAGCAATCCTTTCTTCTCAAACTATCACTCCCTTTAGAGCAATTAGGCTTTTCCTCGAAATGATCTTTTCTTGTTTTCTTCTCCATAGGTCACACAGCGAACTCCAAGGAATGATCCATTCAGGGTAAACATTTACAGGTATGGTTAAAAATATAGAGTCTACCATCTCCATCAACAAAAACAATAGTACAAGTTTAATATGAATGCCCCCCCCAAAGGCTTACAGAAAAACATGATTTTTTTTTTTTTACGTGTAATTGTCACAAAATCATGTGACTTTTAAAAAATTTTGCATTTAGTCCCAATTTTTTTCTTTTACACGTTACATTACACAAACATTAAATTTCAAGCTTCACATGTTTTCATGGGCAATATGTTTTAAATAGTAATATATTTTAAACAAAAAAACCTTCATTTAAAGTAAACTCTATTTTATTACTGATTAGCTAAATAACTGTTTGGCTATTAGTTAATATTACCTTGCAAGACAAGATCTTGAACCAGTAATTCATTTAAAAATAAAGAACAGGAACATGCATTAAGAAATAATGGGGTCAATTTTGAGTTCATGTCAGTGATGTTATTGTTAACTTAAACTAAAATAATTAAAAATCATTTTCATTGCTTATTAAATTGAAATAAAAGTACTAAGTACTAAACTTACTAAAACTAGAACTGAAATATTATAACATAATTACACAAACTTAAAATATATTAAAAAATCAAAACATTTATAAATACTGTAATAGTATATAAATAAAGCTAAAATAATACTGTTTCATTTAGAATTGAACATGTTTGCAAATAAGGTAATAATAATTACCTGTAGAACAATGTATAAACCCACCATAGTGGGTTATTTTACATTTCTACTTCAGCTTTATTTCATTGGTTGCTGCTAGAGCTCTGTGTGTACTGTACTGTATATGCGTGTATATGTGTGTTGTCAGGGGCAGTGCTAAGCTGTAGTGATAGCATTGCTGAGAATATAATGAGGTCAGTGGGATTTGTGAGGTGAGTGACGCTCTTAATATAGCACATGCATACCTATGCACGTTTGTATGTACGCAAACATATGTAGGCGCCTTCAATGGACGGGCACAAGCATATGAACTTTACACACAAATTTCCTAACATGTATGTGCAGGTCACATGGATGCATGCAGCGCGTGTCCGCAACGTGTGAGGCAATAATCTACTGTGAGTTTGTGAGGGGTTGGGACTGTTTGAAATGGAGAGAGTGATAAAAAAAAAATAGGCAAACTGGCTTAGTTCCAATTCTGCCTGCCTGGTCTATCTCCGGCAAGTCTCCAGCACTCTTGGCATAATGCGTAATCTCTGATTTTCTGTCTCTCCTGCTTTTCTCCTGGTTTCTCTTCCTGAACACACGATTTCCTTTTTCTTCTGCTGACCTATGAGTCAAACAACCTGAACTAGACCAGTGATTCCCATTCAGAGGTGCGCAACGCACTCCACGGGGTTCTTGGAAAGATTTGGATTTAACTTTTTTTTACTTAAGAAAACAAAACAAAACATCTAGTGATAGTTCAACTAGAAAGGAAATTGTTTACTCATCCTCATGTCGTTCAAAACTGGTCTTACTTTATTTCTTCTGTGAAACACACAAAAGAGAGATTTTGTAGACTGTATTAGTCGCCGTTTTCCACGCAATTACAATGAATGTGGAACACAAAGGCACTATAAAAGTTTTAAACGTGGTTAATATAACCTGTGTGCTATATTTCAACAAAGTACGTCACAAAAGTCCTGATAGTCCTCAGGTGGCCGGTCACAGTATAGGTCATAAACCCCGCCCTCTCCATGTAATCTTATGGGACGTGAGACAAACGAAAATATCAAAAATAATTTTTTTCCAAAGATGGTTTCTGTCATTTTAGGTAGTTTTTATCACACTGATGTAAGTTCATGAGTTCATGTTGTTTTAATACATGTGGTTTAGTTATTTGGCGCTATAAAAACGGGAGTGTGATGTCATGATTGACAGCTTCTTTGAGTAGAGTAGTCACTGAAGCACAAATAGACTTTTTTCAGGATTTTCGGGATGACACTGAAGCTTAAACTTTAATTTCTACATTTCTATAACTGTTTATTTCACACAGACATAATGGGTTGTTCAACAGTAAATTGTACTAACCAATTTTGGGGGTGTTTGTGTAGGGCCTTGATACCGTGCCTTCATTTCTTGCTTAATACTGCGCAGACTCGGGTCCCGAGTTGACTACTGTGCTGATTCAGGACCCGCCATATTGGGACATTGGCGGCTTAAATTTTTTACAATGGAAAAGAACGAAGTTACGTCGTCCATCTTTTTTTCTTTAAAGCTGCAAAATGATTTTTGCAGTAAAATACCAAAAAACCACTGGGCCAGTGTTATATATTTTGTTCAGTTGAGTACTTACAATTTCCCAAATCTTTCCAACTATTTGCAAATAGTGAGAAAATTGCTATTTTAACCAAGAATCCGGGACGTGTCAGTGAGACGTTAATCTCGGTTTCTGGGTTTTATTTTGCTGAAACCATGGAAACACCAAAGACGATTTAATATATTACATGTTTTAATAGACAAGAGAACATCTGTTTAGATACATTTATAGACAGAAAACTAATCATTGTTATGTATCTAGCTCAACGCATTTAGTCGTTTTGTTTAAATCAAATTTTCTTGATTTTTTTTGCGAGTACCATGCTTTACCATGCCTCAGAAAATAACACTATTTTGTGAAGTAGCTAACATAATCAGATGCAGATTTATTTTTAGTAACAGTAATGCAGAATTTTCACCATCATCCAATACTTTTTAAAATTAATTGCGTGACATTTATCAGCACAGCCCATCCAGCATTTAATATGATATTCTAGTATAGCTCTATCTTACTGCATTTTACAACCTCATATTCATGAGCGGACAAGCGGAAGCGGTGCTGGTGATTGTGACATAAAAGGCGAGTACCAAAGCAACTGGTTCAATAAGAGACATTTATTATTAGTTATACTACTGTAGTATTTATTCATATTTTGAATTGGCTTCTGTTTTTATATTTTCAGTTTTAGTTTACATTCTTATAATTTTATGCACTTTTCTCATTTTTATTAGTTTTAATTTTCAAAAAAAATATTTCTGTGTAGCTTTATTTTTAATTTAGTACTTTTAGTACTTCAACTTATTTTATTTTAGTTAGTTGCCATTGCAATTATGTAAGTTTTATTTATGTTTAAGTTTTTCATCTAATATTAATATTACATTTTATTTCAGCTTGATCTGAATTAAAGAAAATATGTGTTAGTTTTAGTCTTATTTAACCATAACAGCACCGGATTTTGGATTAAATATTCCTTCAATATTAGAGTTACCAGAATGTTAAAAAAAAATTAATTACAATATATTTTTTTCTGTCTCCCCTTTCAGTATGATGTCAGTTCCAATGGGCTGTGGTGCTTCCTAAGACAACAAAGATTGGAAAAATGTGCTAACAAACAGACATGGCAGACAACAAGGTGAAAAATGCTTCCGTTTTTCAATTAGCATTCAATTTTCAACTAAACTGTATGTGGTTAATAAACACACACAAACACGCCTTTACAGCATCAGGCAATTTATGACTGTGGCATTCCACATGTCCATGTTATTGATTGTACCACTGTTGCTCTGCATCAATAAAGACATCAGTCAGTCTGCTGATACACCCAGAATCTACATGACTCTCATTAAGTGAATCCAGACTTATGTATTCTCTCTCCTCGCTGACACCGACACAAATCATTCACGTTTCCTTAGCAACCACACCACATAGCGGCACCAGCAAGGCCTATTTAACAGGTCCCAAGCAACCGCTAGAAATATGGCTTTGCATTTGGATGCTGTGCAAAGAAAGCAAAATAATACATGTTGTAGAACGATACAATAATGTCAATAAACACTTGTGTAGTCCAGGCAGATGTTTGTTTGAGTGTACGTGCTAATGCTAAGGGATACGCTGTACACTTTAAGACTCCATTAATTCAAGAAGAGCTTCGGTTACTTTTAGTCTGTTAGGTCTGAAGCCATATTTTTGTTAGCGTACTCCAAATTGCGTTGACAAAATGAGATTTTAGCATGTACACATTTCATGTTTACAGTATTTCTATACCAGAAAAATGGGATGGAAATGTTGATGACTCATCCTACCCTACACAGATTTTGTCCAATCAGATGCTTTCTACATTGAGAACCACTTTTCGACTTAAGCTCAATGTATATTTCGGTTTACCCAAGCCTACATGCAGTGTGCGTGACATAAATTATAGTATGCGCATATTCTATCTGCTTTTTTCACACTAGCTAACCCTGGGTTATTCTATTCCCCGGGTAAACAGAATCCTGGGTTATTTTGCATCACGTTTCACACTGCTCATAATTTATCCGGGATTATCAATTTATCCTGGATGTTCGTAAAATGACGTTTCACACTGTACATTCCTAAACCCTGGATTAACGTTCTTATTTGCATATTTGCGATGTCAGTGTCATTGATTGGATGGACGCAGCATGCGTTTACATAAAAGCTCTAGCATTGCGCATCCTCGTATTTCTGACCGTACTATCGAGTTTATACTGAATGGACATTTCGGACTATAAAGGTAAGAATGAAACGGTCTCTTCTTCACTCAGATTGTCGTGTTTTCTTTCAGCAACTTTTCCTCTCAAACGCTGAATTTAGTGTTTATATACAATACGAGGTGTTTTCATGACACGTGAATATGAGGCACACGATTGGTTGTCTGGCTGTAACATTCTAACACCACATTGTTTCACTCTGTACAAGTTTGGCACTGCAATGCAAGGTTAATACCGCAAAAGTAGTGCTAATCCTGCTCCGGAATTAAACCAGGGTAAAAATCAGCCCTAACCCTGGGGTTAAAAGAGGTGTATAGAATGAAGATAACCCTGGGTTAAGCACAGTGTGAAAAGCCCCTATTAGGAGTACATTAGCTTATGATTACACAAACATTTTTCTAAACATACTTGTCAAGTATGAAGCCAGTCTATTAAAATAGTTTAAATCGTTTTCACCCAAAAATGAGGATATTGCTTTGAGAATGTATGTTAGCATTAGGTCAGTTGAATGCTTTTTGAGGTCAACAAGCAGCAAGCAAAGACATTCAACGTGAGACCCTGCATCTTACCTTGAGAGCGCAATCTCTGCCTTCTGCTTCGCAATGTCAGCGGCCTTGTCTGCCGCTTCGACTGCTCTGTCCACTTTCTCGCGGATCTTGCTGGCACGTAGCGGGATGAGGTTTTTGCGTTTGCCACTGACAAGCACGTTCTGTTTGTATTTGCCCTCTTCTTTGGTGCCGTCGGGAAAAGTGGTGCATCCGTAGCCATGCCTCTTGTTGCCCAACCACTCGCCCTGGTAGTGCAGTCCGTCCGAACGCCGGCTCACCCCACAGCCCGTCCTCTTGTCGTTTTTCCATTCGCCGGCATAACTCTCGGTGGTAGTGGCGTCTACATCGTCCTCACCCACCGGCAACTCGCCCTCCCCTTCCCCAAGGCTGATGGTTGAGTTGATGTCAGATGCAGCGGAGCTCACCGTACTCATTCCGGCCTCACTGCGGAATGAACTCTGCTTGCTCCGCTGGCTGGCTAATGAGCTCTTGGACTCTGATTTTCGCAGCTTGAGGCCACTCAGGAGTGAGCGACGGAACAGGCCCTTCTTTTTGTTCTTCAACAGCTCTGCCTCACTGTGGGCCGTCAGAACGAAGCCTCCACGGGACACGGCCGGGCTGCCCGCTGCTAGGACGCCGCCACCCCCCACGCCAGCCACAGGCGCCCGATCGCCAGTCAGCAGAGCTGTGCCATTGCTGTGCTCGGAGCGTAGAGAGTTTATGGAGGTACGCAGAGGTGAACGGATGACGGCCGCCATGCCGTACGGAACGCTCTGTCGTACACCATATCCATGCCGCATGCCTCCCACCCATTGGCCCTGGTATGTACCTGCACGAAAAGACAGGAGGTAAGAGACGACTATAGACATGAACACAACGAAACAACAATTTAATTCAGAATGAAGATAGCTGTCAGTTGCAGGATTTTGCTGAACTGCAGCAGATGTGAAACCCAGGGTTCCCCTGCTGATTCTGCCGCCCTTAGGTTTCTCCAGTTTGGAGAGTTGCCTCATGTTTTCAGCTCTGGTAGTCTTCACAATTGCCCTGTGACTATGCTGAGAAAAGCACTGTATAAAGAAAATAGATTGAAAAGGCTGCCTTGTAGAATCAGTGGTAACAGCGATGAATTCTGGTCCAAGAAATCAGTCTTCTCTAAAGGTTTTAGGTGACTAGAAAAAGCTCCTAAACAGCCAGTTGTGCAGTAGCGTCAAGCTCTTGTCAAACTCAACCATTCAACCCCGTTACCCTCTTATATTCAAAAATATATTACAAAATCATTAACAACATTCCAATCAACCAATTAGATTTTAGAGACAAGTTTAGAGTTTATTTCAAGTTTAGGCTTACAACCAGTGTTAGGTACTTCTAGATTAGTGTTACTGACCTATTATTTTTCCTGATTTTAGGGATATTTTATGGGTAGGGTTAGGGGTAGGGATATGGCTATATTTTCAGACAGAAAGGTTGTTCTAGGATCAACACAATATGTTGATGCAGGAACATGTCTTACTTGGCAAAATCACGGTGACCGAGATGATACTGCAATTCACATCTCTAATATGTTTGTGCCTTTTGAGTAACTCAATACAGTTGGGAGAGGTTTGTAGTGCATGTTACTCCAGGCACAAACAGTAATAATCCTCGTGAGCTCAGTAAAATGCTTCTCTCATTGCTTTTGTGCCACGCAATGAGGGTAACAACTTAATAAAAAATGTAGCAGGGCAGTGCATAAAAACTATGCGCAAAAGGTGCCTCATTCTATATAGCAACCGCATGTTTAAATAGAGTGCAAGTATTATATCCTACCAAAAGAGTTCATCAGATCATCAGACTTCTGAGAATGTAGATTGTAAATGCTTCTGCTTTTAACCCATATTATACTGTACTTCTATAAAGAATTGCATTTAGATGCACACCATGATTACAGCTGTGATCACTTGTACAGTCTTCAGCATGACCAACCTCACAGGAAGTGCCATAATGGCAACAGTGGAAGAGTATTTTTGGCAGCCATGATCTCCAGACCTGGCTCCACTACTGCATTTATTGTGATGGCGCCCCAGAGGACCAAGTGTTCATCTCATCGATCTTAATCTCCATGAGGTATCACAATGTCCATCAATTTAGCCGCCAGCAGTGTTATTTATTGGTGAATGTGCCAACAAAATAATGGAATGTTGTGTTCTGTAAAATTTCCTTTATGGCGCTGGCAGCCTGATCTTTCTGTCAGGAGTCTTGATGGATCACCATCTTGGAACTTTCATTAAGTGACATTGGTAACCGATAACAGTAATGTTCTCGCAGGTGACGAGGACAGCGCTGATGGGCTTTAATCTGAAAATGTCACTGGAAGAATGCATTTCACTGTCACTGCATTTCAGTCTTGAATAATTATTCATTTTTATTGTTCATTTATTAATAGTTATTCACACTAAATTAATGGATTAAATTGACAGCCATTACAGTTTCTAAAATAACTGATTTGTAATTAGTCAAAATCAACAAATGAACCAAATAGACAAAATATGATTCCAGACTGAGATGAGCTCTGTAATATACATGTCTTGTTTGTCTCTCTCTAGGTTTTCTGATCTCACACTTGTAACCAAGTCCGGTTACAGAGTTGCTCTCTCCGTGGTGCTGAAATCTGGGATAACACTCTTTCACACAGACATGTTTAAAGGAAAAGTTCACTGCAATATGAAAATCTCACAAAATAGGATTTTTTTTTGCAGAATATCCTGATCTTATTATAAGAGAATGGAACTGTCAAGCTCTGAAAGTGTAAAAAAAAAAGGTTTGTACAACTTTAAAAGTATTTAAATGCATCTAAAAAGAGTCTTCAGAGTTTTTGTTCTCCACAGAATAAAGTCGTGGGATTTTTGAACGACATGAGGGAAAGTAAATGATGACACAATTTTTGGACAAACTATCCCTTTAATAGTTTGCACTCATCTAGCATTGATCTTTTATACCGGAACGTGTATATTCACGATCCACCTGATCTGTCCTGTACTTTTTCGCGCTCTATGAGATCACCTCTGATGTAACCACTATCCCTACATGCTGATGATTCATCCTGGACAACATTCTAGAACATGCTGGCACTATTACTGTGGCACTCACACACACACACACACACACACACACACACACAGAGCTCACTGTGCTACTTCCGTTATCTCACCATCTCTCCCACCTCTTATTCATTCTCACCCTCTTTTCTTCTCTCCCATCCCTTTTGTCTTTACATTATCAGCTTTCTCATCCTGTTAGCTACATGCATACACATTCAGCCATATGAACGCCCCCATTCCCTCTGCCTGTATTGATCTCTGTGGGTTGGCATGTCAGCGAGGGCTGCTGGATGGCTCAATGGGGCTGGAGCTGTGCTTGGTGGATTTTCCCAGCCCCCCACTTCAATATACATACTTCCTGGCACACAAACTGCTCTGCCACAGAGCTTCCTCTTTACATCTGTCTGTCTGTCGTTCTATCAGTTTATCTATGTCTTTCATTCTATCTATCTGTGTCGTTCTATCAGTTTATCTATCTGTCTGTCATTCTATCTATGTCGTTCTATCAGTTTATCTGTCTGTCCGTGTCGTTCTATCAGTTTATCTATCTGTCTGTCATTCTATCTATGTCGTTCTATCAGTTTATCTGTCTGTCTGTCATTCTATCTATCTATCTATCTATGTCATTCTATCAGTTTATCTATCTATCTATGTCATTCTATCAGTTTATCTATCTATGTCGTTCTATCAGTTTATCTGTCTGTCTGTCATTCTATCTATCTATCTATGTCGTTCTATCAGTTTATCTGTCTGTCTGTCATTCTATCTATCTATCTATCTATGTCATTCTATCAGTTTATCTGTCTGTCCGTGTCGTTCTATCAGTTTATCTATGTCTGTCATTCTATCTATCTATCTGTGTCGTTCTATCAGTTTATCTATCTGTCTGTCTGTCTGTTCTATCTATCTATCTGTCAATCATTCTATCAGTTTATCTATATGTCTGTCATCTATCTATCTATCTATCTGTCGTTTGTTCTATCTATCTATCTATCCATCTGTCTGTCGTTCTATCAGTTTTTCTGTCTGTCTGTTCTATCTATCGATCTATTTATCTGTCTCCATATTTTAGAAACCATCAGAAAACTCAGTAAACTGAACACTCTCTCAAGGCAATTTGTAACTTGTTTGGCAAATTTGTGGTGAATTCTTGTGGTCTCGTTCATACTTCTTTCTTTTTTTTTGGTGATTTGTTTACACCTCATCAAGGGTAAGGTGTACCCAAGGGTTTGGGATGGACCTTCATGTGAAACGGTTCATACAAAGTCATACCAAATTGCCAACTAGTAAAAAATAGTTACTTTTTCTCATGAGATCGGGGTGGTAAACCTTTCAAAGATTTAATAATTTTATGAGAATAAGGCTATACTTGCAGGCAGAGAGTGTGTATGAAAGAGTGAACGCAATACTGCAGTTGAAGTGAGAACAGGAAACTGACACACTGTCACAGGCCTGTACTGTTGTCATTCTGATGCTGCATTCCGCTGAGTGGCCGACAGTTGGCCAACATCTGGCTGATGCTTTCTTCATATTGTCGGGCAGCAGCTGCGAGCTCTGTGATATGTAGATCAAACACAGACCTAAAGTGATGGGATTAGCTTAGAAAGTTCCCACACACACTGACACATAGAAAGAGAGGAGGCATCAGTTCACACCTCCCAAACAACCACAGTGTAGTTCTTTCGCACAAACACACATCTTTCATTCATTGTCTACTTCACACTTGCTTGCTTCAGATTTAACCATAACAGCTCAAATAAATTAAGATTTTGAGATATCTTCATCATACCAACATTGTTGTAGCCTCTACACGACACAAATGAAAGAATCCGATTTCTGTTCTCGTTTTTCACAATTATAAATCTCTACAGACCTGTATAGCAAATGTTTAATCAGTAACATCATTAGCATCCTTAAAACAAAAGCAAATCTAATAGATAGTGTAATGGATTATAGACGAGAGAGGATTTTTGATTATGATGCATTGGCAGGCCTTCCAGAATAAAGGCTGCCTGACAGTGATGTAAAACTGCTGACGTCTGTACTGGTCTGATTGATGGGCACAGCGTTAGCACAGACACGAAACTAAGCATCCGACTCGGAGTCTGGCGGTCTGAGGACAAGATCCGCCCACTGGCTGAAATGGTTTTGTACATTACGTCTTCCCGTTTGAGGTATGTGAGGGGGAACTTGTCCTTGGTTAGCCTTTGAACTGCTCTCTGTTCCTTGTAGAGTCCCAAGTCAAAGTGACTGAACTAAAGATGAAATCTTCAGTTTTTAACACGATGTGCAAGAAGAGGAATAGATTTAGTGACACTTTATATCAGATGATATTTATGGACTCTGTAATGTTAATTTAATTGAATACAAAAGTATATTATGGTGCGTTTACAAGCAGCTTCACATTAAGCAGACTAGATGTTGTTTGTTAGTATTCAGTTCTTACAATTAAGCTCATAATTTGCATATTTTTCTTTTCACAGATGTTTATATTAAAAGATGAAGTAGCGGCATAAAAGATTTTTATAAAGATAGAATTATAACGTACTAATTTAGTCTAATTATCATGTTCGAGAGTTTAAATATGATTGTTTTTTAATATCCTCTGTTGATTCCTTATGCATCTATAACTGCTTTTTTGCAGGCTTTTATGGTGGTTATGATTCACAAATATGGAGCTCAACATCATATAGACAATGAAACCATTCCAAAATTACTATTAATTGGCAAAACTTCACTATTCTGGACAAATCAGAGACTCACTCAAGGATGCAATATAGAGAAGCAAAGGTATGTAAACTTTGGATTGGATAATTTGTGTAAATTCAGGTATTGTTTTGTCTTATGGAATATATGTAAATATCTGTCATACTTCATCTGGGGAAGTGCAAAATTTTTCACTTTTGCTAACATTCTTCTCTTAAACTGATCCATTTTTTTCATTATGAAATGAGTCAGGATAAAAAACATCTGTAAACAAAACATTTGTCACCCAAATGCAGTTCTTTCGACTTCTCACTTTGACTTTCAGAAAATGTTATTGTCAGTCGAAACAAACTGCTAAAGGGTCCCTTATGTACGTTTTCCCAGTGTGGTCAGGCAGGGGAGTGAAAGTGAGATCTCTTGTGGTAAAAGCACACGCAATCTACCAGTCCTTTGATAATTCTGCAGGTAGTCATAGGAACTTCTCATTAAAAGAGGCGACTAAAGAGGCGTTATAAGTAAACAGCATGCCAGGTTGGCCTAATGAAGAAAATCTGTTAGATAATCGTTGTATTCTTCTCTTGTATTACTATGATATCGTGGGAAAGCTCCTCTCCGGGAGAGAAAGAGAGATAGAGGGAGAACAGTCACGACACCGGCGCGCTGCTGGCGCTCTCCGTGGTTCTGAAGATAAGTGTGGGTGTATAGCCTGCCTGTTTCAGTTGAGTTTTATATCCTCCTGAGATTCAGCGATTCATTTTTGTCCACTGTAGAGGACATAAGTTGTTTGCTAATATCTCTTTGACAATATATATATATCACAGTTTGAAGTGTTTCATACATATCATGAAAAGGACATCCTGGGCTTTTCTTTCATAATCAATATTATAATTATATGGTATAAATATGTAAAGTTATTTGTGATATAATATATCATATCTCAATTTTTATAGGGTCACAAATATCAATCTAAAATACAATTAATGAACTGAAATTACTAAACTAGGAAAGAGGATCATTTAAAGTGAGGTGAAAATTATATTTTTGCTGCTTTAAGGCCACACGTTCAATTGGTATTTCAACCAAACATCTGATATTTTCGCACAAATTCATCTGTCACAAAAAAAAAATACTCTAAATGACAAAACCGGGGTTTGTTTGTTTGCTCGGTCTCAGGAGGTTAAGATGTTCAGATATCCAATACAACATGTATTCTTTCCATGAGGTAGATGTCAGATCTCTTGCTTTGTGAGATCTAACGAGTCTGTTTGAACAAACCTAGTGTGAATATGCAATATAGAGAGCGGGTGCTCTCTGAGGATGCAGACGTTAGTATTAATCAGAGGAACATCTAATTGAATCACTGCACAGCTGTGAAAACAGCAATACAAATGAAGATGCAGTAGCAAAAAAAGAAAAAGAAAATCTGTCATTAGCTTGCTGGTTTCCTGTAAAGGGAGTATATGGAGACAACAGTAGCCTTGTATGAGCATGGGACATCCCACATGGGTCACATGGCTATATGGTCCTGTATTGGCTTTCTATGAGTCCTGCAACCCACATGTCAAAACTAATTCGCTTGCGTTTCTGCCGGAGGCCTATGAGATGCATTGTGCAACAGAGCGGGGCACACAGAACGGAAACGGTTAATGCGGAAAGATCAAAGACGCGGAAACATCACAGGACAGATTTAATCACGCGCCTTCCCCCGGGTTGAATTTATAATCGTTTCTTTAACAATGCACGCTGTTCTGTTTCGAGGTTGAATACTTCTTGTTTTTGCCTTTTCATGTGTCGTGATCGGGAACGTGTCTGTCTAAAGAAATGATAGCGTCGTGGCTCACATGGCCTAAATATCTCACTTACAATACGAATTAGAATTCATGCCAAGAAAAGGCAGACTCCCGCAAAGCAGGCAGAAAGTCTGTTTGGATCGGCTCTTCCATGAATTATTAATCTCTTGTCTTTTTCACAAAGTCAGCAATTGCACCTCAGAGTAATTGTTGCGTGCGTGCGGTTGCGGGCCAGACTCTCGCAGAGTACACATCTGTCGGCCATGCTCATCTCTAGTGGCGTTAAATCCAGGACAGTGCACTTCTTAGAATGAAACAGGTGTTTGTATCCATAGATGGGCTAAAGAGATGATCTCTTATCCGTAACCTACTCTAAGATAAACCATCCATTGGGCATTCATCATTGCTTTTGGAAATAATAGGTGCTTCACATGGCGACTTTTCCCTGATGCAAACCACACACTTTTATAGCATTGTCAATCTTGCATAAACAATGCCATAAAAGTGTTGTTTATTCAGGCAATGTGTTCTGTATATGGGGCAATGGTATTGCAACAACGCTCCACAATACAAAATAAAGCTACACTTAAAACCAAATCTCTCTGTAAGCCTACATAGACTAGCAGGCTGTTATCCGTTTAAGGGGATTTCAGTTTTACTTCTTTTTTTTCAATGTTATGTAGGTGATGTTTTTTGAAGTGGAATAGTCCCCATTTTAGGATTATGAACAATATAAAATAATCCTGAATGTATTTGAACCACATAACTGATATATATATGCTTCCTTTTGTTGTCAAGCCAGCTGTAAGCATTTTGATTCGCTTTTGAGCAATGCAGAACGGCACTTTTCAGAGGCTGAATTGATCAGCATTTGAATTTTAGTCAGGCAAGAGTGCTGGGAATTGCTGTATATAAGCCACATAGTGGACATGATGCCACTGTTGGCCTCAAGCAACACCGAGTTCCACATTGATGTATGTAAGTACTTTACTCCCTGACTTCTGAATAATCATTAGGGTTACATCAGAAACTGAAATCAGAGCAGCCGTAAAAGCAAAAATCGTCCACATCCTGTACAATGCTATTCTCTGTAGACAAGTAATCCCTAAGGGGCTGACTGAGGAATAAAACATGACAAGACATGTTATTGAATCAAAGATTAATGCATGTGATGTAACGTTAATAGTTTTGAAATATCACATGAAACTAAATATTTACAACGAGCCAAGAAATGTCAGTTTATATTTATGGCAAAGCTGTGTTTATAATATTGCATACTATTAGAGTCTCTTCTTTAGCAGTAGAAGCCAATGGAAACTAACTTGCCCTCTTCAAACCTGTCCTCTTTAGTGTGATGGGGGAATTCAGGTCATAATGTGAACAGATGCTTTCGTGTGTGGCAGCTGTAGTGTACTCAGACAGCACTGAGAGCTGATAATGCTACCGTAACCTCTTTGTGGCCCTATTAACATCTTCCTGTATTGTCTCTCCCTTCTTTGGCTCATTTTCTTTCTTTCTTTTTCTTCTCAATCTCTGTCTTCTCTGACTGCTTACTGTGGTTGTGATTAAGTGGCCCAGATTAGTACCAAAGTAAGTAAACACCATTAGCGAGTCAGCCAGCCAATCAGAGTGGTGAGAACTGAGTCTCCAGTGACACGCTGACCTGCTGCCAGAGTCTGTGTGCGTTTCCACAGCAACTTGGTGTAAAAGACTCACAGGCAACACTTCCATAATGCAAGGTGATTGAAAGAATGAAACAAAGAGTGAGGGGTTATGCTGCTCTGAAAATAGATAGACTGATGATATAAGTATATGCCTTATTCACCAGAATCGACACTTTCTTCAACTTAAAACAGTCAAACGGGTGCTGATTTTACTTCAGTATCGTCGGAGTGTGTGAAGATGCATACTTGGATATGTTTCTCCACATCTATACAATCAGCTACCTTTAGATCTATGAGACAAAAATCAATATATGAGTGTATTATAACCACCTGAGTCTCTATACACTCCTACTCTGCCTATTTACTTAAAGGGACAGTTCAGCAAATTGATTTTTTTTTTCATTATTTGCTCACTTTCATGTCATTCCGAAGCTGTTTGACTTTCTTCTTCTTTTTCAGCACAAAATATTTTTTTTCAGGTTTTTTTTCCTCTATACAATTAAAGTCAAAATGATGCAATATATATGGTTTTTAGACCCCAAAAACATTTGAAACATCTTCGAAATGTATTTTTTTGTGTCTACTACAGGAGAAAGAATGTATTACAGGTTTGGAATGAAATGAGGGCGAGTAAATAAAGACAAAATCTAAATTTTTGGGTGAACTATCCCCTTTAATAGTTGCCATTCCAATGTTACCTTCATATCATGTATTCATATTGCACCTTTACTAACAAAGATATTAAGGGTGATGAAATGAGAGATTTAATTTACAAAAAAAAAGCACAGAAGTGAGGGTTCAGCTCATGTGACTCTGCACAAGTATGCATTTACATTCAACAACTGTGAATGTAATTCTTCTTGAATAATCACTGACAGAAAAATTTATTATTTTAAAAAATAGTTTCTCTAGGCCAGTTATAAATAGGCCATTGTATCAGTGTTATTTCAAGTTATGTTACAGTGGTGGTCTTACTTGTTTCATGTAAATAAACCTTTTGTCTAAATGTTACCGTTGTCATTGGTCTTTGTCACTTATGTGGCCTTCATATCATTCTCAACTTTTGTTTTGGCCACCTTGTTCCAGCTCAAATAGTGTGTTCTGGTATTTTGTCAAGTGCTTTTTCAAGACTTGTAAGTTGACTGGAATCTCTCATTCTTCCTCTCGCTCTCTCTCTCTGTCCAATTGGTCTTAATTTGAGCCTTCAAATTGATCTCCTCAGCAGCTTGTGGAGGATGGAGGAATTCACTAGTCCAAATGATGAGTAGTAGAGGAAGAATAAAAAAAATCTGACTACAAGTAAAAAAAGTGGTGAGTGGTGCAAAAATGAAAATTACAAGGTATTCTAGAAATTTCTCTCTGATGTAAGTGTGTTTGTTATTCATTAAAGGGACAGTTCACACAAAAATCAAATCTGCAATTACTCACTCTCGTGTTGTTCCAAACCGTTATTACTTTCTTCTGTTGAATACACAAGAAAATTCTTTGAAGAACACCGGGGTCCACCAATAGGGTGTTCCACAGAAAAAAATCATATGGGTTTGTGATGACAAGAGGGATTCAATTTGGAGTGAACTATCCCTTGTACAAAGCATTTTGTGGTTTCATTTAGAGGAAAGACTTTTTAAAAACACAAACTCTTTACCTAAACAATTTTATTAGACTCTTACCTCCATCAGAGTATGTCTCCGTTCCATATCCATCCTGTAGGCCGTTGTTCCACGTACCCTCGTACTTGCCGCTGTTTCCTGTGCTTTCCCGCACACCGTAGCGTCCCTTAAATCCATGTGTCCATTCACCTTTATATACCCACTTGCCCTTATTTTCAACACCAATGCCATGGCGCTTACCTTGCGCCCATGTCCCCTGATAGGTGTTCCCGCTGGGCCATGTATAGATGCCCACCACCTCAAAGCCATGGCTCCAGGAGCCTGCATACTCGCCTTGGCCCTTGGGTCCTGTGCAGATGCCATGGCCATGGGCCTTTCCCTCTTCCCACCCTCCACAGTATGATCCCCCATCATCAAAGTTGAACCTGCCCCCAGTGGACATGCATGAAATAGGTTTTGGCAAATACCCCAAATCTCAAAAAGAAAAGAAAAAGAAGTAAGACCCAAACAAAATCAGACTTGGAAATGGGGCCAGGGTTTTGGTGGAAAGCTGGGGAAGGAAAAACCCGTAAACACTCCCTTGATTGGCCTTACGAAAGCAATGCAAAAAGTTAAAAGAAAGAAAGAGGAGCCCTCCTGGGCAGTAGTCCCCTCCTGTCAAACTAGGCAGGAGCAGCTTGAGCCCTTTCAGACCATCCTCCTCCGGGAGTGGAGCTTTTTATTCACAAGTTGCTTTCCTGCAGTTGCTTCTTAATGATGAAAGTGGGCCCACGCCAGCCATGCGCCTTGTTCTACCGTTACCAGCGCAGAAACAATTCTCTCGGTTCTGTTGCTCTGGTCCCCTCCTCGCTCCTGCCTCCACAGAGGGCCCCTGTGCCAGCACACACCTACCCTCACTCCCGCTCTCCCTCTCTGGGGCTTTGAGCTGTTTCACTTCCCCTCCCAGTCGCTGAGACCACCAGGCTCCACCTAGAAACCTGTGAGCCCTCAGAGTGACGGCCGATAGATGAAGCAAGCAGGTAGCATTTACAAATGCATCCCCTCTGCCAGGAGCTCACTTACTGTTGTACCAAATCCACCTGACATGCTGATGCCACACAGAGAGACAGAGTGCAAGAGAACCAAGAAAAAAAGAGCGATGGATTTTGCCAGCTTCAGTCTCTGTCAGTGAGCAGCAATGCAGTCTCTATTCACACACAATCGCATGCATATATATGCACGCTCTCGCCAGCACTGGATGAGCGCACAGCTTGATCGTAAACAAACTGATGTGATTAATTCCTTATCTGGGCACTGTTTTGTCGTTGTCTCTGCTTTCCTCTCTGCTCTCTTTTCAGGTCTGTATAAAAATCCTGTGCTCCGGTTTGCTTGCAGGTGGGAAAACCAGATTCATTGTTTCTGATTTACCTTCTTCTGGTCTTTCTTGACTTAATCACGTTGTTGGAATGATTTTCGTGTGACGCTGACGGTCTTTTTCTCCGTCGTCATCTTATTCCCCCATATGCTTGGATGTCTCTCTCTCTCTTACACTGGTGTCTCTCAAATCTGCTCATTAGAGGCGGACTGTTCCAACGCAGCCAACTCCCCCTCCCCCTTGCACATGCTCTCTCTCCGTCGCTCTCCCTTCATTTAAAGAGACATGTACTGCGTTAATACTCACCGCTCTCTCTCTCTCTCCACCTCAGGGAGCAAAGATTGCTTTTCCTAATTGCCCGGCTTAGTCCTCCCCCTACCCTCCCGCTAAATCTCCATTGCTCTGCCCTCATAGAATAATTAGAGCATTTGTCAGTTAATGATATGGCTTGAGATGGTGCATTAAATCTCTTTGTTGCAGGTAAGATAATATAAAATCTGCTCTGTTGACCTTGGCTCATGATCATCCTGACTATTCTTCACTGAATTCCATGGAATCTGTAAAGCACAAGAGTTTCTTTTACTGAGGAGACTCATATGATTCATAGACAAAGTATGTTATAATTGAAGACATATCACTTCATACAACAGTTCCAGAGTACTGAGAACAGCATTAAAGTATTTCTCCTTCTTCCTTCTTAAACAACTTTTCCTTAGAAATATCCTGTAATGAAAAAAGCCCATGAGGATTCAAGAGGATACATGGAGACGTACATCAAAATACAGTATGTAGATTTGTTTATATATATATATACACAAAAACAAGTGACAAATACATGTTATCATACTATTAGTTTTAAATTGCAATTGTGTGTAACAGTCTGTTTGTAAAGAGGAGGAGGGATATTTATCCTCTCAATTACAGGGGATCAACTCTGACAGAGCTGGGTAAAAATACTCTGACATGCTGCTTTGGCTCAGCAGGTAGTGAGAACCAGGTTTCATGCAGTAAACAGGTCACCTACAGTTTGAATCAAGAAGATTCATGTATTTGACTACATGTGTTTGGCTGAGCAATGCTAACTCATTGCTTCTTGTGGTTTAGCTTATCAGGCTACTTTAGTAATAGCCTGCTGTTGGCTTGATTAGCATTAGAGGAGGAGAGGGAGATTTTATGAAGTGGGATCAGCAGGCAGAGTGTGGGAGTGTGTGTGTGGAAGATAGAGATTGCAGGGGAAGTGTGTGCATTCTTCTCAGATTGACAGTTTTTGCAAGGTTGTTCTTACAAACAACTAAACCCTTTCTTGAAAAACACACAAGAAAGAAATCATTTAACAATTAGACAAATCAAAAAAAACAAACAATATTAAAGGGGTGGTTCATTGCGATTTCACTTTTTTAACTTTTGTTAGTGTGTAATGTTGCTGCTTGAGCATAAACAGTTACTGCAAAGTTACAGCGCTAAAGGTTCAATGCAAACGGGGTTATTGTCTTTTAAAGTTATGGCAGTTGAATGCCTACAATTACGACTGGCTGGGACTACAACGAGCTTCTTCCTGGGTTTGTGACATCACTAACCCTGGAATTAACATAATTCCCCCGGGAACACGCAACAAAGTGGCCGAGCCCATGTCGCACGGCATTATGGAAGAAGAAGAGTTGTTGTAGTAGTAGAGTGTTGTAGCCATGCAGTCGAAACGCTCACGATCGCAAGTCTTCTGTCTTTGGCCTTCCTAAGGACGCTGGACTTTGGGAAAAAGGGTTGCATTTTATGTTTAATTCTGTTCCTTACAATTATAATACTAATTTAGCTATCTGTGATGGACATTTCATGGAAGACAGCTTCCAGAATCTACACAAGTTCAATACTGGATTTGCACAAAGGCTGAAAGATGGAGCAGTTCCCACCTTAAAAGCAGAATCTGCTATTTATGGGCCCCAACTGATTTACTGTTTGTTTTAAATATATAGTTTCTGTTGCTATTTTTTGGTTGCATCAAGGGTGTAAACAAAGACGAACGATGTTTGGCTTCGCTAGCCAGTTAGCTAAATTCTATTTCATATTTCAACAAACGCCAACAAACTTCTATGTAATCACACCAGCAAACGTCTGTTGGTGTTTGTTGGCGTTGATCATCCAATAAATTAAACAATACCTTTACAGAAATGCTATTACTCTGTCATATATTCAGCTACACTAAAGCATTAATCAGGATAAAACGAATATCTAAAGCTAACATAAATAGCAGTAACAATTGCAAGTGACAGCATATCTATAGACTTTGACACAAATACAAACAGAAATACTTACCATTCAGAAACATCCTTTAAAAGCCGTGCAGAGGTTCTGCTTGACCCTCTTCATTACTGCTATCTGGGTCTGATTCAGGCTCGAATCGACATGGACATATTGACGCCATTATTTACATTTCCAAGAAGCACATGCAACTACTGGCCATAATGGTAAGAGGCGTGGCGTTTCCGGAGCGCTTCAGCGAATTACACTACACTGGGCCAGCTAACCAATCTAAGCCCACTGCATATTTCGGAGTGAGTGGTATCATAGAACCAGGAAGTCAACCGGCTGTTCAAATGACAATAGAGATAGCAGTGTAGAATATAGGTAAAATTTATGAAAAATACAGTATTTATTTATTTGTTTTAACAAAGCATGAAGACGTATTAAACACAATCAAGCCTAGAAAAAAAAGTTTACCACTCCTTTAACAATATTGCCATGTTAACCATTAAAATTTAAAACAAATAAAAAAAAACTATTCATTACCTGTAATTGACCCTTCGCAAACAGTTTGATTGACAGGCGATCTAACCAATCATAACCCCGAATCTGCCATTTTGTCCGACAAAGCAGTCAGGGGAGTTAACGTTGGTGAACTTAAACTTCAAAAATTGTGTGTATTCACGTCTTTCTGCGCTTGAAACAACATTCCTTCTGATGTTCATTCATGTTTATTTGATGCTATAAATGAACTAGTATGAAGAGATGATCGGTTCACGAGCCGATTGAAGGAGTTACAGCGATCTGTCACAACACATTAAAGAGACACTATACGCTATTTAATGTTTAAACTTCTCTAAAAAATTATGATATATTAAATATGAAACTGTTTCATATGTCTGTCGACGCGTTGTCAGTGTCCTCTTTGCTCCGCTATGTATTTTTCACTCCATGAGAACATGATGTGTGGCGTGAGAGCGCATGGCTTGTTGGACATAACAACAGTAACTAAATGGGGCGGGTCTTTGCGAAGGGTCAATGTAATTGTGTATAGCATCTGCTGTACTATGGAGGGTTTGATGCAGAAATATTACGGCTGTGGCTGGTTTAGGCCTGAGGAGCAATACCATGAATTTAAGCCCAGAGACACAACATCACTCAGACTTGTTAGCTAAACAGGCCGCGATGACTCACGCACCCCTGCAGCACTACTGAAAACATCAAGGCTGTTATTGAAAATTTGGAGAGTTATTAAATTAGCTTCCCTTACTTTTTTAACCACAGGGCAGCAATAGCAAAAACAGGGACATTTGCTAACTCAGGGGTTTTTTTTGGGGGGGGGGGGGGGGGGTAATTAGGGATGAGCATGTTAAATCAACTAAAATACTTGAGTATATATCGCCATGATTAGAATGTGAATTGTTTTGTTAAAATTTTAATCTTCACGTGCATCAGACAAGAAAAAAGACTCTGAAAGCATGTCTCTTTCCCTTGCTGATTACCGTAATTGTCTTAATAAACAGTGTGCACCACCATTTTTGTCTTGGCTACCTTGACCTTCTGTAGTTTTGGAGCAAATTGTCTGATGAATTGGCCCACAAAGTACCACTGAAAATGATACTATAACACTAAATTAAAGATGACACCCTTATTTGACGTTTATGTACAATAAGGGTGTATATACTGAGTTCAGTAAAAGTTACGTCACACATGATCATGACCGATCCTTGTTTTCATGAACGATCGTTGCAATACTCGTGCACATCCTTACTTTGTATCAGGTTCATTTCTACATCTAAATAAACATGATGTGTAAACTGTTTTAATTTTTCTTTTTTTGACTAGTACTGGATTCATATATTTCCAAAGCTTTAAATCTGAACACCTGTCATATTTGCTTGAACACAAACAACCTTTTTAATTTTGTCACAAAGTGAGAGCCAACTGCTCCCTCTAGTGTTCATTTATGATCAGCAGCAGTTTCCTTTGCCAGCACTGTACTTTTATTAGGTTATCCTAAAGTTTAATCTTCTGCATTTGTATTTGATTATAACAATTTACTGGTCGGGTCATATTCTGTTAGTGGCTCTAAATTAGATGTCATAAACTAAAAATGAACAACAATTTTTACAGCATTTATTAATCTATCTTAACGTTAATTTATAAACGTTGTTAATTTGTTTTGTCATATTTTAATACATACAAATCAACATTCATGTTAATTTATAGTACTTGAAATGTTAAAAACGTAATCAGTGTATGTAGAAATTAAGGATTAATTAAAATCAAATCCTTTTTCTGGAAGCAACTCAGCAAATACACACGTTTGATTTCTCCCTTGATTTAACAACGCTCAATTTTGGTCACTCCACTTGTCAGATCAGAGTTGCATCTGTGCATGTAAAGCGTTTTTTTTTCTCTCTAGAATAAGAATTATGTTCCAAATCTGAAACACAAAAATATAACTTAAATAAACAAGGCCCTAGGGAAAAGAAAATATTAACTGTTACTATTTTTCTAGGTTGTATACAAAGAAAAAAATAGAACAGAGTGGAAAGTATTTAAGGAAACATAGAATCCGTTAGATTGAGTGAGGATATTTATACGACTTGGTCCTTGATGGAGCGAGACAATTGGCGCCATCTTCGGGAAAGTTGACATCATTAAATGACAAAACCAGAGATTTCCCATATATAGTGGCTAGAAAAGGCATACTTCAGGAATGGGGTTTTCCTGTACTAAGACCACCACAGGAATAAATCATAGCATTTTCTAAAAATCTAAATAAATATACCTTATGTATAAAATTCAGTTAAGGATGTATGTTAAGTGAATGTACCCTATCTCTTTAAATAATACAATTTTACTCTCCACATCAAATGTGACTGGAGGCGCTTTAGCGATATACGAGAATGGCGTTTTGGCCAATCAACGCGCAGAATGTTATTACTGACAAGCTGGTCATCCGATAAAAGTCAGCCGTGGGCGGGGTTTGCGTGAAGTTCGGGATAGTGAACTACACTGTTTTCCTTACTCGACTTCACGACAGGATAATGATAGGCAACGAAACCGTTGATTAATTCACTCGCGTGAAGTGCAAATAAAAGCAGCGGGTAAAGTGTCATGCTTTTTTAAAATATAAAAAAACGCTTGTTCAGCGTCCGACGAAGGAATATATACGGATATACTGACGTCCATTCGACCAGTCAAACTGTTAAAATTGGGGAGTTTTCCACACAAAATGTTTATTGCCCGACGAGGGTTCCTTTGTGCTTGCACAACAATGCCGATAATTTCATATGGACAAAACGGTCTAACGGATACTATAACATCTGAAAGAAATGTGCTTGTTTTATAATGTGTCCTGGAGTCTATTGAATAACTGGCTGACGTGGGGATCACGCAGGGGGGCTGGCCGAAAAAGGAGAGACTCGGGCGGGCAGAGGGGCTACGCCGCCGCGCGTCTGGGATTACAGTGAACACTATTTGTTTCTTCAATAACTTGATTGGCTTTGACGAGATAATGCAATCGCTGGCATATAAAACGCGAAGGAAACCATGTAGCATGTCTTGTTGTAGGGGTTCTGAGACTCTCAGACTGACCACTGCCTATAAGTTCATGGATGTTTACGTCAGTGAACGGTTTGGAAGTTTGTAAAGTTGGTAAAGGCCATCGACCACTGCTGTATGAACTTTGTTTTTAGTGTCTGGTGCATTTTATGAGTGCTGTCTAAGATGGTTGAGAACAGATGCTTTGTTCAGAGAGAGGAGGTTTACCGCTGGTTCTCCGTGTTGAGTTCGGCGCAGAGGGCTGAGTTCTTCTGCGGCCTTTTGGACCTATGCGTTCCCATTGAGCTGCGCTTCCTCGGTTCGTGTTTGGAAGACCTAGCCCGAAAAGACTACCACTCTCTGAGGGATGCAGAAATCAAAGCAAACAACCCGGCTGACCTCGCCAACCTGACCAACATCACGGATGAGGTCGTGAGGAGCAAGCTGCTCGTCTCTCTCGCGCTCCTCAGCTCGGACAACCGCGTAGCGGCGGGAGTTTTGTTTCGCACCCTCACTCACATTGACACCATCATTAATAACTACGGACTTCAGCTTAACGATGGTCAGACGGGAGAGCAGTTTTTGCTCCTCTTCACCATGGCTTCGAACCATCCCGCCTTCAGTTTTCATCAAAAGCAGGTGCTGAGGCAAGAGTTGAAGCAGATCCAGGAGATCCTACAGGTGACGGTTGGTGAGGCGGCGTCGACGTCACACGGGGGCGGGGCCTGCGCTGCTGCTCTCACAAACGTGAGCGCGACCCCGACCTTCCCTTCCTACATCACCGCATCCACCTTCAACTCCTGCCAGGCCGGATGTCCGTGCTGCAAGGTGGGAAGCATTTAAAATCTACATGTAATGAAATACATATTTTCTCTAATACATTTTATAGATCATATTGTGAACTGTATATTAGTAAAAAAAAGAAGTTTACTCAAAATGTTGTAACTGCATCACCCAGCGAAAAAACAGACCTCTGTCTGATGATGTAAGCAGGACTTCTCCAATCACTTAGTCCGCTTAAACTACGGCCCTGCAAGCTCACTGTCATCTGCCTCCATTTTTATGTGCAAAGCCCACATTTAAAAATCCAATCAACTGACGCATAAAACCAATTTCTTTTTCGATACTTTGTTACACTCGTCAACAATAGGGAAGAAAACTTCTGCCACTACTTCCATTTCATTGCAACTTCCAAACCTGTGTGTAACTGTAACTGTCAAAGTAAGGGAATGGGTCACGTGGTTGACTAATTGATTATTACTTGATCTAAATAATAAATAATTATTTGATTTAAATAAATTATTAGTGTTTTTAATTCTCAGAAAAGTTGCATCTTTAAAGTTGAGTTCCACATTCATTGAAAAATGGGTTAACACTTTATTATACAGTGCCATAGTTACACGTTACTACATGTACTTACTATAGTAATAACAGTAAATTATGCCTAATTACAAGTAACTAACTCCAAACCAAACCCTAACCCTAATTGTAACTCTATAGTAAGTACATGTAGTTAATTAATAGTACTCAGTTCTTATTTGAGTAATTACAATGTAACTAAAGTGTAACCAAAAATGGCTTATGTATAGTTTTTTCCCCACATATCTGCAGTATATTGCTTAAATATTGCAACAAAAAAAATTAAAATGAAGATATCCACATACTTTCCTTGTATGGAAAACGGTGGATGTGCAAAATGAATCTTTTTGTTTTCAGTAAACCAAAAAAAGGTGATGAACACGATGAATGTCACTTCATATTTGGATGAATTATCCCTTTAGGGTGGAGCTTGTAAATGTTTGCTGAATAATGTTAGTTTGGTTAATTTAACTTATAATTAATTTTTATCAGACATTTCATTTTATCAGTCAGACATTTTTTTCAAAGCAACATGGACTGTCCCCTTAAAAGCAACCTGGGGTTAAGTGTTACCGTTCAACAATGCTGCTGGTTCATAGAACCCCTTTTTGGGGTTTGACCTTCTGCTTACTAGCCTCAATTTTTAAGCACTAGGCCATACACCCCGAGATATACAGCTCAGACCTGATTTATTCAACAGTATCTATGGGGAACACCAAGAGCAACAATAATGAACTGAGGTCATCTGGCAAAGACAAACAATTCAGCTCACAACCAAAGAGTGTTTCTGTCTCTACTGGGGGTTCCAAGTCCAGGAGTGATCTCAACGAATCAATGCCTTTACGATGACATAACGCTCATACTTACACATTCTTAAACCCAGCGTGTAATATAATATTGCAAATGTATAATTATGTTGTAACTCAAAAATGTCAGCTTTGGTGAGTCAACAAACAGGCTTTGAAAACAGTGACAAAAGCAACAAAACCCTCTTATTATAGAATATGATATTATACAACAGTTCCAGAATAAATAGATGTAAAAATGACATTATATGTGATGACATGATGCACACAGTTATAGCGGCTGCTATTGGAATATCTGTTTTTTTCTCTCTTGGTTGGTGTTATTAAAGCCACACCACAAAACTGTCTGTCTTTGTGACATCTTGTTGTCTTCATGTCTTCTTTCTTCACATGTCTAAATGGCTCCACAGCGCCTTTTGTGTGGGACTGAGATAACGCCGCAAAAACAAAGGAACCACAACACTTTTTTGCATTTTGTATTGAGGTTCAATACAATAAAAAAATAACAAACACAAAATATGCTCTTTATAACTTAGGTATGGAACCTGATTAGAAACCTTAAAGCCCCAGTCCAAATGTTTTGAGCTGTGGGAAATGCACATTTACTAGCTAGCTATATACACTAACACTCAAAAGTTTGGAATAATTAATATTTTATAATGTGTATGTGTTTTGATTTTATTGTCATTATCGTTATTAAAATACAAACTCTATGGTTATGTGATAGTGGTTTCTGTAATTACTGTTGTGCAGTTAACACGATAAAAAAGCATGTGGACAAAATGTGATATAAAACACTTCCTGATGTCTCTTATTGGCGAATCCCATTGTTATGAGATCTAAATATCTCCAGTGGAGTGTTGTCTGTGCTGATATGGGCTCATGAGACACACATGCTGCCAAAATCTGTGCTTCAGCGGGTGTAGTGGGAAAGTACCCCGTGAAGGCAGAGAAGGCGGTTCTATTTAGTGATTTGTTGGTTTTGGCTTTCATGAACTGAAGCTCAGCACATTTCTCCATGCTTAAATCAGCCCTCTGTGTAACTCTCCTGTGATTCATCAGGAAGCACAGACTGCGCGCTTGTTCAAGAGACCTTTTATACTAGCCTAAACATCAACAGAAACGCTTGCTCTTTTGTCTCGAGCATCTTTTTGTGATGTTTTGATTGTAAACGCCAACATTTATTTGAATTACTTTCTATTAGTTTCTTATAGCACTGTTAAAGATGCCATTAAATCCAAATTGGGCCCATTTTAGCACTTTCCACATGTTGTTTTTAAAGCTGTAGAGGCACCAATAGACCTTAGTCAGGGTGGCACCATATATAATGTTTGACAGAAATGAAAACAAGGCTGGAAGTAAGGGATAGAAGTAAAGTGTGTTCAGTGGAATGTACTGTAGTTTAACAACACGCCAATTGTTCAGCTGACAAAAAACAAACGACAAAAAACACTTTCAGTAGACAAAAACTACACAAGACCATTTTGAAAGTTTTGGAATTTACATGATCCTTTATACAGTACACATCATTGTAAAGTCGGTTTTCATTGGTGTAAAAATCAATATATACACAAATTCAATTGTTATATATATACTACCATTCAAAAGTTAAGATATTTAATACTTTTATTCAACATTTGACCAAAAGGGGCAGAAAAGACTTTTAAATTGTAATGAAAGATAAAGAAAGAAAACATGGTTTTCACAAAAATATTAAGCAGTTTTCAACAGTTGATAAAAATGGGAAATGTTTATGGAGCACAAAATCAGTATGAAGGACCGATGGCTTGTCCAGTCTCTAGAGATATTGACCTTTTCGATTGTATCCAACAATTAAAATAATACAGCATTGCCAAAATTGTCATAATCTGTTGAATAAATAAATGTTTATCTTTATTTTTTAAAATCAGCCAATTCCATCCATTCTTAAATGAAACGCCCACATTTCACGATCTAGTCGACTCATGATGGATAAAATCAAGTTCCTTTCTATATTTTTTTTCATTCGCTATTGTATTTCACCCTAAATTACTGTTTTTCAGATTGTGAATGTAAAAGGAATAGTGAAGGCCTATCACGTTGACTTTAAACTGACACAAAAACAATATTTTTGGATTTTTACATCAAAAAAAGCTCTTCAAATAATCCTTAAAAATAAGGCTGATTCACTTTTTCGCCTTGCTCTTCTTTGTCTGCTATGAACATATTAACTCCGCCGTACTTTTCCAAGCACGACTTTTCTTTGTGTTGTGATCCACACTTCAGCTGAGTCTTCAACAGAAGGGCATGTTTTTCAAAGAGAGGAAGTGAGGAACAGAGATTTGGCAGCGTAGGATGTGGATGTGGCAGCAGTGGACTGTACGGCAGTCCTAATTGGTTTCAGAGCTGCCTTTTACTAGCTGCTGTGCTTAGCATATTTGGTACCGGCCTCCTACTCTGCTTTAGCAAGCTGACATAACCTCAGAGCAGAAAGGGGGAGGAGCTGAAATATTGAACTATTGACTCTGCCAATCAGAATGGGTATTGTAAGCTGATTATCTAATGAAGCAAAGCTAAAATGGGGAACATTTGCATTTATGTTTATTTTTTGATTCTTAGATGTTCTGCTCCGAAGTAATTACGTAAATGTGCATTGAGGTGGCTTGATTAACAGGATGAGTAATTATAGAACAGTCATATACTTCCAAGAAGTCCATGACTCACTTTTTAGTCAGTTGTTTCATTGAAAATGAAGATGTTTGCCAACAACAAAGTAACAAAACTATTTAGCGACATACAGAGTAAAAAAATGACAACTTTATTTCTCATATGCTTCAGGTCAGTAGACGGAGAATAGGTGTTGTTTTATGGCTGTTCGACCACACCACATGAGCATCTACACTACGACAGCAATCCGGTTGAATGTGACTACTTCTGGAAGTGGTCGAAAGAGGACAAGCTCTAAACGTTTTAGATCCTGTATTTAGAGTTTGTCCTCTTGTGATCGGATTGACGGAAATGCTTTTTAAATATCTCTTGATGTTGATTTTGTGCTCTCTTGTGGTTGACAAACCATATTACAAGTAATGGCTTTTCATGTAAATGCAGTATTAACCAATAGTAATAGTACCCAACTACGCAAGTGTGACCGCTCTCATGAGACAAAACGTCTGTCCATGTTTAATTCTGACCAATGTTTAATCTTTTGACTTCTTTTCCAGACTCCCGTGCAACGGGAGGTCACAGGAGGTCAGACGGACGAAGGCTTAGGTCCTGAGATCGTACCGCCAAGTCAGGAAATGCCACTCAAAGTGCACGTCCGAAAACCCAGCAAAGGTGAGTTCCACAACTTCAGATGCAATCAGATCCACAAATGCACTCCACAATGTCGTATGCAAGACGTGCTAATACAGAAGCTGGAACAAGAATGCACAGGCTGAAATCTTTTAAACCAAAGTTTCATTCATGTGAGACAGCTGGTGGAAAATATTGTCTCCCCTCCCCTCAGGCCTGTTCCAGCAGAGGAGGATAAATGAATCCGAGTGACAGTTAGTTAGCAGAAAGAGATAAGTTTTACGTGGTAATCCAGGATCTGAAATATCTAGCCAGTAGCCGGTTTTTGATCTGAACCGTTTCTACTGGAAGTTGTTAGTGTTTTTATTTGACCAGCCAAGAACAAACGTTTGGGATGTCCAAATGTAGTAGACAGAAGTTTATTTTTTGCATCCTTTGTACTAACATATGAAATATGTAAATCATGGCCACAAATTAACAATTTACTTCCGATATGTCAGCATGTTTTACCTATTCGGCTCCTTGTTTTAAGTCAATTATGCGCATGATATAATAATTTGTTCCTTTTTGTTTTAGCCGCCAAGGCCAATTTTGTGTGTAATTTTTTTAAGTTTACGTTTTTTTTTTTTTGTATTACCAAAAATGATTTTTAACTGCATGAAATATTACATTTTGCCAATGAAATTGTTGTTAAAAAGGTCAAATAGAATGGTTTGTACTCAAATCCTTTTCTAAAACAAAAACACATTCATTTTAAAACCATAAACAGAACATTTGTGCAAAGTGTAATGCATCAACCATAATTACTAAATGTGTGGTCTTTTTATTCAGTTCACACATCTCAAATACTTAAGGCAAATCCCTACAAGACAATTTACATACTTTTGTCTTATTCTTCTCTCTAATCACATAATTTGATGGGTGAGGCTTTTGGCAGAAATCAAGCGTAGGATTTTGTTTTGCCAAGCTCAGCACCCTTCACATGAAACAGCGGGTCTCAGATTGTATCAGGTGTACAAACAGATTTAAGTTGATACCCACACACACACACAGATCTACAAAGACTAAATGAGTAGTATCTCATAAGCAAGAGTTCTGTTGTACTGAATATAGAAGGTCACAATGAATAATATTGAATGACTTACATTTCTGACACAGTATGGACAGCTGTTGAATTAATTTTTGCCTCACTAACAAATTGTCGCTATCCAGCGGGGACCTTGTATCTCCATGTTTTTCATTTTTCTTTTCTTTCAAAAATCATTACTATTGGTTGCCCTTTACATCTGTCTTTTTTATTTTATTTTTTATTTTTTTTTACAAATATGTAATGAATGAAAAGTATTAAAAAGAGCTAGTGACTAACCTTTGTAAATCAATTGGATGCTCTAACCGTCAGTAAAACCTCATAACTCCACTCCGCCTCAGTCTTGAATTAAGTTCCGCACTTTCAGTACAGCATTTTCTTTACTCAAGAAATAATATAATATGAATGCTGAATATATATATATATATATATATATATATATATATATAAAGAGAGAGAGAGAGAGAGAAGAGGGTCTTAGTCCAGCATTTGTCATCGACTCATAGCTGATACCTGTGCGACGCACTTCGTCTTTAATAACATGAGATTTTGGCCAAAATTAAAGCTACAGTAAACTTTAAAACTGTAAGTTGTTGATAAATGTAATGCGATGCACTTACTGGCTCAGGTAATGACAGACAAAACGTATTTCTGAAATTCTCCAAAATTTCCTTGTCAAAAACCTTGTAACTCCATTTGAGCTTGATTTTGGTAAAACATTCAATAATATAATGACACATGCAAGTGTCTGAACATATATAAAGTCATAATATCAACTTTGACAACACAGTATTTAATTATTTAAAAAACAAATACAGTGTTTTTTTCCATTTCTTTAAAACCAGAGGTTTCAGAGATAGAAGTTTTCTACCTGACAGTGACAAAATATAGTTTATTTAATTCCAGAGTTTTAACGTTGCTTTTTGGTGTTTGGAATGCAAAGTTTTTTTCTGTTTTTATTAAAACTGAAATGCATGCTACTTGAAATCCACTTATTATGAGTTTCATAACTGGTTGAAGATTGAGGCTCTCTCATAAGGGTCTGCTTATCAGGTTTAATGGGTTCTTTAGCTGTAGTTATGAGATTTTTTTATCATTTGCTCTGGTGGACTTTGGTGCACTCCGTGTGAACTTTTGGGTCTTATCGTGGACAGACTGTAAATACACATGGTATGAGTCCTAAGAGTTTACGTTCTTAACTACTGGATTGGTTTTTATTTTAATCCTGAGGAGAATATCAGAGACACAACCTACCATGTCTTACATAGACTCAAGTTTTCCTGGGATGTGTGCTGTCATTTCTTGAATTACGCTCTGTTGTGAGCATAAGTGTGTATTTTTGGTCCTAGTTTGTCTCACTGTTGGCAGCAATGGCACCAGGGCCCAGTTGTTCAAAAGTAATCTGATAGGATTTCGGCTATCGGATTGGATCAAATCTTGAAAGGGGTTGTTCAAAAGAAAAAAAGGATTCTGAAATCGGATTTGATCATGGAATCCAATCTTGGTTTTGATCTGGATCAAACCTTTAGTATGTGTCAAAACCTTTGTAGTCGGATTGGGATAACTTCAAAAAATCAGGATTATCCTGATACCAGCAGAAGAGTGGATTTTGGTGGAAATTGGTCAAATGATACAATGTATGTTAAAATCATGCAGTATACCTATTTATTTATATTTTGAACTTAATTTTTGTTTAAACGTTACAGTGATAAAGTACAAATTTGGCTACCTAATACATCTTTCAGTACAGTACAGTAAAAAAGATTTTGTTGCCCATAAAATAATCCCCTAAACAGCTGCCAATATCAAACAAGATTAATATATTTAACTTTAACAGTTTTTAACACTGTATAGTAATTACAATGACACAATCACCAGAGTTTCTAAATTATCCATCCCTTATTGCATATTGGGTCAGATGAGGAGCTACAGAGATGGGAGGAACAATTATCTTTCCATGTTTTTGCATTCTCTCCCAAATGTTTTTTTGCCTCAAAGTTTCCTCTCAAATCTCTTTTTTTTCCATTACAGTGTCCCTTTAGGGGCTCCGTAGGGGTCTGACTGTTTAAATGA
The DNA here is from genome assembly GCA_038088235.1 of Zacco platypus. Lineage (NCBI taxonomy): Eukaryota > Metazoa > Chordata > Actinopteri > Cypriniformes > Xenocyprididae > Zacco > Zacco platypus. The sequence goes on from CM076063.1 coordinate 7,178,168, forward strand.
ATTTGAAAAAGAAAGGGAATGTTTGCATCATTTTATTGATCTCTTTCTCTTCAAATAAAAACACTTAAAGTAACTCCACATTGACTATTTTACCTCTTGTTCACATAGCTACTAACCGAGATTGTGTTTCCATTTAGAGCACTGATAATCCTGATATGGCAAGATGAAAAAGTGTGTATCTGGATTGGGGTGATCCAATCCAATTTTGCTTTAAAAAACTAGCACAAAAGTAAGATGGATTAACTAACTCTGGATAGCAAAACCTGGGGTTTCGAAATCCAGATCATTCTGATCCAAATTAAACTTTTTGAACAACTGATCCCAGATGTCATATTCACACTAGGGAATCCACAAACTGCTTTTTCCCCCCCCAGAAAAGACATGCATACTAGCATGTCATGCATAGTTTTTCATCTTATCTCAGTGTTTAACTCCTATATCGTCAGCATAATATATTTCTAGATTTTTACATTTTCAAAAGAAAATGTCAGTGAAGCTTGACCATGTAAAAACCTTGTGCGTTTATATATATAACTAAGATACCTGAAGCTAAAATATATGGTCAGTTGTGTATATATTCTTATGACCTGGGATCATATTGCTCCATTCATTGCATATCTATACCATAACATAATGGAAATGTCAGTTCAGGAAGGCTTTTGTGCTCAGCGGGTGCTGGAGGCACTGGTCATTCGAATCGAACAGAGCAGAGACAGACTGTTGTTTTGTCTGCTGGTAATTTAATGCTTCTCTGCTGCATTACCTCATGGCTTCACCGCATGCCTTCAGCACGAGCCGTAGCCATCCGTCAACACCATCACACACACATGCATTCAGTAACAAAACCAATCACTAATATTTCACGAGGCTTCATTTACACCCATGCAAATGTGAGAAATATTTATTGGCTTCAATTGGACGTTCTCAACTCCGATTCTGACTTTGTTAAAACCTTTGAGGTTTACATGTACACGAGTCGGATCAAAGACAGTCCGAATAGGATTCACAGGATCTCACAGTGATGACAAAGACATTTTCAGGAAATTCCCAGAAGTTTGTCGAGTTAATGTTGGGATGTGCGTGCGTCCATGGCTCTAGATCTGCTTGTCTGTTCTTGTACGTTTGTGTGGAGTTATCATTGTGTCCGTTCAGTGTGTGTGTATTATAGCCTAATGCTTGCTGGGTAACTAGAGCTGTAAGAATGGGAGAATGCCTTGGATTAGCCGGCCTGGCATCAGGTATGCGGCAACTGCAAGCCCCAGGGCATCCAAAGTATACAGAGCATAGAGAGTAAGGTATGTGTGTTGGGAGTGTATTAAAAAAGTATAGAAATGTGTGTGTGTGTGAGAGAGAGATGTTTTAGGGTGGTGAATGTGATTTCATCAAGTAAGTACAACATGTTCCTGGATCAACGTCTTTGTCGATCAAGGAAAAACATTCCAATCAACAGATTTGAGGGACAAGTTTAGGCTTACAACAAGGGTTTGGGGCTTATGCACCGTTCTTATTCACCGATCATTTCCCTGTGATTTTAGGGTAAAGTCATTGGTTGGGTTAGGTTGAGGGGTATGGATAGGGTTAGGACTACATGTTCGGACAGGAATGTTGGACATGTCTTACTTGGCAAAATCATGATGACCTTTTTAGGATTGTCTAACATACTGGTACTACTGGTACCGAGTACCGATAGTGCCGAGTACCGGGTATATTTGGTACCTGCTTTTGTTCATGTTTGTTTGAACGCGCTCTGAGCATTAAAGGTTTCTATTTACAGCGCGTTTTTACGAGCGTTGAGCATTGTAGCCAATCACAATCATATCTGTTGAACGCGTGAACGCAGTGGCCAATCAGAGCTGCTCGTCAGTAAATTAGTCAGAATCTGTTTAACACCCCTGAAAATGCACATTTTGTTTTGTTTTTTAACTCGCAAATCCTTTCATCATAACCAGCGAAGAGGAAACACAAGAGAAAGTTAAGAAAGTTTTTTTTATAACGGGAGTTTTGTGAGAGTGTAGAATTCAGTGAGATTGCGCTTTAGAGATTGACAGCCTTAGTAACTGACCCTTCGCAAAGACCCGCCCCCTTTAGTTACTGTTGCTACGTCCGAAAAGCCATGTACTCTCATGCCACACATCATGTTCGCAGTGAAAAATACATCTCGGAGCAAAGAGGACACTGACAACGCGTCGATTGTTATGATTGGTTAGATCGCCTGTCAATCAAACTCTCGGCAAAGGGTCAATTATAAAGGGAGGCTCTTTTCTTGCTTTCTGTATTAGCCATTCAGAATCTGAATACAAGTTTAGTTTTTCATGCTGCTAAGTATACTGCAAAGTTTCAGGAATGACAACCATATTTAAGTGTATGATTGAATCTAAAAACTGAATGAATCGATGATCGAACTGAATGAATGATTGAGTCGAAAACTACTGATGAACTGTGATAGCCAATGGACGAGACAAATGGGACAATTTTTCTAAAAGTATTTAATTCAACAGTTTTTGTTCTGGTACCGAAATTGGTACAGAGAACCGTGAAATTTTACTGGTATTGGTACCGAAATTTTGGTATCGTTACATCCCTGCAAATAACTGATTGGTTGAAGTACTGCAGGCATTTTGTGCTATTTAAAAAGAGAATTATAACTACTGAGATCCCAATCCAATTTCTAAGAAACTAATAGTTGTTATGTGTGGTACGATTGAGTGCAGAAGTGTTATGGAAACCCATCCTGGAGTTTTCTAGGAACACTTGAAGTTCCTCTTACTGAGTCATGAACAGACTTTTCATGAGTTACTGAATTGGCCTGACAGGATATTGACTTTGAATTGGAATGAAAGGAAAAAGAAATTACTGAATTTCTTTTCTAAGAAATTTAACACAGTCAGTCTAACGTTTTGTGACTAAACAAATGATCATCACGCCATTAGTTTTGACTAATTATTCTTATGTTTTTCTTTATATTTATTATTTTTTCCCTCAGATTGTACATATTTCTCTCATAAAATGAAAGTCCTGATTTTAAATATTATATAAATAATAAAATGTTTATAGGTGTCAAATATTAATTATTACTATCTAATATCTATCTAATATTAATTATTACTATCCAAATATAATATTTATAAATCATATGTATGTTTTGTGTGTAACATTTAATTCATACTAAAATATGTAAATATCAAAACTACATTTGTAAGAATTTTTTGTTGGTGTGGTTTTATTTAGTTGAATAAACAGCATGATGCACACTTCCATTCAAAACAAAAGATCTTTTTAAATGTTTCTGAAAGAAGTCTCTTATATGCACCAAGGCTGCATTTATTTGTTCAAAAATACAGTAAATATTAAAATATTTTAAAATGTAATTTCTTCCTGTGATGGCAAAGCGGAATTTTCAGCAGCAGTGTCACATGATCCTTCAGAAATCATTCTAATGTGTTGATTTGGTGTTCAAGAAACATTTCTTATTATTATCAATGTTGTATTTTTCCAAAAATTCTTTGCTAAACTGATCGTTGAAAATAACAGCATTTTATATATCATTTTTTTGTCACTATTGATCAATTTAATACACTTTTCTTTTTTAAAAAAAATCTTACTGTCCCCAAACCATTTAATATTATGGGTATTTAATAGTATTTCAATTTAAGTAATAGTATTTAATAGTATACTTATAGACAATCAACCTCTATCATTTCAGAAGGTTCAGACAGGAGAGGTGAAGAAAGAAAGAAGCAAGTGTCAGATGAAAGAAAACAACTTGTTCAGGTCCGCTGCACCTGTGCATATCCATGAATTATTAGAGCCCAGTGCTGAAAGCTCACGTGGGAGGACAGGAGAGATGGCAGGTGTGTACCCATAATGCCCCTGCGCACTGAGCGAAGGTTGAAAAGTGCAATGATGCCTGCAGTGAAAGGTCAAAGGGAGGGGGAGGATAATGAACAATGTGTTTGTGCTGTGTCCTCGAATATTATTGCTGTAGTTTATAAATTTTATATATATATATATATATATATTTATATATTATTGCTATATAAAAATATTATAAAATAATATTATTATTGTTATTATTATTAGTAGTAGTAGTGGTATTTTAAAAATGTATATAAAGTACAACAATAATGTGTTATATTTAAACATTTTGCCTTTCTGATTCCTACAGGATTATCATGTTTTTGTGTGCTTTTTTTTTGGCTCTTTTTCATTCATGAATTATTTAAATTGTTTATAGTTTGCTTTGTTACAACAATAGTGTAAAAATGCATAGCCTACAGGAGAATTGATGTGGTTAAATATTTTAGTGTGAAAAGAGTTTTTTAAAGCAAATAAATTACATCTCCTAAATGAAAACGCACCACAGAAAAAATCACGTTCTATTTTAAGCATCATATTTGTTTATAAACGTTTGATTCGCATGCGATCTTAATCGTAAACATGTTGAAAACACCTGGATGTAATTGTAACATCCGACATGGAGTGCATTCGTGATAATGCACATGAGCAAACACTCTTAAAATGATTTATTTTCTTCCAGATGAAAAAAGCTTTGTACTTCACACGTTCGCATCTGTCCGTCTGCACTATGTGATTGTCGTCTCAAACCACTTCACAAACCTCTTCCTCCTCTGTGACCTCTCTCTGGGTTTGTGGTCACTTTCACTTCACGGCGCACACATACATTTAAAAACACACAGTGAAATGAGGGGTTTGGTGGGTGGTTTGGGAGGAGCAGACAGGCATCTCTTTTTGCCGAAGGGAAAAGCCTCCTACTCTCCGGAACATTCCAGATGAGCTCACACTCGCCTGCCGGAGATGCGGAACGAGATGAGACCATAAAAAAGCTCTAAAGTCAGTGTCGTGGCACAGCTACAAAGAAAGTTCTGTGATCAATTACTAGTCCTCATGTCGTTCCAAACCTGTATGACTATCTTTTTTGAGGACCACATGATGTACTAGTCGCTCATCTTTTATTTAGAAATGGCTTAAATGTTAGACTCAATGAATGAGAGAATTGAAGGTGATCTACTGCTCTGGGATCTTTTGATTTGATGCTTGGAACTCACAGAATTACATTCAGCTCTCTCTGTCCACACACTCATGTCTGTGTTGCTATCTTAGTGAGGACATTCCATAGACTTCCATTGATTTTTTATCAGGTCAATGTTATTTTATTGACCCTACTCCTAAACCTACCATCACAAAAACATGTGCAAAACATTACATTTAAATAAAAACATATTTTGGCTTATTTATGAGCCTTTTTATCTAGTGAAGAGCAGTCACATGTCCTCACTAGTGGGTTGAGAAAGTATTTTACAGTATAAGTGAGGATATTTGGTCCCCACAAGTATAGCCAAAACGAGTACACACACACACACACACACTACAGGAAGTGCTAACACTGCAGGGTATATTTAACATGCTTGCCCATGTTTACGGTGAGCAGACTCCGGATGTGTTTCTGCTCGCTTGTGTGTGAATGTGTGAATGTGTGTGTGTGTGTGTGTGTGTGCATATGTACACACTTAAGATGGACATTTGAGTCACGTTTACAATATATGAATATCACATACACTACCATTCCAAAACTTGAAGTTTTTTTTTTATTTTTAATGTTTTTTGAAAGAAGTCTCATGCTCACCAGTGCTGTTTTTTTAATCAAAAGCACAGTGTATTTTTACAGTAATATTGTAAATTATTATTACAATTTAAAAATTGCTGTTTTGTATTTGAGCATATTTTAAAATGTAATTTATTCCTGTGATGGTAAAGCTGAATCATTACTCCAGTCTTCAGCGTCATGTGATTCAGAAATCTATGCTGATTTGTTGCTCAAAAAACATTTCTTGTAATCTTATTATCAATGTTGAAAACAGTTGTGCTGCTTAATATTTTTGTGGAAATGTTGATCCATTTTAGTTTAGCATTTTTTGATGAATACATTCAAACGTTTGTTTGAATTAGAAATCTTTTGCAACATTTTTAATTTGTTTACTGTTTTTATCAATTTAATGCATCCTTACTGTAACGCAGTTCGTAAGAACGGGAAGAAGGAGGCGGGAACCGGCGAACATTCAACGTAACTTTAATTACCAAATAAATAAACAAACACCAAAATGAAAGTAAAATGGCGCCCACACAAACATAATAAAAACACAACATAAAATCCAGGCCTGGTCCTCTCTTGTCCTTCACTGTCGTCGCTCCTCTTTTATGCTTCCGGAGCTCCTCTGTGAGAGATACGAGACCGGTGTGCCGCGCAGCTGACGCTCATTATCTCTCGCGTCACCGGCCTCGCGCCGTTCCCTCACGGCTCTCGCCCGCCCTGATCATCACACTTGCTTTTTTTTCAAAAAATTCTTACTGACCCCAAACTTTTGAACAGTGGTGTATAGCAAAAATCAAACCATTTAAAGGGTTAGTTCATACCCGTTTGTTCTATACCCGTAAGACCTTTGTTCATCTTCAGGGAACAATTGTAGATATTTTTGATCAAATCAAAGAGGTTTTTTTGTCCTCCATAAAAAGCAATGTGATTACCATCATTCAAGGTCCATAACAGTAGTAAAGACATTGTTAAAATAGTCAGTGTGACTACAGTGGTTCTACAGTGGTTTTACTTCTAGTGTGAAGTCGCTGGTTTGCTATCAAAATATGTTGTGAAATGAACTGCCTGGAGGCTTAAATTCTCACCTCTCAGGTTCTTCCTTCTTAGCTAAATATGCTCAAATGAGTTCTAACCTGCCAGAAACCATCTGAGAGGTTAAGTTCTGGAGGATTTTCTCACTTACTCCTCTCCTATAATAGAATCCAAACAGTCTACCACCATAATTCATTTTGGAGAGTATGTGTCTAATTCTTAGTCAATGCTTGGGGAGTGAATGTAACTTATTCAGTTATTTGGGGTAAATGTAATTATATTTTGTTGTGTGGAATGCAAGAGTGAAACAATCCACTTGGTAGAGAAGACAAGTTCCCTCTTTAAGAATAATTTATGATTATTTCAGGTCCAATTTCAGAGGGATTTCATGCTAAATATATTTGGTATTGAATAGTGATGTATCATTTCTTATTATAGACCCTTTTCACATTTCCAGGTTTCTCAGAAGCGGAAGTTGTCATCGTTGGGTAAAATGCCATAGCAGTGAATGCGAGAAAACATTAAATATATTTTTTTGTGTTCCTCAAATAGCAAAAGAAAAACTCAACGGTAACACTTTACTTGAAGGGGTGTACATAAGACTGCCACGACACCTTCATAATGGTGTCATGACGTGAAGGAGGGTTTATGACAGCTGATATGAAATGTCAATCGTTCTGTCATTTTTAATGCAAAGATAACATTGTTGGAGATGTCTTTGTTATGACAACTTGACAGAAACCAATACATCATAACCTGTCATACATTTGTCATAAACATGTCATAACAGATTAGTTATAAAACTTAAGAATCTACTTTTGTTTTTTTTTACTTTTACTGTCATGTGGTTGGTTTTGACACTGGCTGTCATGAGACCATTATAACTGTCATTTGTATTTTTCTGACCACTTTTTTTTTTTCCAGTGATAAGAATTGAATTTGTCATTAAGTGTTAATACTCTGTCAAATTATTTTATAACAGTGTCATGAATATTTTTCATTTCATAATTTCTTTTTTAAGCACCACTGTAGTTTAGGTCAAGAAAAATATTCATGACGCTGTTATATGTCTTGGTAATGTCAAGTTGTCCTGACAAAGATTATGAGGTTATGATGTATTGGTTTATGTCAAGTTGTCATAACAAAGACATCTCAAACAATGTCATCTGTGCATTAAAAATATTTAATATTTAAGCAAATGACACTTCATGTCAGTTGTCATAAACATGCATAAACCCTCCTTCATATTCATGACACGTGTCATGACATGATTATAAAGGTGTCGTGTCAGTCTTATGCACACCCCTTCAAGTAAAGTGTTACAAACTCAACAATAGTGTTTTTATAACTTTCAAAAAGAGGAAAAAAATTGAGAAAGATGTCAACTTTAGCGTCACTGTATTAGAAACTCTCTCACTGCAGCGTTAACTAGTTTTTTGTAATTTGATAAAAATGTAATACTAATACACTAAGTATAGTGTTATAAATGTACATACTTTTTTAAAAATGAAAATATAAAAACGTAGCAAGATTTACGATGCTGATGACCGTTAAAATGCGTCATCACAGTCCGTGAAAAGGGTTTATTATCAATGTTTACATTTTGCAGACATTTTTATCCGAAGCGACTTACAAGTGAGAGGTTGCCCTTGGTGGGGATTGAACCCGGGTCTCTGGCACGTTACACACTGAGCTAACTCCCCTACTTCATTTGTAGAAACTGCATTTTTTTAAAGCATTCTATGAAGAATAGAAAGTTCAAAAGAACAGCATTTAAAGGGATAGTTCACCCGAAAATGAAAATTCCGTCATCATTTACTCACCCTCAAGATGTTCCAAACGTGTATGAACTTCTTTTTTTCTGTTGAACCCAAATTTTGAAGCATGTCAGTAACCAAACAGTTGACGATAATTATTGACTTCCATAATAGGAAAATACTATGGCAGTCAATGGTTTGGAACAACCTGAGGGTGAGTAAATGATTACAAAATTTTGGGTGAACTATCCCTTTAAGTTCTTGAGGATTTTCTGTAAACAATCAGATTTGAACTTTATACTCATGGTGCTTGTCTTTTTTGCTTGTCTTTTTTCAGTTTATGTTGAAAGAATTGAGCTAAGAGGAGTTACACACAAATCAGACAAACCAACAGAGTACATCCTGGAGGTGAGTTTTGTGTCAGTTGTAAAAACAGTTGTTTACTGTTGATCAAAGTCTCCTGCGTGTTATCTATATTGTAGCGCCAGCAAAAAGAGATCCTTTCTGTAGTCATATTTTTAGAGAATAATTCTAGCCAAAATGTAATTGCCATGTCATACTTCTCTCTTGGTTGAAGGCCTTGTGGTCCGACTCCACTTTGTCGACTGTCAGCAAAACCCCTCAGGAAGTGCTGGAGTTCATCTCCCAGGTGCGTGACAGTCATGTGTGTGTCGTTACATGCGTGTGAGAAATGTTGAGCTAATGCGTAAAGATAATGAAACATTAGCATTCCTGTTCATCCTAATTTGTTGCCCATCACTGGACCGTTGCACAGTCGAAAAAAGTGCTTTGACTTTGAAAAATGCTGGAGAGTGGAAGCCATTGAATCTTTACAACCTGTCAGCGCTCAACAATGAACAGTGTGAAACGGTGTGATTGTGTCTCTGTTCTCTCTTCAGCTGTCTCAGCTCTTTCCTGATGAATGTCTGGAGAAACTTCTGCCTCAGATGCCTGGACTTGATTCCACTCATGACCTAGATCCTCGGTATTTCTGCTTCTGAATCCTAACATGCACAAACAGATACACCGATTCTCATTTATATAGTGTTTTTACCAGGGATGGGTTATAAATTTAATATTTACAATATATTTGCAGATAGGTTGTTTTTAAATTTCAGGTTTTTAATGTATTAAAATGTTTAGTAAAATATATATGTGGGGAAATATTGTTGTTTATTAATCTGTATTGTTTTATTGGTGCTTGTAAATGAAAATGCTCGTTTAATAAATAAAAAAAACGTCATTTTATTATACATTTTTATAGCAAATATATAAATACTGAGATATCATTCTCTTTCTCTCTATACTGTCGTTCAGTATTTATTTTAAAGAACTTTATTCAGCAAGGATTCATTAAATGAATCAAAAGTGACAAAAGAATATTTATGTATAAAGTATAAATGCTGTTTTTGTTTTACTCTCTATTGATCAAAGAATCCTGACAAAAAAAATGTTTCTACTAAAATATTAAATAGCACTGTTTTCATTGATAATAATGAAAATGTTTCTTGAACACACACACACACACCACAAATCACTGGTCAGGAAATTAGCAAGTATTGCACAAAAACTGTAGATAAAGTAAATCAGCACGGAATACCCCCCCCCCTTTTAATGTTTAAGCCGTGTAGGTATAAAACTTGCAGACAGCTCTTACTGGAAGAAGAGTCAGTGTTGTTCCACTCAATGTTAATGGCTTCAAATAGTCCATAGTAGTTGAAAAATGTCTCTCAGTTAGTTTGAGTTTAATGTGAGACCAAATGACCAGGCCAAAACAGCAACTTCTTGGTTGTTTTTGCAGTGTGGGCAGGAGCATTGTCTCGTTGAAAAATAACTTCTGATCATTCCTCTCAAAAGGTTAGTTCAGATAAGGGTCATGTCGTTCATCTTCAGAACACAAATTAAGATATTTTTGATGAAATCTGACCGCTCAGTGAGTCTCTATTGCCAGCAAGACAATTTACACTTTCAGATGCCCAGAAAGCTACTCAAAACATATTTAAAACAGTTCATGCGAGTACAGTGGTTCAACCTTAATATTATAAAGCGACGAGAATACTTTTTGTGCGCCAAAAAAACAAAATAACGACTTTTCAACTATATCTTGTGATGGACGATTTCAAAACACTGCTTTGAAGCTTTACGAATCTTTTGTTTCGAATCAGTGGTTTGGATCGCATTTCAAAGTGCAAAAATCACTTGAACTCTTGAAATTGCGAAACACTTATGACGTAACGAAGGCTCGTTTACTGAAATCACATGACTTTGGCGCTCCGAGCCACTGATTTGAAACAAACGATTCGTAAAGCTTCGAAGCAGTGTTTTGAAATTGCCCATCACTAGATATTGTTGAAAAGTCGTTATTTTGTTTTTTGGCACACACAAAAATATTAAGGTTGAACCACTGTACTCACATGAACTGTTTTAAATATTTCCCTTCTGGGCATCTGAAAGTGTTAATTGTCTTGCTGGCAATGGAGGTCTCACTGAGCCGTCGGATTTCATCAAAATTATCTTAATTTGTGTTCTGAAGATGAACGAAGGTGGAACGACATGAGTAATTAATGACAGAATTTTCATTTTTGGTATTGGTAGCTCACCAATACCAACAGCTAAAAAGGCTCCCCACATACTGACACTCTTCCTCCATGCTTCACTGTGGTAGAGATGCATTTATTATTATATTTCTCACCAGATTTTCGAAGACAGCACAGTGGAGCATCACCATCCAACTCGTGTTTCATTGATTCATCACTCCACACAACTCTGCTGAACCACTATGAATCAGACTTGCCATATTCTGCCAAAAACTTTTCAGAGACAGCAATGGCATTTTCAGTAGTGCATTTGCTTAAATTCCTGACCAATAATTTGTGGTTAAGACAATTAAAAGCTTAATGTTTAGCCATTTCTATTTATTTTATTTTTGTTTTGCCCAGATGTGTGTGTGTGTGTCTGTATAAGTCACACATTATATTAGGTGTCTTTAAATAGTATGCACTTATCAAAAAAATAAGTACAATGTACTTATTGTGTTGATGTTGTACTGCAAAACACTACAGGTTAGGTTAGAAACAGGTTTGGTGGTATGGACAGGTTTAAGGGTGGGTTAAGTAAGGAAAGGCTCAACAGCATAATTATAGATGTAATTACAGAAATTAATTACAGCTGTAATTACATGCAGGTATTTTTAAAATATAAGTACAATGTAAACATTTACGTACACAATAAGTGCATTGTATCAAAATGTTAGAACACCTAAAATAAAGTGGGACCTACATACATTTATTTATTTTGCATATTGTATTTTGTTTTGTAGATCATCCAGACTTGGTTTTTGCTATATCAAAACTGAATAAAAAATTGTATTTAAATTTGGATTTTTCCTCAATTCCACAGATGCTTGACCTCTTATCCACCTCATGTTCTCAAACACGACAAAGTCCGTTTCTTCTTCAGCACATCGTCCGCACCGCAGCTCCCTACTAGCACAAGTAAGCCCCTTATTCCCCCCTCACAATGGTTCATCCCTCCTATGTCACCATGGAGGTTTGTTTCAGGACCACACCATGTCTTGAGGAAACGGGGTTGGAGTTTGTTTCAGCTAAGATGGAATTTGATTTGACCTGCTACTGCTGAGAGGCTTCAGAAGTGACCTCATCTTTGGAAACTATTAATAGGACGAAAGGCCACTTGAACCTAGATGTGTGTCTGTGATGTTATTTTTAGTGGTGGGGGAAGGGACGGAAGCCCCCTTCTTATTTCTTTATTATGTGAATTGCAGAATAGTCATTGTAGATGTATTTTTCACCTATATTAGCCATTAAATACAATAGGAAACCAACAAATCATTATTGACACTGTTATTATTAATATTACAACTGTTTACAACTCAATAACCTGCAGTTGGAATAATATAAGTGCATCTGGTGCAGAGCTGGACCTGTTCCGCTTTTATAGCTTTAAAACTTATATAGCCTTAAAACATTTATAACCTTAAGTTACGTGTGAGCTTGAGCGAAAGCTCACAAATCACGGCGAAAACAATATCTGGGTTCATATTTCACCCCAAAATCATAGGAAGACATAAAACCCCTAATTCTGACTACTGTAATGCAAAAAAAAATCTCAATCATTACTGCAAAATGAAAAAAATATATATATATATATTTTATTTTTTAAATGTATAAAAATTGTACTATTTCTTTTAAATCATTGTACTACTATAATTAATAATTATAATTTAATTATATTTAATTAATTTTTAATTATTTAAAAATCATAATCGAAACAACCCAAAAACAGTTGCATGCATTATGGTATTTGGGGGTAAAATGTGCTTAATTGATGGTCCTGAATAGGCACTATTATTTTTTTTACAAATATATATATATATATATATATATTATAATTATATATATATATATATATATATATATATTTATATTTTAATCTAATTTTAAAAATACATTCATTATATTTTAATTTATATATATTTAAAATAGTTATTCAAATGAATTGCAATTTTTTTAATTTTGATGTGAAATGGGACATGTTTCTGTGAGATTTACCCATTCAATTTAATCTTTTCATGCCAAATCATTCTATATTTCTTAATCACACTTTGTCACTTCCATGTTTTGCAGATCTGGGCTGTTTGCTTCAGTATAGGGGAGCGAGCAGGTGAGTTTAACAACCTCTCACCCCAAACACTAACACATCTCTTTTCTCTCCATCCATAATCCTCTCTCACTCTGTCCCAGGCCCATTTGTGGCGTCGCCAGCATCCAGCCTGTCCTAAGCGTCCATTCCCCCCTCCCGCAGAGCTCCCCTGCCCACCTGCCCCCTCTCCCCCCTCAGACAGCAGTGGCCATCCTCCCCGGCACTTCTGTACCCATGGGGGAGGGCAGTCCACCACAGACGCACCTCACAAACCCTGGAGCCTCATCCCAGCAGCCCAGCCCGGAGCAGAACGGCATCCTGGACTGGCTTCGTAAACTGCGGTTGCATAAATATTACCCTGTCTTCAAACAGCTAACCATGGAGGAGGTACGTGACTTAAAGTGGCTCTTTCCCTTAGAGGTATGAGAGTCATCTCTCGGATAAGGGATTACATTTTTTGGAAAAGATGTTTAGGGAACAGATTTCGGATATTGCAGCCAAGAAATACATCTTTCCTTCCTAACATTTCTCTCCCACTACAACTTATCTAAATTATGACCTCTTTATTCACTTTCTCAGTTCCTCGCTCTCACAGAAGAGGATCTCAACAAGTACGACCTCACTCAGGGGGCCAAGAAGAAACTGAAGACTCAGTTGGAGCTTCAGAAGTGAGTGTGATTTGTTCTCATAAAATGACACTGATACATTTTAAATCTGTGTATAGTGCCATAAACCACCATAGTGACAATCATTCAATACACACAAACGTCTCTTTTACATCTGCTTTTCATGGGTGTAAAAACCTCAACCAGCCCTCACATTTAGCACCTTATCAAACTGCTGTCAAAGCACCACTGACCCGCCAAAGCGGGTCTTCAGGAAGACTCCTGAAGGTGTCCTGTGGTATCAGGCACCAAGACGTTAGTGGCAGATCCTTCAAGACCAGTGTGTTGCGAGGTGGAGCCGCTGTGGATCGAACCTTTTGGTCCAGCACATCCCACAGATGCTTAATCGGATTGAGATTGGGGAATTTGGAGGCCAGAGCAACTCTTCATAATTTTCCTCAAACCATTCCTGAACAGTGTGTGCAGTGTGGTAGGTTGCATTATGCTGCTGAAAGAGGAGGCTCCACCAGGGAACACCCTTGTCATGATGGGGTTTACCTGGTCTGCAACAATGTTTAGGTAGGTAGCATCTGTCAAATACACGTCCACACGAATGGCCGGACCAAGGATTTCCCAGCTGGACATTGCCCAGAGCATCACACTTCCTCCACCGGCTTGTAGTCATCCCACAGTGCATTCTGGTGGCATCACTTCCCCAGGTAAATTCTGCATACGTGCACGGCCGTCCACGTGAAATAAAAGAAAATGGGACTCGTCAGACCAGTCGAACTTCCACTTCTCCAGTTCCGACGGTCACGTACCTGTTGCTTTCGACTGTGGACAGGGGTCATTTTTTTATCGGAGTAAGGTCATAAACAGCTAAAGCATGAACCGGTAGGAACAGGTAGCCTCTTAACCCGATTTCTCGCGGCATGTAAAGGCATTAACCTGCTTTCTATTGGCTGATTGAATTGCACGTGTGAAACTTAGTGCAGATATAAACGCATCCAGACAGAGCGAGCGTTTTGCAGGAAAGGAAGGAAATATATCACAAACGCAGACTCTTTCACGACCCTGCATATGATAAAATGGTGTTCTCATCTCTCGTGCAGCAGAAGTAGAAGTGGTTCAGTCAAAACGCTGCATCTGTAACTGCATGAGAGGATATGAGCCGGAAGTTTCCCGCTGACATGTTGCAAGCTTTATTTAACATCACAACTGACATAACAAATGATATACTCGGAGTCAGATACGCAAATGATTATGTTTTGACATCATAACGGGAAATTACCCGATTTATAAACAAAGTCACGGTTTACTTGCGTTGTCAGGTTACTGGTTTGCATGGAAACAGGGAAAACTGGTTATTTCAATAAGATGATATTTGTGAGTTATCAGCTTACTGGTGTGCATGTAAACATATGAATTAGAAAAAATATGTCAAAATATCTTCCAATCAAAAGTTTGGATTCTGTAAGATTTTTTTTTCTTTTTAAGAATAACAGCATGTAAGTTTGGAATGACATGATGGTAAATTATGATTATTTCTGTGACATATTTGTTGACTCGTATTTTTAACAATTTGTGAATTTTCAAGAGCATGTTGGTAAATGGCCAATTACACTATTGCAGAGCAAATCGCTTCCTTCAGATAACAGTTTGGCGTCAAGAGTTCACTGTCAGCACGGAAGTGGAGCAAACCATTATTCCTTGGTGAAAACACTTTATTCTAATTCTTTTTCCATTCCTCACATCAGCAAGTTTCCATTGCTCAGGTAGAGCTGTGGGAACGAAGATATCAAACAGATAACAGGAAATAATCCTCAGAAGGTTTTCCATGCCTGGAAACAACAACAAATGCAAGGTTATACTGGTTCACGGGTCTCATTCTTAATTAAACGGTTCTCACTGACACTAACTGAAAATTAAAGTGTTTATTTTTACTCCACATGGTAAAGTTGCTGAACTGAAAAGCCCTGTAAGAAATGCGTCCA
This sequence comes from Zacco platypus, assembly GCA_038088235.1. Lineage (NCBI taxonomy): Eukaryota > Metazoa > Chordata > Actinopteri > Cypriniformes > Xenocyprididae > Zacco > Zacco platypus. Next base: position 7,193,829 of record CM076063.1, read on the forward strand.
GTCCGTAGACAGCCTAATTGTACAGACTTCGACCATATTTTAAAATATGTAGTCTTGCAAATCAGACAACTTTGTTTCTAAAATCACTCTTGAAGCAGAGTTGTCTGTATCTACACAGATGATCAGATTTAAGCTGATTCACTGGCAGAATTATGCACATGCAGTGAGTGCTGGAGTGTTTTTGTACACAGCGCCATCTAGGTGTCATTGCTGGGAAATTGTGTTCTATAAAAAACATTTATTGACATTTAGGATCCAGTCATTGTTTATAATCAAATGGTGTATTTAAAAAAAATATATGCAATAAACTTTATTTTTTGTTTTTCTCTCAGAGAGAAGCTGGAGAAGAGATATATGGTGTCTCAGTTTCCTGTTTCCTGTGGTGGGGTTGCCAGAGTGACCCCTTCCAGTCACCTCGGACCCCTGACACACGTACACCCTGGAAGTGGCACTGGTACACACACCCTTGAAAAATCATTCTAATTGAATATGTTTACTTTTTTTGCATTTAAATTAAAATATCCAAAAGATTAAAGTATTGCCACATAAGTTTTTGAAGTAAAATACACTGCAAGAGATTCTAATATTTTGTGTGTCTGTATATTAAGAGCTACGGGTAGACGTCGAGAACAGCTCATTGCCCATTCCACGGGACAGCAGTTCCTCTTCGGGCTATTCCAGTGCTCCTTCCAGTCCAATGACCCCTTTTTCACGTGACACTTCCTTCGACCGGGTCAAAGACCCTCACAGACGTAAGAACGTTTTTTTTTTTTTTATAAAAAATTAAATTGTCTGCAATACATAAAGTACATTATGATACAAACTGGACTTAAAACAATCTTCATATAAACCCATTATAATAAATGTCAAATTACCTAACAGATAGGAATGTAGGGGATTTTACAGTTAAAGACCCAAAACAACAGATATGATAAATGAAGACCCGGAGTCAGAGTTTAAAAAAATAAAATGAAGAAAATTTTACTGAAGAATAATTTGCAGTTTCATCAGCAGAAGGAGCTTCAAGTCTCACAAGGAGTTTGTGGGCAGTTCTCTCTCTCTCCCATACATTCACATTTCCACAACAATTATACTCTAACAGAGTCCACTAACTATGTCATTACTAAGATTCTGATTGGTCAAGAAACTAGACAAAACTGGTAATTTTCCACACATGGACAGATAGTCAGAAACATATCTCCTTCCATTATGATGCTGACGATGGGACCCTGAACTTATGGATAGAATGTTCTGTTAAGTCAGGACAAGGCGTCTGCAAGTCTCAGAGTGCCAGCTGTCCTCCAGCACCCATAAAGGACCTGTACAGAACACTTAGCGCACACACAGAGATACACATAATTCACAGCTTCTTCAAGGCTGAAGTTGATCTGAGCTCTGGTCTGAACAGGAAACTTTACCAAAACATACTGATAAGTTGTACTTTTCTCTCAGTGAGAGGTACAGACAATATACATCATTATTTTCTAGTGTTTGAAAATGCGGTGAAGTGTTTGAAGCATGCAGTGAAATTAATTAAATTAAAAATAATTTAAAAAATAATAATAATACATAATAAAAATAATATTATGTATTGATAAATATATTAAAAATAAAACTTTAAATATTTTAAATATATATTTAAAATATATTTAAATTTTAAATATATATTTAAATATATTTAAAATTGTGTAATTATTATCATATATTTTTAAAAAATAAATATGAATTGTTCATTAAATTAAAATTAAATTATTTCATATTTCACTTTTGGTCTGTATCTTCCAGGTTTGGAGTCTGGTCTGGATTCTGGCGAGAAAGAGCGGTCATGCTTTCTCCTCAATCCTGCGGTATCCACCGGTCCTAGCCGTCCCACTGCCCAAGTCCTCCCAGTCCAGAATGATCCCTCCCTCTGTCCTTCCCAAATGAGTTTGCCCCTTCCCTCCCTGCCCCTCCTCTCCCCAGGCCGGGTTCTCAATTCCCCCCGCAAACCTCGCCCACCCCCTCTCTGTTCAGAAGAACGTCCTAAACCAGTGGGGTCTGGGGTTGCTGTGGGTGTTCGACTTGAAAACATGTTTCCCGGGCTGAGTCTTGACGGTTCCCCGGGACACCAGGACATGTCGTCCCCCCGCGGGCCCCTCGCGGTGCTTCGTTCCCCTCCCGGTCTCATGGTGGAGACCAGCACTGCTCTCACCGCCACATCTAACACCCTCCACCACGTTTCCCACCCACCCTTACACTTACAAGTGTCTTCTTCTGTTCCACGTACAGGATCATACCCTTTCTCTACCCCGTCCTCCTGCCCGTCATCATGTTCCTCCACCAGACCCTCTTTTTCACCTGTCAGTGGCGTACCCATAGGAACAGCTAGCAGCGTTCCAATGGCGGCAGTTCCTGGCAATACGTACTGCGTAAACAGTACACCCGTGGTCACACCCAGTTCCAGCCCAGCGTCCACAGAGAATAGCGGCTACGCCTCTGTGCAAGCAAACAGCATTAACTCTAGTTCCTCATTGTGCGTTTGTAGCTCTTGTGGGTGTAGCCGCAACTGTGGCTCCTACGGGGCGCTTCCGGCTAGCTACGCCGGCTACTTTCCACATCCGTTCTCAGGAACGTCAGTGTTCACGTTAGGTCCTTTGCTTCATTTTAGTCCGCTCCTCACAGGAAGTGGTACCGGCTCCCCTTTTTCCTACCCCCTGGTAGCCCCACCTATGTACAACAGCAGCCTATCACATGACTCACAACAGAATCTTGTGCTTCCCTCAGTGCAGGGTTTTCTTGGGGGAGGGGGCGGTGTGTACCAGCCCCATGGAATCATGGGAAACGGAAGCTCTGGGCATAAGAAAACAGGGAATTTGTCCTGCTATAACTGTGGGCTGAGTGGGCATCGTGCACAAGACTGCAAGCAGCCAGCAATGGACTCTGCACAACAAGGTAACAGCATTGATTATTAGTAATACTCGCTAATAGACCCTTCGCAAACAGTTTGATTGACAGGCGATCTGACCAATCATAACCCTGAATCCGCCATTTTGTCTGACAAACCAGTCAGGGGAGTTAGTAAATTAACATCGGTAAACTTGAACTTGAAAAATTGTGTGTACTCACGTCTTTCCGCGCTTGAAACAACATTCTGATGTCCATTCATGTTTATTTGATGCTATAAATGAACTAGTATGAAGAGATGATCGGTTCACGAGCCGCTTGAAGGAGCTACAGCGATCTGTCACGACACATTAAAGAGACACTATATGCTATTTATTGTTTAAATTTCTTTAAAAATTACGATATATTAAATATGAAACTGTTTCATATGTCTGTCGACGTGTTGTCAGTGTCCTCTTTGCTCTGCAATGTATTTTTCATACATCGAGAGCTTGAGAGCACATGGCTTGTCGGACAAAGCAACAGTAACTAAAGGGGGCGGGTCTTTGCGAAAGGTCATTTGACACCCTAAGGCCGTGTGTCCACCAAAGCATTTTTAGCCAGCTGAAAACGCTAAGCGCTTTGCTGAAAACCTCTGTGAGAGCTTTGGCAGCACAGTGTTTTTTCAGTTGAGACACTTTGCTTGCTATTATACAGAATATTCGTAGGAGTGTTACTAGTATCTCATTTCACATAGTTTGTTTCTGTACCGTTTCTATATAAAAATGTCGTTACAGTGTAAAGTATTGGCTCTGGCTCTTGTTTTAAATTATTTTGTTCCGTTATTATGCTTGTTGTTGTCGTCTGATAATGTTGTACAAGCAGAATGTGGCAGTTGGTTGGTGTTGTATTTGTCCCGCCTCTCCTCCACTGTGATTGGATGGCTGGGTATAAATTGACAGTGATGAGTTCTGCGTTTAACCCAAAGATTAACTTTCAACTCTTGGCGACTGGTAAAAAACAGGAAGTTTTCAGCATTTCAGCGTGAAATAGATTTTCAGCGCCTTTTTACACTCCTGGCATTTTAAAAACGCAGTGCTCCCATTGGAAAAAAAATGAAAAATATGATTAAAAAAAACAAAAAAAAAAAACACTTTGGTGGACCCACGGCCTAACATCAAATTAACAATGCCCAAGCAACCGCCCAAAACACTCTAGAAACCATAGAGCAACATTAACGAAATAACATTCATAAATTCTTAACAACCACATAGAAACAACCTGGAAACTACTCAAAAAACCTAAGCAAGCATGTAGTAAGTAGTGTGTCAAATCGATTAATCGCAATTAATCACATCTAACATAAAAGTTTGTAAATATACTGTGTGTGTGTGTGTGTATATATATATATATATATATATATATATATATATATATATATATATATATATATATATGTGTATATATATATATATATATATATATATATATTTACAAACGTGTTAGATGCGATTAATCGCGATAAATATACATCTATTTTCAAACTTTTATGTTAGATGCAATTAATAGCGGTATATATTTACAGACTTGTTAGATGTGATTAATAATTTTATATATATATATATTTACAAACTTTCATGTCAGATGCGATTAATCGTGTGTGTGTGTGTGTGTATTTATACAGTTAGATGTGATTAATCACGATATATATATATATCGTGATTAATCGCATCTAAACGAGTCTGTAAATATATATATCGCGATTAATCGCATCGAACAAATGTTTGTGTGTGTGTGTATATATATATATACAGACTCGTTACATGTGATTAATCACGATATATATATATTTACAGACTTGTTAGATGCGATTAATCACGATATATATATATATATTTTTAAATTTTTTCTAACTTTTATGTTAGATGCAATTAATAGTGACATATATTTACAGTCTTGTTAGATGTGATTAATAATGTTATTTATATATATATATATATATATATATATATTTATTTTATTTATTTTTTTACAAACTTTCATGTCAGATGCGATTAATTGTGTGTGTGTGTGTGTGTGAGAGAGAGAGTGTGCGTAACAAGCAGCACTACCTACATCTTCAGAAAATATAAAAAGTTATTTTTTGAAAGAAAAAAACAAACAAAAACACGTTTTGTTTTTGCAGGGACGTTTCGTCTGAAATATTCTCCGCAGTCAGACAGCCAGGACTCAGGGGACTAAATGACGTGTATGGACTGGTTTGGACCTGGATCTGCACCTTCCTCAGTGTGTAAAGACACTTGATGTGAGTCCCCCGCTGAGCAAAGACACTACAGTATCTCTTTACAGAAAGATTGAGTGATCGAGTTTGATCAGTTACGGCTTCGAAAGCCTTGTGCCAAAGAATCACTTTACAGTGGATCTTTGTAAAGGCATGTTCAAAAGAAGAACTCTTTGTGTTCTTCAGTACTCTTTACACCATCGTTTCACTTGAGACTCGCTTGAGCAAGTCACCGTGGAGCAGCCAGCAGTGTATCAGTGAACATTTATCGCACACGTCTTTCAAGGAAGCAAAGCAAAGAGATAAACCGACAGATTTTGCTTGCCAAATAACGTGCAATGATGGCAAAGTCTTTTTGCTCTTGGTGTGACAAGTCAACCTTTGGGAATGAAATAGTGGCAGTTATTATTTTTTTTTCTGGAAATTCATAAAGGAAAGGAAAAACTGACAATTGTGGAAGTGGAAATGTTGTTTTCCATCTCAAGAGGTCACTTTTTTAGCTCTTTGACTACCGGAAGTCTTCTTAATCATCATGTGTTATGTTCCTGTTTGTTGTTCTCATGGTATATTTGTTCATGTCCTGGTTTTTGCTACATTTGCTACTTTTGAATTATATTTTTTTATTACACGTTCACTGTTCTCTTTGCCATAAAGGTGCCATGTCAGGGTGACACTCCAATAAAAGACATTTATACAGTAAAAGCACTCGAGACCGTGGAAGTAGAACTTTTTAATCTACTAGCGTTATTAAAACTGTAATGAAAAAGAAGAAATTGCTTCCCAGATTTATGAATTTAAGCTTCTGAATTGAGAACTGAACACAAGAGGAAACCTTTTTTAGTATGTCGCACTAAAAAGCTTTTTTCCACGTTGTTTCGGAATTACATGGGCATATAGTTTTTCCAAAGTGTTGAAAAAGGTCAGACTCACACAATAAGACCCATTTAGCCAATATATGCCATTCCATTGTTGCAGTTTCAAAGCAAATGGTGATATTTATGATCTGTTTCAGTGTCTAGCTGCCTTTTACAGAACATTTGTTTTTAATTATAGATCTTGCAGTCGCTGGATATGCATGTTGCCTGATCATGAATTACTACAGGTTGTATGTATTGTGTAGTATTATTACCGCAGGAAAGCTTTTAAGCTTAAACGACAATGCTGACGCAACCATTTTGTATTCAGAGGTGAATGTTTTTTGAAGATTGATTGTTGAATTTTTGTATAATGTATCAATTTGACACTTTTTAAAATGAATTAAAAATGTTTTTGAGAAACCCTGTTTAAGCAGATTGTTTTAACCAATAAGGGTTATGTAATTCTTTTAATATATTTTAACATGTAATTTATTCCTGTGATGCAAAGCCGAATTTTCAGCATCATTACTCGCGTCACATGATCCTTCAGAGATCAGTATTTTTTCAGCAATTATTTCAACATTGAAATCTTTTGTAAATGTCAGTTTTGATCAATTGTGTCCTTGCTGAATAAAAAAAACCAACAAAATATTGGTTTAACAGTAAAGGATATGTTTTAACTCATAATGTTCCTATACCTAAGCAATACAAAATTACCTTTAATGATGCAGTGACATTTCCAACATTAAAAAGTTAATATTTCTGAGGTAAAGTTCCAAAGAAAAGGCCAAACAGGATGCATATTCCTCTTTTATTTTTAAAATATCAACAGAAATAGAAGTGTGATATTGCTGTAAATCTGAGCAGGAGAAACACAGAAATGATCTTAGTTCGATAATGAGCTCTAAACTCTCATTCAAACAGTCACTTTTGTAAATTGCACAATAGTATCACATATGAATGTTTTTTTACATGAAAAAATACGAAAAAAAAAAAAAGAAGCCATCTCTTTAAATAAGAGCAAATAATGCTCAGGAGAAAAGGCATCTAAGCTTATCTGTACAGATTACTGTAAGACATACAGATGGAAAGATTACGACAGCTCACGGTTATGTATTTATGAAGGCGTAAATAATCCTCTAATAAAATTGAAAGTCTAAAAGCGTGCATCTACAAGAGCAAGGATGTTCTGGCAGCACCCGTGTCCATGGATTGAGGCCACAATCGCTAAAGCCACATTCATTCGCTCAATGTACCATTGATTATAATTCTATTTTCCTTCCTAAGCTTGCACTTTTAAAGCTTCACACTACAATCAAAGCAGAATTTCTTGCATTTTAAATTGCTTACTATTCATTTCCTCAGGTACGTCCCACTGGATCATACTTCAAATGTCAAGTTAAGTAGGACGTCGTTTTGAACCTTGACTTAGCCAATGAGTTGTGAAATCCAAGAACCTCAACGCTCATGACCCAATTAGCAAAAAGCTCGAGGGGGAGGTGAAAAGACTGAATTGCTTCAAACAGAAAAATGGAACAGCAGAAAACACACCTACGGGTAAGGAAAGGCTGTCGAACTCAACAAATAAAGAGATTAGACGGGCAGCAGGAGGGGTTAAAGGTCACCGGAGTGCGCTGGCAGCAACACGACCCCTCCAAGCTGAAATGGACCTAACGAATAACCTCCAAAACTGTTTTGGTCGCCTAACGTTACACTAGATGCTATTTCGGAAACTCAACCGCTAAGTAAAACAGATGATTCCATCTCTACACCCAGTTTTTTGTTGAGTAAACCTAGAGCATTAGTCCAACTTAACCTGTCCTATAACCTAAACAGTCCTCAACCATTATGAAAACACAAAATAACAGAAGCGATTCGAGGTTAAAGGGCTGAGACGTGGGAAGTTAGGAATGAGCTTTGGATCATGGCTGGGATTGGTGAGGGATTCGATCCAAAAGACTAAAAGTTCAGTTGGTTCCTGTGTGGATAGAGGTGAGAAAGTTGATAGGGATATATGTAGAGGAAAGGTCTGAAGTTCAGGGTAGGTTGTATCATTGTCCGAGAGTGAATGCCAATCGTTTTGCCATTATTTTTTTACTGAGAACAAGCATTTCCGAATGTCTCCTGGGATGCGTAGACCATGTACAGGAAGCCGTCCTCGTCTCTCTCGCGCTCGTAGACCTCAGAAATGGCAGTGGACACAGATACCATGCTGTGACCGTTGACAAGCAGGAAGAAAGCCTGGTTGGAGTTGAGCTGGAGGCGTCTCCTATTAAAACCAGAAATGTGTTAGCAAAGTTTTTTTTTTTTTTTTTCCAAAAATAATAGTGAAAGAGATAAATAATAATGAAAGGCAAGAGGTAAAAGACATTACCTGATTATCTTAATAAGTTCGCTCATGTTTACGTGGTCAGGAACTAAAAACTTAGTTTTGTCAAGAATCGGCAGTTGTTTCTCTCCCTTGTATCTCTCAATGATGACCTGAAACAGAATCAAATTAAACTTTAGCATTTATGCATAAATATTTATTTAAGCTGATAAGATGGACCAAATAGTTAAGAAATATACACATATATGCTATGTATATGTACACTATTCAAAAGTTTGAGGTCAGTAAGATTTTTAATGTTTTAAAATAATGTCTCATGCTCAGCATTTATTTGATGCAGTAAAAAGTCATATTGTGAGATATTACAATTTAAATTTGAATATGTTAAATGTAACGCCAATACTGAGCTGAGCAGTATCAGTATACATTTAATATATTCAAATTTAAATTTTATTTACAACGTGAACAGCGTTGACATGGAAGAGAAGAAATTGTCTTTTTTTTTTTTCGCACGTAAAGGGAATTCTCGTCGCTTCATAACAATAAGGTTGAACCACCGTAGTCACATGGACTATTTTAACGACGTCTTTACTACCTTTCTGGACCTTGAAAGTAGTAATAAGGTTGCAGTCTATAGGGGCGAAGCTCTCAGATTTCATCCAAAATACCTTAATTTGTGTTCTGGAGATGAACGAAGGCCTTATGGGGGTAGAACGACATGAGGGTGAGTAATTAATGACAGAAATTTGAACTAATCCTTAAATATTGAAATCTTTAGTACCTTTATAAATGTCTTTACTGTCACTTTTGATCAATTTAATGCATCCTTCCTTGCTGAATAAAAGTATTCATTTTTATTTAAAATAAACTGACCCTCAAACTTTTAAATGATATACATGTAATTTTTTAATTAGACTTAAATATTTACAATTGTTGTCCACCACTTTTTGGTCCAACTCATCCATTTAAAAAACATTTAGTTTAATAATCGTGTGTCCATATTTCTCATTCAAAAGAGCTGCTCTGGGTTTGTGTCTGTTCAGCAGCTGGGAAGTTGACCTCTATCCTGGTCAGCTTGAATAACAATTGATTCTGGTAACCCTGAGGCACTGTCAATAGAGGGGACACCTGGCAACAATACCAATGACAGGTCTTTAAGAGCCTGATAAAGATTGCATACACATGCAAACGCAGGCATTCTTATGCTAGTTGTTAAACTGGGTCTATTGATAACCTTCCTTTTGAGGTTATCCATAAGATTAACCTATTGTGCCCAATTCACACTGCTGAGTATGTTTTGAAGTTTTACATAACGGCCTTAATCCTGAGGCCATCTGCTTTTGGGTCATTTACTTGATTTCTTTAATTTTCCAAAAATGAAAATCTCATCATTTAGTCGTCCTTGTGCTCGCTCCAAACCAGAAGGACTGAAAATATCCAAAGATATTTTTAAACAAAGACATATGCTTTGCTGTTTCAACCCCCTCACTTTTCCTACAAGGGCCATTTGGAAGACACAAAGGTGTCAATAGTGATCAAGGCCTGTAGGCCAAGCTGTGTGTACATCGGGGGTCTGTGAATTGTCACACCTTTAGTACAGTGGGGGGAGTTTTAATCTTCTGAATGGTCAGTTTGAATCTCTCACATTTGGGTTTCAGTCACATGGTCAAGGAAGGGATGAAAGAACATTGTAACTAGTGCTCTCTCTCTCTTTTATACTCCTTGAGCAGTCTCTGGCCCCCTCTGTCTTTTTCTTTCACTATCTCTCAGGTAACTTTTTACATATGTGCTGGGTACGATTTATGGTATATATTTTATCATTTCAATATCACCAGATATTGTCATTAAAACTCTTTCATTACAAATGATGTGCAAACTAGTTCTGATTTGGCATTAACTTTTAAGTACTACCTATTGCAATACAATATTGTCACACTATAGCAACGCTCTGCCACATAACTGCGCTTATTTCCGTCGTTGGTATAAGTAGCAGTGGGTCGTAATAGACATTTTTTTAGTCATTCGGCAACCCTGGAGCCTGAACCACTGTAGGCGAACCACCTTTGCATTATTTTCTTTCTTCTATGGAATACAAAAGAAAGATATTTTAACAAATGTCTACGTTTTTGTCCATAAAATGAAAGTCAAAGGGCTCCAAAGTTGTTTTGGACACCATTCACTTTAATTGTAACAACGAACAGACCTTTTTCTCAAATATACATATATTTTTTGTGTTCCGCAGAAAATTTGACTAAATGATGACGGATTTTCATTTTTGAGTGAGTGAACCATCCTTTTACATCCATTGTTTTGTGATGGTAAATTGATCGGATGCAAATGAGCAATTCTGTTACTTCCAGGAAACATTCGACCACATTCTACAAACAATATTCCATTCAATTTCAAACATCTCCATTATCAATTTTAATTTTCATCTCCAGACGCACACATCTGCTTACCGGGATCTTGCTTGGATGCTGTTCCCGGATCAGCCGTACATCCTCCACCCGCTGCTCTGTAGAAAGGAAGTAGGAGCGGATATTAGATACAGGCAGATCACAATACAGAACGCATTAAACCATGGCTGGATATGGGTCTCAAGTATCAATCAATTCACTAAAGGACCAAGTTTAATTGTGTTTAACAGGTCCACGTTAAACTTGTCAGCTCTATTCTGTGGTTCAGTTCCAACCAAACAAGGAAGATCATCGATGTGATGAAAGCTTAAACTGTTCTGTTGGCATATGAGGTGCAAATAATGCCGGAATATTCATTTTTGGTCATCTCCCCCTTTAAGGACGCACTCAACAAGACTTGTGTGTTCTTCTGAGTTCAATAGGAATATTAGTTTATTTCTTTGTTGTATAAACATTTGTTCCCCATCATTTTCTCTTAACAAGTTAATGAACAGAAAAGAAAAAGAAACAAGGAAGACCTTTGTGTACCACGCTAACTAGACTTTGAACAAAAGACATGACTCAGCATGAGATGAGTATCTACGGCAACCATAAAACAATAAACAATGACTCTACAAAACATTACTGCATTTGATATTTAGGAATGATGTTCATAGCACATGTTGATGATCATAGCACATGTTGATGATGCATGGCACGTGCATATTGAGCAACTGTGGGAATTTTGGTGGCTGACAACTAACTAACCACACTCATTTCCGTTAAAACTCGTTCTGTAGTTTCGTTTTAAAGGCCTGGTTCATCCTTTTTATGATGTTTTATTAAAAAGAGCATTCAGTGTAGCTTAATGTGGACCAGTTCAGATGGTTAAAGTCAGGGTTACTCAGTTCTTACAAAAACAAAGCAATTTAGAACCTACTCAGGTAAAACAGCATTCATTAAAACTATGTTTGGTATGCGTATTCATAAACATATTTCGGATCACCACGAGTCAAACAAACCGATTCATCAACGTTCGGTTCGGTTTGTGAAGGAATCATTTAGAACGGTTTTGTTTGTTGATTCATTGGTGAAATAATTCTGCTTAGAAACACTTTCACAACATTGGTTGAGACTGAATTGGGTCATTCACGGGCTGACAAATGATTTATTTTATATTTACATCAAGTAGGCCTTTGTAAAAACTCACTCTCTTCAAGTATCGATTGCAAAAGTAGGCTATGTGATGAAAACAGCCCAATATGTCGTCTCTGGCTACGTTATCTGCTATTTTGCACTTCTCTCCCATGGAAATAAAGAGTGCAACGGTTGTGAAAAGGGGAAACAATTAAACGTCGCATTAAAAACAGGCCTGCGACGATGACAATCCCATATTACTTTTAAACGGTCGAGGTTAATATCACAATCGCTAAATGAAATATTCCTAATATTCATTCGGCGTCTTTGTTTGTTTACTCGAGTCCTTCCAAATAACCTTAAACGACGCGTCCCATCCCCCAATCCTGCAGCGTTTCGCTAACATCTGCCCACAAACAAAGACATCGCGACATAAAATATTGCTTTTGGTACGTTGAAAATAAAGTAAGAGCATTTCTTTGTGTTATTTGTTATGCAGTCTCTAGGATCGTACAGTCTGAACATTAAGATAGCGAATATACACGGCCGACACCCTTATAACCCAATTGTTTTCTAGAGCAATTTTTCAATATATACAATTATAATTAGAATATGCGTGTGTTATATTTCTACATACTTCAATACAATAGCCAGTATTACTGTATACACGATTATAAATAAAGGACAAGCATGAACTTTCCCAGAATAGAGGCATATGTGCAGTAAATCAATACTGAGGCTTTTATACATGAAATATATGATATGAACTCGACGAACTTACCAAATGTCCTCCTTTGTTTAAATGTCTTTTCCGAAGGCATGTTTAAAATCACCGTTTTCTTTAGGCAAACCTGCCTAATGTTGTTTCTTTGCTGTCCCTGAACAAAGCTTAATCTGTTATGTGTTTTATAATGCGAAATCGTATATTTCAGTTGCGTGTCGTCGCTTCGTCCGGCAAAGACTGTTTCAGCCCAGCAAAACAAACCAGTCAGCTGATCTATGACGTCACGGCGCAGATGCAGAACATGAGAGAAGAGCGTGAGGTTAGTCACTCCCTGACCCCTCAGCGGGGCATTTTTAGGACATTTTGTGTCTTTGCTAGTTCCTTTTTATTGTATAGTAGCCTATATGCTTACTGAATTCATAATAGTTCCGTATTTGAAAATGAATAATAGGGCTTTGTAAAAACGCCGTTTTCAAGCTTGAAAAATAATCACTTTAGCATGCTAGTTGAATATTTCCCTCTCAGGATAAGTTTACAGTCATGTTGAAGCATGTTGTCACACTATATGGGGTGAGTTTGTTGCGATGGACACATGCTTTTTTTTAAAAATATAGGATTTTCCAGTTTACACAAGCTATTATGCTTTTCCAAAAGCCTAAATCCTTAAATAATCCAGTGCAGACAGAGATGAGTCAGAGTGGCTTGAGACTGAGTAATAATTCATTATAATAATAATTATTAATATATATATATATATATATATATATATATATATATATATATATATATAATTAATTTTAAGAAAACTTTTTGTTGCTTGTACACAAGCAGCCAGTTTATTTGATCGTCAATGTTTCAGAATAGATACGATTATAATGCCGTAGAGATAAATGTTATGTTTTGTTGCTACTGTAAATATTTGTGTAGCAACAATCCTGTAGCAATATCAAATAATACAGAATTAGTGTAGATAAACCAAAGCCATGAAGTCAGTGTTAACTTATGACTGAAAAATTTACACACACACACATGCAGTTTTCATGTTTTATGGGGACATTCCATAGGCGTAATGGATTTTATACTGAACAAACTGTATATTCTATCGCCCTACACTAAACCTACCCATCACAGAAAATGTTCTGCTATTTTAGATTTTTAAAAAAGATAATTCTGTATGATTTATAAGCTTGTTTCCTCATGGGGACCATCAAAATTTACTGGTATTACTGTACTTGTGGGGACATTTGGTCCCCGTAATGTAGGGAATGCCAGGACACACACACACAGACAGCCAAAATTGCTTTATACAATTATTTGTACTTTTGCTTTATTGGTGTAATTTTTTTTAGAGATAGTGGAACAGACGTGAAATGTGATGAAAAGTAAATATAGTGATAAAGTTGCTCAGTTGTTTATACTGGGCCTGTTTTGTCAAGCCCTGGTTTGTTCATCGCTGTTGTCAGGTGACTAGCAGGGATCATGTAAGTGAAAACAATATTGACAATCCAGCATTGCTAGCCGCTAGGCTTCTAATTTGATCAAATTGAACCTCTTGAATACTGAGTGGATTGTATGAATTGCAGTAGAGCATTATTAGGTGAAAAACACAAAATACAGTTTGAGGGGAATTTGGCCTACTCAACATAATGTTTTTTTCTAGTTGTTTTGAACTTGCCATATGAGTCACATAATAGGCTACACTCTTCTATTTTATTTTTTACATTTTATGATTCAAATGACATCAGTGCTCTAACATTTTGCATAGTAGACAAGATAATTAATCAACAGGCTATTAATAGGTAAACATATGAACATTTTTTTCCCCCTCTCACAGATTTTCCCATTAACCTTCTGGTTTGCTGGATGCGGTTTACTTGCAAACAGAACATCTGTGCTATAATTGCACATTAGCATTTTTTTTTTGACATTTTTGCTGGCTTATGAAAGGAAAAACTTAAATACGTTTATACTATTAGTTTGAAAATAAATATGAATTCACCTAATCTTATTTGGAGGCTTAACTGGCTTTTAATGATTTTATTTTTATTCTAAAATTCATACTCTAGTTCAAAGTACTGGCTATTTGGAGACTTTAGGATTTTAAGATGCATAAATAGACAATACATGATTTTTTTATTATAAATATTATATAATTATTTGAACAGCAGATGCATCTGTGAGAGATGTCTGGGGAATAATCCAATCCAACACATTGTCATCCATATTCTATGAGTATTTCTGCAGTAAAAACCTGTTTTCTTGGATGTTTGAACTCAAATTAAAACCATCCAGATGTTCAGCATACATTCCTCTGGAAAATAATATCTTGCAACTTCTGTGTAAAAACACCCTCATGCTTATTCAGATTCAGCACCATACACTAAAGTATATTTTCATAAACTGTGTCAAGTTAAAAACAGTTGTGCAAAGATTTTTGTGGCTCATGAGACAAAACATGTACGGAATATATTAAAATGCCACAAAAACACCTCAGGAATTGGTAGTTTAATTTTTTTATGTAAATGAAATAGTAATTCACGAGGCACTGTAAGGCTGGTAGCTTACGCTGCTATTTTGAACCAATAATCGGAAACAAAAAGCAGTTGAAGGATGACGTGCATAATTCAGTTATTCATCTGACTCAAATTTAATTAAAATTATTATTTTTTAACTTTAAAAGTCTTTCTTAGAATGTTTAGATAACGAAAGTTACAATCACCTTACGTTTTCAACATGATCAGTGATGAAAGGAAAGATTCTCAAAACCTTTAAAGCAGGCAAAGTTATTTATTAAGTTACATGTTTAAATATACAGTAAAGGAACAACATACTGTATTAAGTATGTTAAGTTCTAACAAATAATGCACTGCTGTGCAGAAAAGGCCTTAAAAGCCTTTCTTGTAGTAAGAGAGCGCATAGTGGCAGGGTTAAAGCCTTTCTCCTAAATCAACAGTTACCTTTCCTTATACCCTGAGCAAAGCATTGTTATACATGAGTGGAAAACCACCACCCAAAACCAACTGACAGGAAACTAAAAGATATGGCAAATGGGCGGTGATTAAGAGAGGGAGAAGTACATTAACATATTCTCCTCAATGCATGTTTAAGCAATACCTAGATTGTACATTAGGAGACTTTAATATCTCTATTAAGTACAACACCAATCAGTTCAATTTATAAGCTGGGCCAAATATGACATATTATTCTCCTTTTGCTTTTCTGTTTGACCTCGGGACACCGCCCCGAGGTGACTAGAGAGCACATCAGCTTCAGTCCAGATCCAGCCTCTTCAGAAGACCTCAGATGATCATCACCTGTGAAGAGACGGCGCCAGTTCCTGCGAGGACTTCAGAAGACGCAATCGTCTGGATCAACATGCACATTGCCCAATTCTATATCCTAATTAATGTTAATGTAATTTATTTTCTCTTTGCTTCCAACTTCAGTTAAACTGCTAACTCTGATTGTAAATTAATTAACTAAATTATGTTATTTGCTAACTGCATTCTTTAAATTGTAATGTTGACATCCGTTCTCTGTAAAGCTGCTTTGAAACGATATGTATCGTGAAAAGCGCTATACAAATAAATTTGAATTGAATTGAATTGAATAGTTACATGTTAGAAAGCACTAGTAGATAAATAGTATGTAGTTAAGGCATATATGTCATGTGAAGCAAAAGGTACAGATGTGTCATTGATGTGTAAACGACTGTCTCCCCAGACAGAACCATCCTGTTCCTGGAGTGTCCCAACGGTCCTCAATCAGCATATTGATGAATCCCTTCCACATGCATTTGCATGCTGTGATGATGAAGGCCACTGCCCACGTTTATTTCATATGTATACCTTTAAAGGGATTTCTGAAGCACTAGAGCATTAAAGGGTTCTATCCGTATTTGCTCAGCCGCACAATGTGTCAAGGTTTGTCTTGCGCAGTGCAAATTGATATTTGTCGCTACACATTTAGCTTAACACCAATTATCTAACTAAAAGACGTTTAAAATAATATACAGAAGTTACAAACTTCTAGCCCTGGTTTCACGGACAGGGCTTAGATTTAGCCAGGATTAGGCGTTAGTTAAATGAAGACATTTAAGTATCTTTTAAAAACGTGCCTTAAAAAGCATTGCTGGTGTGCATCGTGAGACAAAACAATGGACATATTTTAAGTTATGTCAGTGCAAGCTGCTTTGAGTTAAAAAAGATCACTACTGCATTTTAGTCTGGAACTAGGCTTAAGCCATGTCTATGAAACTGGGGACTAGTGTCTGCCTTAGGTGAGGGGTTAAAATACTTGCAAACTATCTTTTAAGACCTTTACTGAAACGTTTGAAACCTAAAACGTATAATGTATGGTTGTATTATAAGGGAAAACACATTCTGACATCACACACATTACTAGTAAACAGGTAAACAATACCCATTTTTTCCCCTCCAAAATCAGAGTTTATCATAATTTAGAAAAGTTGCATTTGAACTTAAGAATATTAAAGAGTTAGTTCACCCAAAAATGAAATATCTGTCATTAATTACTCACCCTCATGTTTTCAAACCTGTAAGGCACAAATTTAGATATTTTTGATAAAACCCGAGAGTTCTCTGACCCCTCCATAGACTGCAACACGACTACCACTTTCAAGGCCCAAAAAGGTAGTAAAGACCGTTAAAACAGTTCATGTGACTACGGTGGTTCAACCTTAATGTTATGAAGCGATGAGAATGCTTTTTGTGTGTAAAAACAAAACAAAAAGAACAATTTTAATCAACAATTTCTCCTCTTCTGAGTCAGTCTCTGACGCTGTTCACGTTGTAAACACAGTGCAGCGCTTCCAGGTTCTACGTCAGAACGGCGAGTTGCCGGACCCTTCGTCAGCGTCACACGCATGCGTCGTGGTACTCGCGTGAACAGGGTTCTTGGCGAATTAAGAAATTGTTGAATGAAGTCATTAATCATCATTATAATTTTTTTGTGCACAAAAAGTCGCTTCATAACATTAAGGATGAACCACTGTAGTCATGATGACTCTTTCAACAATGTCTTTACCGTTCTGGGCCTTGAAAGTGGTAGTTGCATGTCGTCTATGGAAGGATAGAAAGCTTTCAGATATCATCAAAAATATCTTAATTTGTGTTCCGAAGATGAACGAAGGTCTTACGGGTGTAGAACGACATGAGGGTGAGACTCTTTAATTATTCTAAACCAAAATCTAATCCAGTATACAGCCTACGATCTCGACGAAAACTTGACTAACATGTCAGAAATGCAAATTGCAAGTACACCCGAGAAGGAGTTCATTTTTATTCGCATCTTAATTTTTTTTACCAACCACATGACATTGATGTAAAGAGATGTGCATTGATCTCTCTCTCTCTCTGTGTGTGTGTGTGTGTGGATCACTCCTAGTCACACTCCGTGTTCCTGTCATCCTCCTAGCCATCAGATGGTGGGCAGGCTCACTCACGGCTGGGCACTCAACTGATGGCAGCTGTCCTGTAGGAAGTGCAGTTGGCACGGGTTTATCTGCGATGTCTCTCCGTTATCTCGCCTTGGCATCGTGTCATGGTATAAATATTCAATATATCGGAACTCAGTTTTAGAGTCTCAACTTCGGGTTGATCCAAAAATGCGTAGAATCTTGTTAAATCGCAGCATAATAAGGTGTTTCGTAATTGTATTAATTATAAAATCGCAATTAGCCTCATAGAGGAAGTCCATATTGTCCATGAGAGGCTTTGGGCGTCTGCATGGAATGACATCATACGTGAGCTGCAGGGTTTGTCAGTGTACAGCAGGTGGCGCTCTTGCTCAATCACTGCCCGTCATGATTACAGTCGAGCCTCTCAAGGGACTGTGTGAGAGGCAGGCTGCTATTTCTGACACATCCTCTCAAACAAGCCCGCTTTCGGCTTTCAGAAACATTAAAGCTGCCACGTAAAAAGATTTAATCCTATGAATCCAACATTTATGATCCTGAACGCATTCACGTTCATGAAAATCTCTTGCATAATACAGTGTATAATTCAGTATAATTTCCTAATTATTTGCATTGTGCATCCTGTTCTTGATTATACAATCTGATTTTATAAGGGGGGAAAAAAAACACTTGTTGCATTACAGATTTTCTTAATGCAGTGTTATACATGCACTATAAAACAAAACACAACCCATAGTGCTTACATTGTGATTTCACTTTCAAACCAACCATTGACTATCCTGTCTTTTTTTAATTATGCTTTTGTGATTTAATCACTGTAAATTAAATTATCTTTAGGAATTTTTGAATTCAAAATTTCTGATGAAAGTAGTGATGGTACTATTTTCTATTGCAATGGACAGATGTGCAACTCTGACAACAAATATATATATATATATATAAAAATGTGTGTGTGTGTAATAATAGTAAATATAAATTATATATATATATATATATATATATATATATAAGATGAGAAAAAGATGAATTTCTGTAGAAAACTAGTGCTGTCAAATCAATCAATTAGTCATTCTTAATTGCATCTAACGAATGCTATTTATATATATATATATGTGTGTGTGTGTGTTTTTGTGTGTGTATATCTATCTATCTCTCCATATACATACACACATCCATTATCATTTTGAAGTAAAAACAATGATCAAGTCCCCCTCCCCTCCCCTTTTTCTTTGTGATTTAATAATTTCTAATAAACCTTTAGGGTCATCTTATGTCCAGTGCAGTATGTTTCAAAATGAAAATGCTATTTACTTCCTAAATTATTTAACCAAGTTCTTATAGGTGCAATCGGAAATGATAAGCCGATGAACCTGTTGAACCTTGTTCTGTAGACCAGGATGTTGAGAGCTTGTGTGGCAGTAATTGAAATCCTTTGACCCGTCACCAGGGCCGGAGGACCGAGGGAAAGATTTGATCATAATGTGAAGCATCATTGCAAATGAAAATGGTGCTCTCTTTCAATCTCCAACCCATTTTTCCCCCTTGAATAACACTGAACGAGTTCATTCGGATCAATCCGTGGATGACCCTGAATGGGCTTTTTTGGGAGGAGCAATATCTTATTAAATGAATTACTCTTAAAGTAATGGAGTCGTAATAACCTAGTGCACTCTATAGTTTTAGCATGATAAAAGCAGGCGGCGAGTATTGTCGACAACAGCCCCTCTCAAGGCCGAGACTAGTAATTCAGCACAGCGTTGCCATGGTGGTCACCATGGAAACATCCTACACCGTTTGCTGAGAGTTGAAGGTAACACCCACTCTCATTGTTCATCGTTCGCTGGGCTAATGCATATTCATAGACACAGCGAAGCCATTACCGAAGGCTTTTATTGGTCTGTGTATCCATCAGCTGCACAATACCATTACAAATGCTGCAATTCACCTATCTATGGCCTCTTAATTAAGAGGGACTAGATTAATAACCTCGGGTGATGTGATTAATAAAGCAACAGGAGTGTATCTGATTTGTGTGGAAGCACGATTACATTTTCTACGCCGTTTGTTTCAGTTGCAGTCTGAGAAACTTGTGTGGAGAAGAAAAAAAGGAGGCGACTCAGGCAGGTATCAGGATGACGTTTTTAATCAGTTTGAAAGACAAATATTGATGCGATTGCATATCGTTTAACAGACAGCACAAAAGCGATTTGCTTCGGAGATAATTGCTTCATCAGAAGTGTACAAGGTTTGCATGAATAAAAGATCAACTCAGAGCTCGAGGCCTTGAAACATATCACCCTCCTACACAAACACATTCACCTTAAGTTGGTCCGCGCAATCGCGTCCTACAGGGCTACGTTTGCAACAACAGAAATAACATCCAACTCTCTGCTGAGTTTATTTGCGCACTTACACATACCAAACAAAAGACATGGCTAACAGCGCTTTTTGAATATTCAAAACGACATTTTTTTTTTTGTAACCAAAGCCAGTTAATCAGCCGCATTGTTAGGCAGCATGTTCATGCGTCCAAAACATGGTTAATTATGAGCGTTGGCTACAAGCAACAATCAGACACGACTTACCTGTCTAATGAAGGGTAAAACCAACGCATCTGGTCACAGATGAGCCTCTCATTTGGCAGAGGGCATGGTCAGAAGGCTTCTGCGTATCCACACCATTAGCCAAAGGACCCGGTCGCTGAGGTAGACTGTGACTTGTTGTCAGAAAGCAGAAGGAACAACAACAAAATCACTAGTCTTCCACAGCGGCCCAAGCCAACATCTGCTGAAACCGAAGTCGGTATTTGTAGAAATACAGTCATTATTACTGGAAGGCGTTGAGATTTACTTCAATATCTTTGGGGACTGGGCTTTCTGTAATCTTTTTCAATATATTGGATGTATGTTCTGCAATATCAGTGGTGGAATAAAACCAGTGGCATGCCCAATACATTTCATAGGAGAGGGAATTGATTTACTGTCTATGAAGATGAATATTTATTAAGAGCTCTTCAATATGTGTGCTTTCAGCTTCTGAAGTAACACGAGCTAAAGCTCTCCAGAGACCCAGAGTGTGAATCCGGAGAAATCCAAGACTGATGGGAGCTCATAATGTGGTATTACTTGAAGCATACCTGCCCTTTCCATTGAGAAGACTTCACACACCCTGCAAAATGTCGCCCGTATCTGAAGGCTACTGTGGCAACCTTGTGTCCTCGTGTTCGGTCCGATGATGATCAAAATGAAAGATGATTCAGCCAACAATCCCCTAGTTCGAATAACAGGTCTGCTTGAAAAGTCCCGGAAAAAAAGCTTTAGGTGTGAATCGCACAATGAATGGCAACAAGTAGAAACCTTTAAAAAAAAAAATAAAAGAAAAAGAAAGAAATGCGAGCATTACAAATGCAATTCGTAGAATTATAGTAACAGTCTTGTCCATGTTTGCCACACAAGTAAATATTTATTTCTTTATACATAAATATCTACAAATAAATATAAAATATATGTAACACTTTAAAATAAAGTCTCATGTTAACGAACAAACAATGAGCAATACATTAGTTACAGTATTTATTAATCTTTGTTAATGTTGGTTAGAAAAAATCATTTGATTTTAATTATGCATTAGTAAATGTGGAAATTAATATTAACTAAGATTAATAAATGCTGTTAAGTATTGTTCATTCTTAATTCATGTTAAAGTAGTTAACTAATGAAACCTTATTTAAAGTACAACCTATATATTTTATTTATATATATATATATAAAATATATTTTGCATTGTATTATACATTTCTAAATATATTTTTTATATAAAAAAAAATTCTCATTATGATATAGCAATTATTCATTTGATTTTCTCTTGCATTTGTCTGTTACTGCAAGAAATGTTCCACAATCAAAGCCGTTCGAAGACACGAGTCATATTTTAGTGAACATCCGTCTTTGATTCACAAATAATTCAAATCATTTATAATGATTTATAAAAATTAGCTAAGGCCATTTTACTCGCATTTGCGGTTTACTTTAATCCTGCGTATGACCATTTTATTTTATATAATTTAGTACAGCCGTGTAAATCTGACCATCAGCACTGCATAGCCCCGCCCACCAAATCTCATTGGCCCAAAATCCGGTTAAAAATTTTCCTCGAAACTTGGTTACATAGTTAAGACACTCAGTATTTCCTAAGCATTAAACTGTTGTCCCAACAATCCGATGTTCCCTGAATTACCATTAGCCACTGAAGCAGTTACCCTTGGGTTTAAAAGCTGGCCATAAACGAGAAAGCATTCAGTTAAGCATGCTCACGACTCCCACGTAACGCCCGCCGTTCAGGAGATAATGAAGTGATCAGTTTTAAATGACAGATCAATGCACGGAAGAGAGAGCGACAGTAAAGGCGAGGCAGGAAAGGTGCAGCGAGCTGGCCTTTTCTTATAGCTTGCACATCATTTCGCTAAAACCTCTCTCCACACACACACACACACACACACACACATCCTAGACCTTTGATAGTGAC
The DNA here is from genome assembly GCA_038088235.1 of Zacco platypus. Classification (NCBI taxonomy): domain Eukaryota; kingdom Metazoa; phylum Chordata; class Actinopteri; order Cypriniformes; family Xenocyprididae; genus Zacco; species Zacco platypus. The sequence goes on from CM076063.1 coordinate 7,216,376, forward strand.
ATTTGAAGAAGGACAGCTGAGTGCATTTAGCTCTACCTTCCTCGGAAGACACGAGCGACGGGACTGTGCCCTCTTCTCTCTGAAGGAAACACTCTATTTGCTTTCAGTCCAGAGGGCGGAGGGCTCCACAACAAAAACAAAAACAAAATCCAGCTAAAAAGCTTCCTCGCTCGTGCGACGTAACACGAACCGCAAGATTCTGTCTTGGCGCACAAATATGTACAGCGGACGACGGCGTGCTCCGTCAAACTCACCTGTGCGGACAACAAAAGCATGACTGACAGGTGTTTTGGGATGGTAGGGGACCGTCAAAGCTAAGGTTACATCGGCCCATTCATTTTGTATAAGGCCCTGCTTGGGTTAGCACATACAAAGAGAAAGCAACAATCGGGAGGCCATTGTGTCGGAGACGGCATTGAGCGGAGACTGACAGCGCGATTCTTTAGCCCTCTGAAGGAGAGCTTCATTAGAGACGTGGCTACTTGCCGTCACCGCCTCATACTGAGGTGATGGATTACTTTCAGAGCCCAAGCCGCACAAGGGAAATTAGCTCGGATCAACTATGGTTTTTCCCATTAAAAAAACATATTAGCCATAATAGGCTCCTCACTTTGTATGAATAAAGTCGAGCCGTCCTTTTTTCTTTCGGTCCCCTCTCATTTTCTTTAAGTAGCCGAACCCGTTTCCGCACGCACTTATACATTTACTTAAGATTCCAGAGAAGTGGGAGCAAGTGAGAGAAAGAAAAAAGGTGAGAGTACCGTTCCTATTTATCTCCTGTCGGGAGTCTAGCTGGAAAATAATGGGCTCTACGTTGAATAGTAATCCTTTATTAAGGCCAGTTAAATTATGCTCTTCAGTTTAGGATGGCCGCCTTTCACTGGGCACAATTAGAAAAACCAAACGCGCCGCGTGGAGAGAAAGAGCTCGGTGTCCAGCCAAGAGGAGCGAGCATTCAATTCAGCTCCTGTAACATGCGAATTAAGACTAATGTCCAATTATACTGTCGCCACCATTTGTCTAAAGATGATTCGATGGAGAGAGAGAAATCTCTTTCCTTTGAGAATGTGCATAGATCATAACCTCGGGGATTCGTCATGCTTGTAAAACTTTATTACGATCATTCTTGGCAGGCGAAAATCAATTGTCTCCATTTTTTGGATTGTTGAGCATGTTATAGGGATCTTTATAGGCTCGGGATGTGACAGTTTGGACGTCGGAAGGATTCATCGCGTCTCGCTAATGGAGAGACCTCAAATAGCTGGTCAGGCAGATGACGAGATGTTCATTTAATAGATAGTACTTTTTTGCTTCTCAACTCATGTGTGGAACATGTATTGGGGAAAGAAAACAATTAAAAAATGCATTAGGGCGGCCGATTATGGAGCTTAGACGGCAGATAATGATGTCAGTTAGCTTCGAAATCTTGTCAGAGACGTGTTCGACTCACATTCAGATGTTTAAATGAAAATGTTCCACAGCAGATGTGGAGCGTGATAATGACTAATTGCAAAAAAATGCAATTATTCAACCAGTAACTACGAAAGCAGCTTTTTCCATCTGAAGCGATTAATAAATCCTCTGAGAGTTCAGGTATGAATTGGATTTTGATTTGAACAAAACAAAAACTCAAAAAGCTTTTAAGAGAAAACAAAGCTTTTAAAAGCAGATACTGAAGGTTTACAAGAAAGAACAGAAAACGGACAAGATTGAATGTTTAATAAACATTCATTTGGTTTCTCAGAGAATACCAAAAAAGTCAATTTTGTAAAGTAAAAAAAAAAATATATATATATATAAATAAATAAAAAATGTATAAAAACAGATATAATGAATTATATAATTTAATTTATACTATTATAAAAAGATACATTTAAATATTAATTTGAAATTTTTTAAAAAATGACCATAAATCAAAAAACAACCTCAAAAAATGTACTCACTGTGAGCTCATATATAACTAGTTATCTCGATTGTTAGATTGCCAACACTATGCATCAAGAAATCCTCCCGATATATTCTTTAATGCAATAACACCACACTAACATCGGCTCCCAACCTGGCTGGCCACCTCTCCTAATTTGATTCCCTTCACATCTAGTGAACCCGTCCTTTGAGGCAACATAGCAGGAACACCTTGGGTGGCTGTTCAGTCACCCCTTAAAATTATTACCTCTCTCACTCTTTTCCTCTCGCTCTCTCTCTCTCCCCAGGCACTGAGCTGAGCTGATTAGGTGGGTGACTTACAGTGACGGAGGTGACTTCCCACTTCCTACTCGCTCTCTCTCTGTCTCGCTCTATCTTTGAGGAAGAACCACTGCAGAGATGCTTGAATCCATCTCTTACTGATTTTCTGTGAGTGCTGCTGTGTGGGGTTGAGAGAGCTGCAAACTGTGCCTGTGGTTCCTCAGCACCATTCCTGTAACTACAAATCTACAATAGAGATGTACAGTCTGGAGTCAGACGTACTAGAAGTCAGCACTATATGAAATTTCTTAGGTAATGGTAAAGATTTGTGGAGTAAAGAAGCGCTATTATTTACAGTGGAGTCTAGCAGTTTAAATGCCATTTTGAATTTTTCAAATTTAATCAATTTTGTCCATTAAAGTAGATCATCATCATAAAACTCAGAGAATAACATGAAATTCAGAATGTCTTGGTATTTTATACATGTTCATTTTGCTTTAAAATCAACAGCACTCTGGAAGCAAATAAATTTGGCCTTTTATACTATCTATCGGTCAGTCGGTCCAACCATCCATCCATCTCTTTGTTTTAACCCTTTCCAAATAATTACACTTTATTTTCACGTTTAAATGAAGTGCCAGATTTTCACTGTGGACTTTTGGACTCACATTCATAATATGCATAAAAATCAAAGTTTTCCATGTAGCTGCAATTCATTTACCGCCATTTTGCCTGTAATCTAACTCAATATATTATAATAAATCCAATATTACTAATACGATTTTATTTTTGACTCTAACCTCAGTAAAATAAGTGTTTTTTTTATCCAAATTTGAAACTATCATAATGATTAATAGGTTAAATTAATAGTGCAGATCTTTCATCCCTTTTCCCCAATTTAAATAGCTTTGGTTACATTTCACAAGCAATATCTGTTTTGACCACAGCTGTTACAGATGTAACGGTACATCGGATAATTGTTATTGTTGTAAATATGTGCAGGCCAGAGTGTGGTTGTCAGTCAGTGGCGTACAGACCGATTTCTCGGTAATTAACGCGGGTAAGAGCATATGATTTACGGTAATTGCCTTGACAAGGGGGCTGAGTGAAGCTACACTTAATTACCTGAACATGCTCTCTCCCAGGAGCCCAGTCAAAACGACCTTTTACCATTTTTTCCTTTTATTTTACAGTGCTGAAATTGGAGAGATGTGGAGGTGGTGAATTTGCTCCACACCCCCCAATCTGCCTGTCAGAGGGATGTTGAAAAATATTCGGTGGAGGTAACTGGCAGTCGTATGAGAGTCTGCGGATTTATGTTTGTCTGTGATAATTCTCCATTTTTAGATGGGAATACATGCAGATTTGCGTTCTCATCCAAGGCAAAAACTTCCTGTACGGAACCGGTCTGATCTTTTTAAGGAAACGCCTGCATACAGAATGTGCTTCATGTAGCAAAACCTCTGATTTAGTTAAGATTTCCTCGGTTGCAATCAGATTACCTCGATTGTGCATCCATGGCAAACCATCCAAGCCTGTTTTTATAGCATCAAAAATCAATTCTGCCATTTTCTAAACTGCAGAATGTCGCAATGAAGTCTGATGACCTCATGGCCATTGTGCTCAAATCGAATCTGATTGTCTCTTATAGTCACCGTCGTCAATTCAATACGCCTGAATGGCTGTGCGTTTCGGAACAGGCACGTATCTTGTTAATCAATAGGTAGAAATTTAATTTAACACATTTTGGCTGCATTCAAGGAGATTTAAGTGAAACACAACACCTTTTACTGGACATGCCACCTGCTGCTATCAAAACACTTGGATTTGGCGAAATAGCGGATTCTAGCGCTAAAATCTGGTGAAGACAGCTGCTGCAAATTGAGTGACGGCTGTTAAAAACGGCAACATGACAATATGCGTCACATGACTGTGTGGGGGAAGTGCTAGCGGGGAGTTTCCTAGGGTTGAACGCCTGAACTGTGGTAGCGATCAGTAGGAGAGCAGTAGATATGTCTGCGTCAGGACCCCTCGCTGTGCCCACCTCTGATGTTGAATTTCAGTCTGACTTTCTCTCTCCAACCCGCTTCCTTTCCTTTCCTTTCCGCCCTTCATCCTCCGGCCCCCCACCCCCATTCCTCTTTCTGAAGCACAGATAGGTCGCTGGGCAGTTTATGGCACCGCAGCGGTGAGGCGAAATGCTTTTTGTCCCTCCATCATGTTTTTGTGTACACTCCGCGGTACCTGTGCTTGGCGCCGAACAAAGGTCCATAGCAACGGGAGGATCGCGGCAGCTGGATACCACACCTGTTTGATCTTTAAGACCTCTCCTTGATAAGTGGCCGTAACCAGGGCAACCAGGAGGAAAAGGTTCAATGCATTGTTTCAATAGGTAGGGCTTAGGTAGGCAGCACAGGTCAGGATTTATGTTGGAGTACAAATGAAAAGGGTAAGGGTAAAATTCTAGCTGATATCGATAAGCTGGTAGTTGTTTTTAATCACTGTATGTTGTAGTCAATATTAACATTTAAATTTTATATATATAAATATATATATATAATTTTTTTAAATACCTTTATAGACCATAACATATAGTTATTAAAAACAACTACCAGCCATATATTTCGGTTGTTTATCATGTGAAAAATTATCCGCATACATATGAGTTTTTAAATATTGTCACAATGTCATAAGATTGAGATATATATATATATATATATATATATATATATATATATATATATATATATATATATATATATACACACACTCGTACATACACACACATATATACTTTCCTAGTATATAAAATACTAAACTAAAATCATTTCAAACGCTACAAGTGAATTTAGACATTACAACATTTTAAGGTATAGTATGAAATTTGGATAGTCATTTCAAGATTTATTAAATATTAGTTAACAGTGTTATTAAATTATTAGTTGAACTCCGATGGTAGCAAAGGTAATTTAAATGTAAAAATCGGGGAATGGTGCAATTTACACATTAATATTTAATATCGATCGAAATATATACATAAAATCAGATTATTGATTATTGGTATGGGCAAATATATATACATTATATATATATATAATTTGCTCATACCAATAATCTGATATAAATATCGTCTGTTTCCCTCGAGGAGGCAAGGGAGGCAGTGTCTCCTCAAAAAAAACTGGATGAGAAAATAATAGATATTACAAAATGTGACATTAAAAAGTCACTCGTTTTTATAAAGAAAGTGTCCAACAGCGACACCCGCAGGTGAAGTTACAGCAGGAGGCTTGCCTCCTCTGTACCCATTGGCTTAAAACAGACACCCTAATGCGTGTGGTGGGTTTAACGGGGGTAATTGAGAATGAATGGGGGAATGTGAAAGGAGGCAATGCCTCTGTCGCGCTTTGATTGGATATGATCAGTTATGATTGGATTTGCTTGGTAGGTATTCTTTTGGAATAAAATGTAAAAATGCGTAAAAACACTAACTTGATAACTATTTATTAAAACCAAGTACAAAATTTTATTGCAAAAAAATACAAAAATCAAATTGTATTTGGTCTCTTTTTCATGTAATGCTTATTTAATAAGAAAATTAAGAATAACGGACATAAATTTACATTTGATATACAGTATATAATTAAATTTGAGGACTCATTTTAAAACACCACTGCACACCACTGATACATACATATATTGTAAAAAAAAAAAACATCAAATACATACTCACACAGCACCAATGGATTTCTTCAATGCTTCTCCCCACAGTTTTGTGAAGACCTGAAAAAGAAATAGGAATTCTCATGGTTACATAATGGATAAATGCACATATCGACTCCCATTCCACATTCATTTCAAGTCTCTGTGGTCGATGTTTATCTGTAATTAAAACTAGAGCGGAAAAGACATATCGCAACATCTCTCCCGAGACCTGCTCTGATTTGCACAGCATACATGCACAGTCTCCTCCACTGCGGCCGAACCTTGTTGTGCACAATCTTAGTCCTGTTCACTTCCTGCTTTGTAATTCAATTGCATGGCCGAACAGACGCTCTCTCACAGAGAGGAAAGCCGAGCTTCTTAGCCTGTACCCTTGGGATCCGTGTGCTTGGCTCTCCGTGGAGGCGAATGACACATTGGACCATGAATATGTATTCGTTTTGAAATTTTTTAAATAATTTTAAAAAAAGGTTACCAAAGAGTGTCTGCTAATTAAGTTAATATACTGAAGTTATCCCTCGACTAGACAAAGTCTAACAGTGGACACACAAAAAAAGCTGTTAATCACTACTACTGTACCAGTGGGTGTAGTTTAAGGCCTTATGCTCCTCGTCGGCCTCTTACCGACCCCTCCCATCGCCTCCGGTCCCTCAGCGGACAGCTGCTCCACAGCTCCACATCCACCCTCGCGTCCCCCACTGCTAGACTGTCACTGGCTGATTCACACTTCAAACGCAGCCACAAATGGTCATCGCTTGTACGCAGATTCTCTCACGTTTTGATGTCCAACCTACTCTGGAAAACGCGCGTGTGGAAAAAACGGATTGCCATCTTCAAGGTTAGGGGCCAATGTGAAAATGGCTGCTTTAAAAGGCCCTTCAGGTCTTGATGATGCTTCAGTAGATTCCACAATATTACACAGGGCTGCCCCGCAGTCTAATATCGCTCGGAAATATCAACACCAACAAGAGGAGCCAAATCCTCTTGAAGCTCAAATCCAATTCAGAGCAACAGTTCAAATGGGCAGCACTGTGAACTCAAACACTATCTAGGAGGAACCGGTGACTGCTGCGGAGCCAAGCAAGCCGTGGCTCTCTTAAGATTTATATATATTTACACAGCTGTTATTTGATATCGGTCTGTAACACGAGGTGAGCTGTAACACTGTCAGATTAACCGATTAGAAACGGGCTGAAATCACTATCGTAAATGACCGCATCTTCCTGATAGAAACAGAACAGCTTTGGGGTGCAAAGTTTAACCGAACACCTTGTTTATAATTTACTATCAAGCAAAAGCATTTATATGATTCACGTTTTGCTTTTAAACCGTTTTTAGAGTGGTTAACGTGATGTGTACATCTCCATCCGTATGCCTTATCGTTTTTAATTAGGCTAAATGTTTGCCACCATTTTGAATTAGAATGGTGATGGGAGTAGAATTAATGCAAAATTCAAAAGTAAATCTCATTAATTCTTGCACAAAATGTTTTCTTTTAAAGCCATCCAACAGCATTCTTTGTACTTGATCAATTCAGACCGGTTAGGGATAAACTACTACACATCTACAACTACTTGAATTAATTTGAACAGATTTGAGGATATATGAGACATGTAATGCAAAAAAACATCGAGTTACAGACGTTTAAACGAAATGTTTTGTTTGTAACTCACATTAAATGACTAAAACCATCTGTTGGAAACGATAGACACGTTTTGTTTGGTGGCTCTGGTGATTTTATCTGCATGTGGAAAGTCAACACATTGTATTTTCCTCAGACCTACTCCCGTATTTTGGTTACCAAGCTGCATCTAATTGCATTAATTGCGCATATCCTCTTGTTTGAACACCTGCTGTAAATGATTTTTTTTCTTGCTTGCGAAGTACAGACCGCGACACGCACCGAACCATTTGGGCTGCCATTTCTGGAAGTGTTTTTCCATGTAAATGTGTCATCACGACGCTCACAGACAACCTGTCACCTCCGCCTGCTCGCGCGCATCCACAGCGTCCGCACGTGATCCACGAGTCCTGCGCGTAAACCAGCGAGGAATGATCGATAATGTCGCTGTTTGGCAGCAACCATTTAAGCGTTTTTTTGCGATTGTTAGTCAGTTTACAAGCTGGGAGACTCATTCAGTAGGTTTAATCAAGCTTTATTGGCATTATATTTCTTTGTCTACGTGAAACCGGGGAGTGTAACAATTTGTATAAACGTTTGTGATTTTCGCGCAAAATTTTGATATAACACTCCAATATTTTTATAGCTTACAAATTAAAGTAGTATAGAAATGCACAACTTATCCCTAAAAGATGTAAATTGGTAAATCAAGTGTGCTTTCTCTGTAACACTAACATGAATTAAGGTAGTTGTTCACTATAATTTATTACATTTTAATTCAAAATTTATAACATATAGGCTTACAACCATGCCATGTGGATCCAGTTGAAGTACACTGGGAAGTGTTACAACCGTCCTTGTCTGCTTATCCATATTTCCTCATTTCCTTATTCCATGATATGATAATGTTCCTTACTGTTTGTTTGTCAACAGCTTGTACGCTACTAATGTTGTTCCATCCTTGTTAAATGTACATTATAAAGCGTCCTTGAGCCTGGAAAGGCGCTATATAAATAAAACTTATAATAATAATTCAAATTTTTAAAGCTTACATGGAAGCTAAACCTGCTGATTCAGATGACACCAGTGTTGCTTACCTCAAAATAGTTTTTTCTTGCCCTAAAAACAAATAATAATTCACACAGACAATTTACAACCTAAGAATGGTGTTGGTAAATGTAAAATATCTCCCCTATAGCTCACTTCTAATTGGTAAAGCGGACCGGTTTCCAATCCTGCCACACATAATGTATATCTGTAAATCAGACAGGACCACAAGGATGACCAGCCATAATTACATACAGCACAGTTAATTTAATTTCCTGACAGATAACACCGTTTATTTATTATCTTTGTAATGAAAGGTGGGTACCAATATTGCACAGAACATCTCCAAGTGCGGTTTATCATCGAGAGAACGGTGGAATCGGTCTTAAGGATCTCACAATATGCACTTTGAACATGTCAGCACCTAACAGGTGGTTCTGAACATCTGTTCAGTGCTTCAGAGGTTCGTCACTAAGCCCCACGCAAGAAATAATTCATTCTGACTAGATTAACCAGCCTACACCTCAGTCTAGCTTATGTTCATCTAGAAAAAATGCTTTATTTTGTCTTTTTTTTTTTTTTTTTTTTTTCAATGTGTGCACAACAACATCTTTGTTTCCACCCATTTAAATTGTCAGTAAAAAAGTGCAGATTGTAACTTTGGAACCACTTTAAAAAACACATACATGTAAAAGCAGTAATTCAACTCAGGTTTTCAATTTTAGTGGGTTGATCTCTATATACCAACAACGATACAGCAAAAGCTAACAGGAAGGAATACTTGAGGGTCAAAACTGCGAGGCTTTAACATTAGTGGGTCTACTTCCAAATAAATCATTCATTGTCCCGGGGGCTGATCCCGTGCTGTTGGAAATGATTGCCATTGACTCCCTCGTTCTGTGCGGTGACACTGGGAGCTGTCCACCACTGTGGTGCTGAAATTGATCGAAGCGCAGACGCCTAGCGCATATCCGCCGGAAGCTAATTATATGTGCCCTTTTCCTTGCATATTTTTTTTTTTTTTTGCGAGTGGGCATTTGAGCACGTTGTTTTCAATGTTTACAAGAGCTCATCCACCTCCTCGATGCTTCCCCCCACCCCCACCTTTTTTTTTTCTTTTTTACATTCAGCTTGTGTTCCACACCCAGGACAACAATATAATCTGGGTGAGTCAATTTGTATATACTCTAAAAATGCTTACACAAAATTATCACTCCTAACCTAGTTGACGCAAGTGTTTTAGGGGAGGTTTGTGTTGTAAAAGACAAAACTCAATGATCACGTCATTCCATTTTCCATGAAGCACAAAAGGAGATGTTGGGCAAACCTTAGTCACTATCCACTTTCGTTGTAGGGAGCAAGATGGAAAGAAAACGAATGGTGACTGAGGCCGTCAGTCTCTAATATCTCCTTTTGTGTTCCACGGAAGAGAGAAAATCAGCTTGGAATGACATGAGGCCGAGTAAACGGTCGAATTTCAATGTTTTAGCTCAACTATCCCTTTTTCCCCCCCTTGCGTACCGAACGAGACATGAACGACTCCACACACACGAGCCCACCTGGAGATGTGTGAATTCACATATTCCCCCCGAGGGCTGGAGTTCATCCAGGAGAGCATGTCACTTCATTGCATTAAATCGGAATACATCGGAGCTAAACGTTGAGGGAAGGCCACCAGGACCACCTCTATATGATTAGCACCGGCAGAAAAATGAGGATGTTGAGGACTGCTCTGATATTGGATTTGCCAAGGATAACTATAATAAACAGCTCTTCAAATCTAATTGTAGTCATTCGCTCAACACACCAGCTGGGGAATTAGGGATCTTGAAGGAGCTCGTCTCCTATAATCAATAGAAGTTTTGCAAAAGCATATTGACTTGGGGGGGAGAGCGATTATTTTGATTGAATAGGAGCTCACAATAATGAAAAATGTCGTCTTTCTGACCCTGAGGCTTTTCAATAGAGGGGGAAAAAAAAAATCAGCCTTTTCAACTGAAAAACACTGTTGAGTCATTTATAAAGGGCTGCATTCATAGGCTGGGTTCACAATAGGCGTTCATCATGTTTTACAGACATTCGACATGCAAATCCCACCGCAAATTACATCTAAGTGACTTCAAGAAGACATGCTGATGCTCTTGTCACCTGTTGATCAGGATCATCAACACTTGATGCAACTTTCCCTACAAAAACACATTTTATTTTAGTGTAAAAAATGTGATTGGCACCGTTTGCATTCGGCTCCGACACCATAATCTCTTGTAGTTTATATTCTAGACACATTTTGCAACAAATTCGAATCATTATATTCCTAATAGTTTGATAAGACAGACAACATTTTCTGGAGGTAAAAGAAATGGTCAGAATGCATCGCTTTAGGGCGTTGTAGGTTTAAACAAGAATTTTTTTTTTTTTTTAAATCTCACTTGAACTCTATCCTCATCACTTTGTTTTCGTTTGACATCGTCTTTTCTAAATCTCTCGAAAACCTCTTTTTTCTGTGACAGAAAGATACGAAATGAAGGATATCTTACGTGTTTTTGCTGA